>VWZV01014002.1:272665-309619 GCA_013397155.1 Irena cyanogastra | reverse complement strand
TTTTAGTTTGGCACGACTGGCACCGAGGGAGAGATCAAAAATTTATTTTGAGTTCACACCTCGGAGGGCTGGGCCCTTACAGCTGCAAGTAGACTTTTCCTGTGACAAATTTTCACACGTTAAGGGATTTGTAACAATTGCAGTAGCACCTGCATAATGTGATGGAATCAACCTTCCATTTCAGCATTAACACAGCAAGACACTCTCCTCTGTGTAGGGACAGTGGTGACAGAAAGGAACTTTGCACAAAAATTGGTGACCTCTTACATTGCAATAGAATCAAGTCTGCTTTCATGGTGCTGAATTATTTAGTCTCTAATTGTATTTCTCTTCCCTCCCACCCCCTGACAAAAGAAAAAAATGAAGCCCCTTCTTTGTAGGCATAGTTTCACTGTTTTCAAATCTCATTCTGTTAAGCTCCCAGTTTTGACTTTTCCCTCAAAAAATTCATATGATCTCCTTTTGACCACATTCTAATTGTCAGCAATAAATAAAAATCATTCTCAACCGTATTGTTTTGTAATGATTTATACATTCCATGGGGGTATTACAAGAAATCACAAGACTGAGGAAAAGGGGTTTTTTTATTCATTTCACAAGCCACTAATCTAGAAGAGTGGAACATTTCCTCAATTGTTCACCTAATTTCTGCATTTTTGACACCTATAGTTCCATGAATGGGGAGGAAAAAAGCCCAGGAAGGCTGGGAAAAGTGATGTTTGGGGTCCATGGCAGTATCTGTGTAACCTGTCACTTGTCACAGGGTGCAGAACACACGTACATACTCAAAACAGTAACTTAATTCTCATGCAGCCTGGCAGAGTCCCAGGCACCACAAAGCACAAGGAGGGGTTTGCAATAGTGTGGCAGCCCAGCAACACAGGGTAAAAAACTCCCCTTGCTCACCAGTGTAAGGTCACTGAGGATGAGGAACACATTTGTCTTCAAACCTTCCCTGTGGCTCGCTCAGGGGCAGCCCTGACCCCACACTTGTCAGTGTCTGCAGACAGAAACCTCTTCTGTGGGCTCCCAGTCCCAGCATCTCCAGGTACCAGGTGTGCCCTGAAACCCAGCTGTGAGCAGCTGTAAGGATTCCCTGCTCCTGCAACCTCTCCAGGGCTGCTGTGACAGGTGATGACTGACCAGGTACAGGAGCTGCCAGGTCACCCTCAGAGCAGGATGTGGGGCAATCATGGTGTGCAAACAACTCTGCCAAGCCTGAAGAGTTATACTGGCTGTATGACTTACACAAAGTTTAAAGCAGAATTAATAAGCTGAAAGAGAGCTGTCAGGAGTTATGGACATGAGCACTTTTGTCTGACAGTTGATCATATTTCAGAGTCTGAGGGATCCATATAGAATCACAGATTTTTACAGAAAAAAAACACGCACACAAGAAACCATTTAAAAACCCCTTTAGATTCCCTTTTAAAAATGTATTTTAACTGCAGGCAATTAATTTGCCTTTTTGATTCCTGGCAATCTTGATATGCAAGTGGAAACAAAACAGAAAACAGAACTGAACAAAAGACACAAGGCAGAATGTAGACATGAGGAAAATAAGAGATCATCCCTTCTCGTGCCACCCTTACTCCTCATTACAGTCCACTGGAAATCCAGAGCAGTCTGCATCCTACTCTTGGGACAAATTGGCAGGGCATGTTTTCAGATAAGCTGTTACACAGCATGAGGGAGGAGAGGGCAGGAGGCAGCTGCAGGAGCAGAGAGTGCCTGTAATTACAGTGGGCAGGGCTCACACCAGAAGAGCAGCTCTGCAGCTTCCTCCAGGGCCCAACCAACCTTGCCATGCCAAACAGCTACAGAGAAACTATGTGCATGTATGATGAACACCAAACTACAAAGAAAAAATTATTAGAAGCAGAGGCAGCCATTAAACACTTCTCTTTACTTAACACAAGTCCCCCATCACAGCTGACTGCACAACAATGCCCCCTCCCTGGGAAGTTTTGCTCCCTACAGAAGAAATGCAGATTATAGGTAATCATGTCAGGAACAGGTAATGAGAAGGAAGCATTATTACAATAATGTTGTGGCAAAGACAGAATGAATTATATGCAGTTATGTGGAAGATCTTCAGATAGATGTCTTTTTAAAAAAAATAAAAAGTGGGGGGGAAAAGCTACTGGCGGTAATATTAATTATTATAAATCTACTTAGATCACTCCATGTCCCACTTAGCTGTGTTGTGCCACAGGTATATTAGTCTACACTTGCCCTCTGTACATTCAGTCCCCAAAAACGTAAACCGACACAAACCAAACCATCTCAAATTAAGTTGATGCTGTCTACTTAGGATAATATTTCCTTCTTTAGACCCAATTTTGGATGCTTTCCTCTCTAAAATGCTAGAATATTGATTATCATCTTTCCTCAGTCATTCACCAGTTTTACATAAGGATAATTGGATTCAAGATTGTGCAATTAAAGTAGTCATCAGTGGATGCTCACGTAGGATATCACTACAAAACCAGTAGCTACCAACCACAGGTCACACCCAGCTTGTATAAACTCCAGCCTCTGTAGCCAAGTCCAGTCCTGAGCCTTTCATTACTGGTGCTGGTGGAAGAGGATTTAGAATGTTCTTGCACACTTTTGTAACCGTAACCTGAGCTACGCACAAGGGTGGAGAAGAAGAAAGAATCCTTATGGCAGGTAAGTTCATCCAGCCTGATGGCTCCAGACATCCCTCTTCCAATCCAGATGAGCAGTATTTGCTGAGGAAACAAGATAAATTACATCTAGTTGCTCTCTCAGGAACTTTGCTTTTTTAGGTTAAGTGTATTTATTGGTTTCTCTCCTAGAACTGATTTTCTTTTTTCTTTTGTTATCGTGGGTCTTGAACCTTTTTTTCCCAGGAACACAGAAAACTAGAGTAAGAAAATATTTTTCTATCGTATCAATTAACTGCTCTATTCAGTGCTTTTGCAGCCACCTAATTAACTATGGCTTAGTGATTGGGGCATCAGACTTCTACACAGAAATCCCAGGCTCTAAGATCAAATGGAGCCTGGCCTCAGCCAGGTCACTTGGTGGCCTCTGGACTGGCAAGAGGGGCTCTGCCAGCTGCGTGCTGCTTGCCTCTCTGGGATTGCACTCACTGTACTCACTCTCATGCTGACTATAAAGATGTCCACTTAGACACATGTGCCATGGAATACTCACACACAGACTCTGCAGTTTAGCCCAAACACGTTTTCCTGTTAGAGCTCCAGCTTTCAGTCAAAGGCAAAGAGAAACCTGCGTGCACCATGGTCAGCATCTTCAGCAGTGACGACCAGGCTTTTCCTTCTGAGCATGCTCCCAATGTCTGTTCATTACAGGATGGACACCCAAACAAATTTTTGGCCAATTGTACACTGACAGAATTATAGAAAATAAGTTTTCCTCACAGGCACTGAAAGAAGAAAAAGAAATTATAAGATTGAAATCGAAACAGTGACGATTAAAACAAGGATAAATTTGAGACTCACGTGGACAAAAAACTGGCAAACTTTACTGTGCTCTTACCAGATATGTGGAACTTTTCTTTCTGATCTCCTGTACATGTTCTCTGGAAATGCCAGTATAGCCATGAACTTCACAAGACAAATCAAACTATTGAGGTAGTAAATTGTTAGAGCAAACCAGTGCTAGCCACTGCCTTCTTTATCTTTTCTGCTTCTGCTCACTTCCCCTCTTCCTCTGATGGACATCTTGTCCTTGCCTGTGACATTCCACTCTGACACTCTTTAGCAGCACTGTTTAGGTCCTTTAACATCAGAGCCTCACTAATATCAAGTCCATGGCTGGGTTGCCATTAAATCCTCTATGCATGACATTTTTATTTAAAAATGTGCAAAATGCTCTCAGTTTCCTGCATCCCTCAACACGTGGTGCTCCCTGCCCTGCAGAGCCTGGGCACTCAGGATATACATGGATAAAGTGCAGCAAGGCAAACCAACTCCTTTCCAAGCCCTGACTCCAAGTGCCCTTCAGAAACACCTTCTAAGTCACTCTTAAATTAGAGGACTTGATATTAGGAATGATGCTTTCCATAGGTCCCGTTCAATTAAACATGTTTAAGCCAGGAAAATGAAGTGATGATGCAAGCGACACGCTTTCCAGGCATTTCACACCATGTGACTCAAACATCCCACTCCTGCCAGTGGCATTTTTGTCTCCAGGTGACACATCTGAAACAAGACCCTTAACTGAAAACACTCACACAGGCTTATGCACACAGACTGACTGGAAAGTCACTTGCTCCAAACCTTTACTGCCTGGAGTATGCCTCAGAAATGCACATTTCTTCCAAAAAGCTGAAAAATGAGTACAATTACACCTTTATCAAGCCTTCACAGAATATAACTCTGTGCTGAAAAACTCTCTTTTTTGCAGAAAACTGAACTCTCACCCTCTCTATTATTATAGTAGAACCCTACAGATTCTCTCAGACATGAGCCCCTTTCCTGGTTCAGTGAAATGATGGAAATGCTGCTTACAGCATCATTATGCTGCACAGGGTTAACAAGCTCTAGTCAGAGCAGGAGGCTTCCTTCACCTGAAACTCCTCTGGAATATCATACTGGGAAAGGGCACTTTCCAAACACCTGTTTTCATAGGGGAATCTGCATTTTTCTGCTTTGTTCTTGTTTGTTGTTGTGGAGAATTTTTTAATTTATCAAGGAAAAGGAAAGCTTGGAGCTTTTGTAATCTGAGCTTCAGTGCCCCATTTTCTACATTGGGCAACCTATCATGATACAACAGAGCAACCCATAGCACTGCCTCGAGATATGCCACTCCTCTGCTTATAATCTTTTTCCAACAGAGTGTGAAATAACACCCAGCTTCAAGCTACAAGACTGTAAATTAATTTAGATACAAGATACATGAGAAGATAACAAGCAAGTTCCACACTGAAGATACCAACCTCCTAGCCATCATCTGTCAGGCAGTGTTTCCAGAATCAGCCTTGCACTTTGTGATGAGAGTTTTAATACTTCTTTCTATAAATATGTAAAATATTATGGGAACTAGATAGCACCACAGAAAAAGAGCAGGAACATGAGAAATAGAACAATCTCTTCAGACTTTAACAAAGTCTTATCTAAACACAAAATATTTTGATTTTTTTTTAATCAGAGATGAATTGCCTGAATTTTGGAATTTTTTTCTCTTTCTGAAAGAACCCTACATAAAAGGGTTCATCTTTTAGCTGTTTGTCTAACTCCCTGGCCTTTTTTCAATTTTTAATAACAATGGATTTTTCGTTGTTCCTATAGCACATGATGCCAGCTATATATAAAAATAGTAAGTTTAGTACATTAGACACAATGAAAAGATGTGCAAGTCTGAAGGAAAATGTGTTTAATTAACATGTCTTGCGTCTTTCTAGCCTTAAAAATAGGAAAAGTCAACTGGCAATCCAAACTAAATAAAGCTGCACACCACACCTCTGATTATAGCAGCACAGAAGTAATCGTGAGGAGAGGGCAGCCCTTCAACATCTCTCTGAACCTCAAAACAACAGTGCAATCTTGGGACAACTTCACCTTCACTGCAAGCACAGGTAATCTCCCCATGGCAGTCATCTCATATCCAGGTTATTCCAGCTCCAAAATACTTGTGCCTTACAGGTCTACATGGCCCATTCTTGAAACATCAAGCTTTGTCCTGCTTCACTCAGGATTCCTTGTCCTTTTAGGCTCAGGAGTTCCCATTTTAAAGTTTGACCTACACCTTAAGGCTAGAGACAGTTAATAATTAAAAGGAAGGCAGGAGCCATCCTCATTTCAAAACCAAGGCTGTATCTCTGCTCCTAAGGACATCCCTGCAACACTGCACGTTATCTTCACGGCATAATTCACCTCTGCCTCTCACAAACCACCATCCCCAGTTCTTCTATTCCCTCTGGCAGGACCATCTCCAGCAGAATCCCAGCAGACCAAGGCCACATTTACCCTTTCTGAGGAGGGTGCCAGTGGCTGGAGTGCAACCCAAGAGCCCAGTGAGCCTCGCTGCCTGAACTTCACCATCCTCAGCCCAGCCGACGCTGTCATCGGACGATACAAACTCCAACTCCAGGCCTTTGCTGGGAACAAGGTCTCTTCCAAAGTCCTGGGCCAGTTTGTGCTACTCTTCAATCCCTGGTGCCCAGGTATGCTCTGAGGTATCACCTCCTTCAAATAATTCATTGTGTCAGCCAGGAAACCTAGGTGTCACAGTAAAGTCTGTACCTGACAATCAAAGCTACAGAACATCGGTTTTTGGCTTAACATCAAGGATCAAGTTTTTGTCCCTTCTTCAGTGTCACAAGGCATCAAAGACCCAGACTCTCGTTTGTAGGATAAAAAATCAAAGGCAGTAAATATTCTAAATATTCATTCCAGAATTTTTTCCTCTGATTCTTGCATTCAGTTGTAAATCAAGTAATATGCACCAGTAAGACACATACTGCACTTACTGAAGGGAAAGGAACACAGTCAGTTCCCCTGAAAGGAATTTCATTCTTATTTTACTCACTCTCTAAATGGTTACAGAGGTGTAGCAGAGAGTCCTAAGCCTGAATGCATGGGCAGTCTCACCTGATCCTTAGAACTGCCCTATATTTGAGATTTTCAGTTACAGCAAAACAATTTCCTTCCAGCCATCATGTCTCATTCTGCTTGTAGATGATGATGTCTACATGGCTAATGAAAAGGAGCGGCAGGAGTATGTTCTGAATGACAGTGGAATCATATTTCAGGGAGTGGAGAATGATATTGAAGAAGAAGCTTGGAACTATGGACAGGTAAACAGCACCACCTCTTCCAGAACTTTCAAAATAAGAGTAGTTGTTAAATAGGCTCTTGAGGAGGAAAAAAATCATTCTCTCATAGTATAAGAGTTCAATATTCCTCACTTCATATTTTCTTGCAAACATGTATCTCATTTATTATTACATTACAGACAGCAGCATCAGGACCATTTCCCTTGTGTGGCAGGTCCTCATACAGGACTAGAAGAAACAAAGCATAATTTTAGGTTTCTTTTGCCTCTTACACAAACTGGTAAAACTGTACTTGGTTTTTTTGACCCTTGTAGAGAGCAAAGAAAGCCACTGGGTATTGCAAAGCCAGTGCATGTAAATATTTATGCAATCTGGTCAGTAATGGGGCAGAAGACACTAATAGGATACCACAAATTTACTCAACTGAAACAACTCGTGTTGGGATTTTTGAAAATCAGTTTGGCCCTCCAAGTGTAACCCCTGCAAACACAGGCAGAACTAGAGCCCATGTCCAGTCACACAGCCATCCTGCAACTGCCCAGGCCAGCCAGAACCATCCCTGGCCACCTCATGCTCTCCAGCTGCACCAGCATTTCCAGACAGCATTTCTATTGATCCTCCTGATCCTACAGCTGCTTTTACACTGATAAATGAAACAAGGCCAGAGCTCCTCTCTGTCTCAGAGGTCAAGGGCCATCCTTGCCTGGCCACATCCATCCAGCCAAGCACTGGGGCATTCTCTGGGCCCAAGCAGTGTCTCCGTGACCCTAATGCACAATAACTATTTTTGTGGGTTTCCTTCAGTTCAGATCACCTGATACGAGGTGAAGGCAGCCCATGAGAGTAAAGCTGTCATAACAGACAGGTGCCTGAAGGGGCACAGCAGGATGTGGGAGGGTGTGAGCCCTGCTGAGCCCAACCCACAGTGGTCATGTCTTTGCCAACAGGCCACGTAATGTCCTCGTGAATGGCAGTGGCCATGGCCCCACACTGTGCTCACAGACATCCTTAAAATACTGTGGAGAGTTGGCAGCTTAATAGTTATGTTTTCTTCTTGGCCTGATTTTCTTTAACAGTACAGAAAAACCTCTATTCCCAATATCCTCCTCCCATGCTCAGAAAAGGAAGCTAGGTGGGGAGTTTATCCTTAGGTTTTTTTATTAAATTAGCCTTAATATATTGCTTGCTTTTATTCCAGTTTGAAGAGGACATCCTTGATATCTCTCTGGCTGTTCTGGACCGCAGCCTGAACCACCGCGAGGACCCAGCCCTGGACGTCTCCAAGCGGAACAGCCCTGTCTATGTCAGCAGGGTCATCAGTGCCATGGTAAAGTGATCCAGCACTTACAGCTGGAAATGCACCTACCAGCAAAACCCCAACCCACACTCACGCCGGAGCGTGAATTCCTTGCTGTTTTCTACATGTAGCCAAACAAAAAGTAGCTACAAAATAGGTAAAATGGAGATTTATTCTTCTTAGCAAAAGTTTGCTCACAACTGAAAGAATGTCTCAAAGAACTTTTGAGGAACATCAAACCTCACATATATTTTCCTGACAGATTTTCAATCCATTAGATCTTTTCACTAATTTGGAAAGCCTTTGTCTATTCTGAAATCACTTGCTAAGTTTTTCAAACACCAAGAGAGGCACAAAACATTTTGAAAAACCAGAGCTAGTTCGGCTGCATTTAACGTCTGAATTTAACATTCTTTACTCAAGGGATATTTATTCAGTGAGGTTTTTACCATTTCCTGCAACAAATAGTTACAACTCCTCAGCACACACCCATCCTCACAAACACATAAATGCACAACTAGGCAGCAGAAAAGTTTTCCATTTTATAAATAATACATGCCTCACCACATTCCTTAGCTGAGATTCCTCCTTTATAGCTGTGATATTTTTCAGCCTTTTGGACAGCACTCATTTTTAGGCATTCTCAGATTCAACGTAAAGTAAAAAACTCTACTCGGATGTACAACATTACTATAAGTATAAATAATTAAGAAAAAAATTAAATAACACTGCATTCTGTACCACCACACTTGATACTTAAACAGGGCTCTACAATGGATGTGTACAAACATAAGCAACCATATCTAACACGTTTGGGCAAGCTGTAAGTACTATCTGCACATTTGCAACAATTCAGAGAAAAGATGGATTTCTCAAGGCCTCCATAAATCACTTGAGAATGTGAAGCAGCATGAATGCACAGTCGAGCAGATTAATGACATACAAGGAGGTGAGATCAATGGATGAAACAGAGAAAATGTAAACAGGTGTCAGTCAGTACATTTGGGACCACTGGTACTGAAAACAAGGCAGTTTTGAATCACCAGATTCTACAATCTGGTCTGGGTTTGATCCAGTTGTGGCCTTTGAACAGATGAAATTCTATCTAAGATCCAAACATTCTGTCCCACCACCCTGTCATCGAGAGCAGTACTGCCTACACAGGGTCACTTCCAACTATTTCCCCCTCTCTTTCCCTGTAAATACTTTCATTCTCTCATGAGAAGGACTCTTTCAGGTTAACAGCAACGATGAGAAGGGCGTCGTGGAAGGGAAGTGGAGTGGGAAGTTCCGCTCAGGGACAAACCCCCTGCGCTGGAGCGGCAGCGTGAGCATCCTTCGGAAGTGGTACCGGGCCAGGTACAGACCCGTCCGCTACGGCCAGTGCTGGGTCTTTGCAGGAGTCACCTGCACAGGTACACAGGGAGAGGTGGAAATGACACCACAGAGGCAGCTCGCTGTGAGTTCTGCAGGCTGAACTTTGTGACAATTCCGTTGAAGCTGTTTCAGCTCTGACAGGGAGAGTGAAGAACCTCAGCTCTCCGTGTATGAAGGGTTAATCCTTCAGCTTACAGGTTGTAACAGCGCATGCCGGCTTTGTGAGTAAACACAAAACTTTGTGAGCAAACGAAATCCAAAGTGGTTTTCCAGGCTGGGCTGGTGAAAAGAGCAAGGTTTCCTGTTTCAAAGCTAGGATTCAAAGAAAACCAGTACCAGTTTTCTACTGCCATATTTTACCTGCTGGTGACACAAGAGCAAGTCACAATTCTGAGGACCTGTAATAGGAGCTGCAAGTCAGGAAAATAATTTCATCCTAGCAGTGTCCAGTCAGAGCTGCTCTGAGACACAAGAACCTCTCTGGGGAAAATACAAAGGAAAATTGAGAGGTGGATCTTTGTAAGTGGAAAAAGAAACAAGGAAAAAACAGAGGAAAAATGGGTGAGAGAACAGGATGAAGAGTCAAAGATTAAAATAAATGGGTGAACCAAACTCTTATTAAAAAGGACATGACAGCTAAGAATGTCATGTCAGTGGACGTGTCTTTTAAACAATTTTGCACAATGACTGTGACTTGCATCATAGCTGGAGGAAAATTTCTGAGGGTTTGTTTCACCACTGAAAACATATACCAAGCTGTGTGACCAAGAAAAACACTTTCTAAATGTCTGCAAAATAGGTTTACAGAGCTTTTATGGTATTCTGTATTGCAGTACTGAGATGCTTGGGAATACCTACTCGTGTTGTTACAAACTTCAATTCTGCCCATGACAAGAACCTAAATCTGAGTATTGATAAGTACATTGATGTGTCTGGAAACAACCTGCACTTGAGTGAAGACAGTGTGTGGTAAATATACATATTTCTCTAATATTTCTTCCATTCTATTCCCCACTAATTAAAATATCTGGAATCATGCTACTGAAAAACCACCCTGACCTCATGCTCCCAGTGATATAAAACTCCACTCCAGCCCTTTGGCTTTTTGTTTGGGCATGTCCAATATTGAATTATTGACTCTGAAATGAAGTATTTTCCTTTTAATATTTCTTTTTCTTAGTATCCCAACATTTCTCAGAGGTATAACACAAAAAGCTGGCAAAAAAAGGGAAGGAAGTACTCATATAAGGAGCAGCAGCTGCTCTCTCCACAGAATTTTCATCCACTCAATTAGGATTATTTCTCGCATTGTACAAATCAGATATTCTGCATTCTACCTCCCTTGCAGGAATTTCCATGTTTGGAATGAAAGCTGGTTCATTAGAAGAGACCTCGGCTCTTTTTATGATGGATGGCAGGTTCTGGATGCAACACCCCAGGAAAAAAGCAAAGGTAACACTGTTGTAAATATAAAAACCCATAGATAGTGTTACTCCCAAAGATTGCCAGGGAAATTTCAGGACAACTCTCTTCTATATATTCCCTATAGATGTAGCATTAATTTGGGTGCACAAGAAAAGCAGTACCCACATCAATCCCCAGTAGGGAGTTTTTCTGTCAGCCTCTGGATTGCTGACCAGCATAACAATTATTTCTTTTAGAATTTCAATTCTCTGCCTCCACAAAAGCCAGCACATCTTAAGTTCACTTATCCCACCCTGGCTTGTTTTAGCTCCTCACATCACACAATCTCATTCCTCACTAGCAGGTTTAACAAATTCAGTTTCCTAGCTCTTCCCAAAGCACACCCAGCACTGTTGATTCCCATCTCTTAAGTCTGACTGTACTTCTGACTCCTCTCCTTTCACCTGACAGCTTTGCATGCAGCCTTGCAGCCTTTGGTGGGTGAGAACATTTCTCACAGCACACATCACCAGAAGCTTTAGGTCTCCCTACCAGCCTCCTCTGCAGCCCCACCTTTTGATAGAAAGTGCACATGGAATCTCTGGACATGCTGTTACCACATTACACAGACATGAAAACAGTGTACTTGACCCAAATGTGTCTTTGGAGTGGCTGCCTCTCCCTCTTGCTGTCAGCACAAGGATTTATGTTGTTTTACTTCTCCCAAACTTGTCTCTGCAGTGAGTGCCTCTCCCTCTTGCTGTCAGCAGGAGGATTTATGTTGCTCAACTTGTCCCTGTCTAACACAGGTATCTATCAGTGTGGTCCTGCCTCCACCAGAGCCATTAAAGAGGGGGATGTGAACCTGGATTACGACAGCCCATTTGTGTTTGCAGCAGTGAATGCTGACTGTGTTACTTGGATTCGCTACAGCAAGAAAAGGAAAGAGAGAATTTATTCTGATACCAGGAAGATTGGAAAATTTATCAGCACCAAAGCAGTGGGCACCAACTCCCGTGTGGATATCACTGCTAATTACAAATATCCAGAAGGTAAAATCATTATTACAATAGTTTTGCCACTGATGATCAGATGTGAAAAGAATTAAGGTCTTTGTTGGACTGTAACCCAACAGAGCCAAGTAATTGTGAACTTTCAAAGACTTAAGGCTCCTTATCTGCTGGTACTGATTCAATTGAAACAACAGCCATTCTGGAGAGCTGTTTGGGGAGAATTTCTGGAAAAAGGTTTTTCCACTATTCTCAGTTTCAGAGGAGATGGCAACTGCTCCACCTTTATCAAAACTGAGATCTCCCATAATTACATTTCTACTGCCCACAGCTTCTAAGGGGTGCCCATGAACACTCACCTGGAGCTGATGGGCAGGTTTTACTTTCCAGCCTTCATGGCCATGTACATTCATTTGCTTTTGTGCCAAAATTCACATTAAGGTTAGACCTCACTTTCTCCTCTTGAGTACCTTTGCCCTTCTCAGCTTCCCTAAATTTCTGAGACCAGCCATGGCCCCACTGCACTATACCCAGTACATGCATGAGACCTCTGAGCATGGTATCTTTCAATGCAGGATCCTCAAAAGAAAGGCAGGTGTACAAGAAAGCACTGAAGCTGCTTGGTGTGAGAAGACCTGAAAAAAGAAGCAAAATTCCAAGACCCAGAAGACGATTTTCAAGGGCACAGCCTGCACAAACCCCCAGCATCTCAGGGAAGCTGCTCCTTGATGCATCTCCTGTGGTTGGCCAGGACATCGTCCTTACCTTGACACTCAAAAACTTGATCTCAGATTTTAAGACCATAAAGGTTAAACTGAAGGCTTCAGCCATTCTCTACACCAGAAGACCCAAGGCAGAGATCTTGCAGTTGCACAAGTCTGTTAAACTTGGATCTGAAGAAGGTAATTTTAATTTTATTACAGCTTTTATTACCGGACAAGACATAGTTTTGGGTTGTGGTCAGATTACATGAAAATAAAGAATGGCTCAAGAAATGTATGACCTGCAAACAGTTGGAGTCAGGGGAAAAGAAACACACATATTTTCCCTGTCTTAAGCATTTGCTTTCAGGCACTGACAAAAAGGAGACTGAGCAGGGTGACCTTTTGTCTGACCCAGCACAGCCACTCTTGATGCTACATTATGACCTTTTTTGCTAAGAAACAACTAAGAGACATAGACTGGAGATTAGTGAGCTGCTGGCTCCCCATAAGCAAAGCAAAAAGACAGATTAAAAAGGGAAAGACAAGCCTACAACTTTCACAGCAGCCCAGCAGCAACCACCAACTGCAGGAAGAGCTGTGCCACCTGCAGAGAGTGGTCTCTGCCCTGCTTTTATAGGGACAGTGCTGAAAAACGAGATGTAGCACAGATGAACAGAACTACTCTCTCAAGCCAACACATAACACATTAGAACTCATTCCACAGTTCCAGCAGTAGAACTCTTTTTCTCAGTTCCATTGCTTTCCTCACTGGCACAGAAACTTTGATTGTGCAAGGCAGAGGCTGAACAGCTGCATCTGCAAGGGCAATTCAGCCAACCCACCTTCTGCCCTCTGCCCTCTTTGCAAGGAAGGAGCAATAAACCCCAGCTTCAGATAAATGAAAAAAACACCAGCAGGTATTGCCACATCCATCCATCCAACCTCGGATCTGTCCAGGTACCACACTGTACCTGATCATTTAGTGTTTTATGCAAATGTAAGTAGAAGTCACCCATGAGCATCATTCCTGTCTGCTGGTGTCAACACTCACAAATGTGCAGCCCCAGGGTGATAAGAATATTACTCCTTAAACCACAGGTATCTTACAGATAGCTGATACTCAGAAAAAAGAAGAGAGGGAAATTTTGTTTCTGTTTCCATTACAGTGAAAGAGATTTCTTTCAAGATCTCCTACTCCCAGTACAAAAACTCTCTGATGGATGACAGGAAGATCCTAGTGACTGCTGTGTGCCAGATCAAACGGGGAGCCTCACTTCTAGTTGAGAAGGATATTGTACTCCAGGATCCTTTTCTCACCATCAAGGTAAAAACTAGTCCCTTCTGTGACCCTTGAGAGATGTGCTGAGAAGCAGCAACTAGAATTCCTACTCCATCCATTCCTCATGGGAATGAGTATGGGAAGCAAAATCGTATCTGAGGGTGATTGGATCTTGTTGCTGTAGTAATAGGCCACATGATAGAAATGAAATGAAATACACTAAAAAAAAAAAGGAAAACCTTTCCATGGCATAGCTGTGCTGGGATATTCTTGCCAGTGCTTGTTAATGTGGCACTAATAAAGTTCTCAGTGTTACAATAGTTACAAAGTAAGTTTACCTAAGGATGGGCAGGCAGAATACAGACAGACAAAGAAATCTCATCCATATTTAGACCTCCCCTTTTGTTAGAAAAGTCTGATCAATATCTTCCAGTTTATTTAGGAAGACTGATTTTTACCAAAGACACCTTCACTGACCAGCTGATAATACCTGGGGCTGTGAGTCTCTCTGTTACCAATATTCAAAGAAAGTTCTTTAACTGTACCAGGATAAGTGTCACTTTTCACCTTCTGCAATACTTCCCAAGTGATTAATTAGAACTGGAGGCTTTCTCTCTTCTCCACTTTTAACTGACTTTTGACAAATGCTGTACAATGAATATAAAGCAGTTCTTAGCCTACAGGAAAGATCCTGCACTACATTTGCCCAGGAACAGTCTGGGCTTTGCATGGCCCATCACATCTACACAAACGAGCTGAACTGGTTTTGGACAGCAGATTTAAATCCTGTATAACACATGGGATTAAATGCTATCTGTTCATCTTACTGTAAATAACATAGAGGGAATATGGTAATGTGCAGGCCTTCAGGGCCTCCAGACTAGATTAGTTGTCCCAAACCACTCTGTCAGTAGCATACAAGAAAAGCAAGGTCACACACAGGAATAAAAAGTGTAGTTTTTTGCAGGTCTGGCAATTTCTGAATACCAAGTTCCCGTGAGACTTTGTAGAAAGTCTCTGTGCTGTGCCATGCACATAACAGAGCCAGTTTATGTAGGGCAGGCAGCTGGATTAAATTACTTCAATTCTGTGATTAAGTTTTAAGAAGTATTTATGTTTCTGTTGATTGAAACTTCCCTATAAACATGGAGACAGTAACAGAGAAATGCAATTGGGCTGACAGACCTCTCAACAATGTTCACTAATATTACATTATTTACAAATATATACCAGATATATCAATTCCACATTATCTCAGCCAAAATAAGGTAATGAATATGTTTATTTGCTGATTCGCATTCTTTTCCCTGAGACACCACAATTCACCTCTGTCTCACACACCCACGATGTTCTCAATTCCAAACCTTTAATTTAGCCTAGTTAAAGCTAATTTAAGGTGCCTCCAGTAGTTAACCATATATACCAATACTTTTATTCTCATTCTGTTCTCACTCTGATGAGTATCATAACTATCACGTTGTACATGAAACCATGCACTGACCTAGCTAAAAAAGGGCCTAAATGGTAGATTCAACAGCAGTTTGCTGACTCTTAGCCACACTGGATGGCTCATTCAAGGCTGAACTCTGCTGCCCAAAACTACGTACATGAACTAATTCCTGGCTCCTTCCTGCCCAGGTGATGCTAAGAGGGTTTGCAATGGGAACGAAAGGAGAGAAGCATTAGGAAGACATGAGACTGACGCTGTGGCTGAGCAGAATGTTTTCTCTCTGCAGGTCCTCGGTGCAGCTGTGGTACACAAGCCTGTCAGTGTGGAGGTCACATTTACCAACCCTCTGTCTGATGAGGTGACAGACTGTGTCCTGAGAGCTGAAGGCAGTGGCCTGCTCAAAGAGCAGCTCCGAATCAAGTACGTAAATGCTTCTGGCTGGTAACTTGTTCACTTGGGTGGGAAATCTGGGGTACCAGCAGTTTTTTTAAAAAGATTCTGTCAACCTCATGACTTTCATTTGCACCAGCCTTGGACAAAATGTCAGTACTCTCCATATCAGCCACCATGTCAGTACTCTCCATACAGCAGATGGAGTTTTTTGCACCTCTTTTGCCAAGATTTGAATTATGGAATGCTCAGGGAGTGGAGAGATGACATACAGTCTTAAATTTGGGTACTCAGAAGAATACATAGCAAGAATTTTTCAGTTGCTTTAACTTACAAATGCATTCTCTCCTTTAGTGTGGAAAGAATGGCCCCCTTGGAGACTTCAACAGTGGAATTTGAAATAATTCCCTACAGGAGTGGCACCAGGCAGCTTCAGGTGGACTTGGTTTGCACCCACTTTTCAGACATTAAGGGATTTGTGATGCTTCATGTGGCTCCTGCTCAGTGATAGAACCTGCACAACAGTTCAGTTTTGCCTGTTTATGAGGCTGGTGCAGTGTTCATGCATTCTCATGACTGGAAGCACAGAAATGCAGATTACTCAGCCAAAATAAAGTGATGTAATATGAACGGAAACTAATAAAAAGGTACCACAGACTATATTGTAAAGACAGTGTCACCTTTCTCATTCTCTAGTCTGTTTTATGGGCCTTCACACAATTACTAGTGGGAATCATTATGTAATTAAACTTGAAGGAGAGGATCAAGTGTGATGGTTTGCAGCATTAGAGCCTGTAGCAATAATAGCAGCTGGATTTCCAAGGAACATAATTTAGAATCACTGGTTTTATAAGCTTCATGGAATGCAATTTAATTATCACAGAATAATAGAATGGTTTTAGTTGGAAGGAGTCTTAGAGCTCATCTTGTTTCAGCTGCCTGCCATAGGCAGGGACATCTTCCACTATCCCAGGTTGCTCAGAGCCCCATTGAACCTGACCTTGGACACTTTCAGGGCTGGGGCAGCCACAGCTTCTTTGGGGAACCTGTGCCAGGGCCTCAACATCCTCTCAGGGAAGCATTTCTTCCTAATATCCAATCTAAACCTACCCTCCTCCAGCTTAAAGCCAGTCCCTCGTGTCCAATCTCCCTATATTCTTTGAAAAGTCCCTCTCCAGTCTCCTTGAAAGCACCTTTTAGGCACTGGAAGGAACTGTAAGGTGTCTCCAAAACCTTCACTTCTCCAGGCTTATATCCACTAAATATGTTTTATTCAGTACTAGCCAAAGTACTATCCAAGTAGTTGACACAATTAAATTCTAGAATGAAATTTATCATATAATCTTATTGCTAGAAGGAAAACACAGCCATAAGATACGGCAGTGTTACAACAGAACTCTCTTCTTACGACTGGAAAAATGAGAAGTTACAAAAAGTAGAAAAGTAGAAAAAGGACATGAGAAAGACGTAGGAAAATTCACAATTAACAGTCACTCATCCTCATCCCACAAAGCTGCTAAAAGCAGATCATCATTCATGTGGGAGGCATTGTGCCACCCATATCTAAATCCCTAATGTGTCCATTCATTCCTTGCAAAGTTAACAAGCCAATATAGCAAAGATTTGAATGTTCCTAAGAGACAATTTGACTTTTGCCTCCTAACAGTCAGTACTGCCCAGCAATGCAAGACCAGCTTCCCCCAGAAAGAATGTCCTATGCACACAAACTGACCCTGTGACACCAATTAAACTGAGGACTCATTTAAATATTTCTTTGATTTAAAGCCAACGAAATCATCAAAACATGTAAAGTCCTATTTTATTACATCAATTACAATATTTTGCCACCCACACATATACTTACAGTGGATGTGGAAGCTTGGTAAAACTAGTCAGCCAAGAGAAACTGGAATGAAGGTTGAAAAGGACACACACACACACATACACACAGGAATTCAGATTTCTCCAGGCAAAGGAGAGGGAAATGGGTAGCTTTGCACCTATCAATTAAGTCTTGCAGGATCTTGGAGAGTCAGGGTATACAATCCTCCACTAGCCTCAGAAAAGGCCTTGAGGTAGTGATGGTATTTCAGAAAATCTCATTAAATCTTGCAAGAATGCAGACTGATGTTACATTTGACACACAGTACAGCCAAAACATTCAAATTCCTTCAGTATTCCTTCTTAAACACAATCCAGGCAATTATTTCAGACAGTGTTTGTCACACGAGCTTGGAATGACCTCATCCTAATTAACTACCTGTAAAGGAACCTGCAGTTCAAAGGGAAACCAGCACTGCAAAGCTGGTGCCAAGTTCCAAGCTTTGCAACACTTGGGCTGGGTTTTCACAGCGTCAGCATTTTCATCTGCCCTCAGCAGCCACACCCAGCTCAGTTTGAGTGTGAAAATGCAGATCTGGCCAGTGCCATGCAGGAGAAACACATTCTTCCTGCATGAGACGTGAGACAACTGCTCAATTACGCTAATGATTATTACAGAGAAAAACATGTAAGTGCCCGAGGAAGGATTTAAATTGCTTTTGTCAAACCTACAATCTTTACACAGCCCTTGGTCAGAAGTCAGTGGGAGTCAGTGGAGTAAAATATGGCTAATTGTCAGTATTTTTCTTTATAAACATGCAGTTCAAATAAGAGCATGCCCAAGAGGCTGACCCAGCCAGCCCTCATTCGAGTCTGACCACTCCAAAAAAAATCCAGGGAGCACTCACTGATATGACACGTTCATCACCATGAATTGGTCTTGAAACACACTGAAATCAGCCTCCAGGGTAGTGAATGTTTCTCCCCATCATCCTGTTCTTCTAAGTTTCTAGATTCAGATTTAAAAATAAATTAAATCAACCCAAAATAGCCAAAGTTGCTGGTTTCAAATCACATTGTTCTGCCACCGAAGCCTCACTGCTTTGCCTCTTGGTCTGTCACTCTCCTGTACTGAATGTGGAGGGCACTGCTCGCTGTAAAAGACAAAACCAAAGGCACAGTGTAAGCATTTCTTGTTGCTCTAAAGCAACAAGAAATTCCCCTCAAAATAAAATTTCCTATCTATTTAATGGGTATGCCACATCAAAGCTGGAAATGTAGATACAATAAAAGAGTGTATATAATTTTTGACCACCACATTCAGAGAGAGACCCAGTTATTAAAGATGCTCACAAAGCACTTTAAGCTTCTATTTTTAAAGGTAATAAAGTTTTTGTGGATTTATGTTTGGACCTGTAAGTAAGTATCCCCACACACCATAAGATAATAAAGTAATATCCAGGCAGGATGGACACTTCCAAGGATCTTATAGATTACTTTTCCTCAAGATTTCTAGGAGCATGTCAGGGATGCAGTGGATAGAAAAGTGACAAAACCAACTAAGTTTAACAAAGGCAAGGGCTGGATTCTGCACCTGGGACAGGGCAGCCCTGGATATAGAGACAGCCTGGGGACAGGGAGCCCATTCTCACCAGATGGAATGCCAGTACAAACACTTGAGTGCTACATGCAGAAGTCTCTTTTGGGTGTTAATCTTCTCCATGGGCTTTTTTAGCCCATTTTAGTGTCAAAAAAGACATAAAGAGAGTAGTTTTCAGAGTTGAAGTGCAGGAAATCCTATGCAGGAAATCCTACTTGCAGTAGCCAATTTGACCAAGAGATGGTACTGTGTGTATACACAGTCATTACAAGGCAGTGATGATGGGATAAATACCTCCTTGTGTCTAAACCACTCTGATTTACAGGTTCAAAACTCATACATATACTGCAAAGGTGCATTTAAGAACATTGATCATGCAAAGAAAGTCAGAAGTTTGAGCACAGTCACTTGGTTTGCAATTTACTTAGACTGAAAGAGCACAAATCAGCTATCACATACTGTGTTTAGCTCCTTATGTAAAAACAAGTTCAAGACATATTAAAATCACATATAATTGACATTGAATAATGTATGCTGACAATAAATACAGAATTTTCTGGAAGATTTCTTAGTGTTCCCAATTTCTGCAAATCTGGTGACCTCCAGGCTTTGTAACAAAAGTCAGAGCAGTCAAAGCCCACATAAGGCAGGAGCGTGCCTTTGTCACAAAGAAGGGAATGATATCCTGGGGTGCCTCAGGTAAAGAATTGCCAGCAGGTCAAGGGAGGTGATTCCTGCCTTTATGCAGCACTGCTGAGGTCACACCTGGAGTGCTGTGCCCAGAGCTGGGCTCATCACTGCAAGAGGTGAGCAGCAGCTCTCGGTGACCCTGCTTGAGTAGGAGCTTTGACAAGATGACCTCTGAGGTCCCTTCCAACCTCAACCACTCTGCAATTATTCTGTGAAAGTGATTCTATACAATATTAAGGCTATGCTGTAAAAACTTAAAACTCAAGAGAGCTGGTTTTCAGCTGAAATGATGCATATAAGCAAACAATTGTGACGTTTAACACCAAACTCACTGGACTATATTATGTCATCAACTTCTAAAATTATTCTTGAGTTTGTTGGAGATCATAGGTTTCTGCAAAACTATTGATGACTGACTCCAGAGTGAAAGCTGTTCATTTCTGATATCTTATTTCTTGTCTTTTGACCAATTATTATCAATCCAGTGACATTCCTTTTATATAACAGCAACTTTAGGAATGTATTTAGTCCAAGTCTGCAGCAAAACATTTTTAAATAATCTGCATTAAGCTACACAAATTTAGTTGTTTCTTGTAACATATTTTCTCATTTTTAAGTGGTTTCACTTTTCTGAATTAGGCACAAGAGCAATGGATGCACTGACTACATTTTTAACTCCTTTAAGGGTTTAGGATCTAAGTAGCTTGGGGTCAATGTTGGAAAGCAGCTCTCCAAGACTTACATTGGCAGTGCACTCTGTGCACTGTTCAGAGCCATATTAAGATTTGCATTTCCTGCTCTGGAGTTCTCAGTGTGCAGCTCCTTGAAGGAATTGTCACTGGCTGTCACTAAATGCTTCATATCCCTCTTTGGAACTTCACCTCATCTTTAGCCTGCCTTCAGTGTGGTCTGAGAGATAAAAGAGTCCTCAACATCTGCACACCAGATAAGCTGGAAAGGTGGCAACACCACATCCCACCCTGTACAAAGAAATCAAGCAAACAACTTTGCAAGAGGACAGTTTTGAAGACAGCTGGAAGAAGGATCCACTGCCCACCCGAGCAAGCAGAAGCTGACTATTTTCATGATACACAGAATTAGCCATGGGCCAAGGTAAGCAAAAATCATTTTTGTTAGTTCCAAGCATTTGCCAGCTGTGTGTCAGGAAGAGACAACTGTTCTTGCTTCAAGGCAGTGTTCATGAGGCTTATGGAAGAACTGAGCTTGCAGGGCAGGAGCCAAGTGCTCTAAAGGCTTGGGGAGCTCAGTTTGCATGGCAGACTGCACAAAAAGGCACAGCAATCAAAAGCTGGTATTGATGCCTGAGAGGAGTCTGAGAAGCAGCAAGAAGCAGCTAAGGCAGACAGGTGAGAGCTTGGAAGCAGAGGTAAGTGAATCCTCAGCATAGAGAATGGGTGGTGGGAGGAATTAAGGAGACTACACAACTGAAACAGAGGTGATCAAATGTTTGAGCCCCTGGAGCAGGGAAACAGTCCAGGTTCCACGCAACCTTGAAGAAAGTGACTGTAAGATCCATGAAAAATCATATGATGGAGAGAGAGCCAGACTCCACACCACTCACTATTCTACAAGACAGACAGAACAGACATCTTCATCACAGAGAAGAAAATAGATGAGGCCAGAGCTGGCTCCATAAGGCCTGAACTGGTGCAGGGCTTTGAACTGGGACAGCCATGATGAGATTTGAAAGCCAGACCAGAATCTTACACTGAAAGCATCACATGGAAAAAATTGATATGGGGAAAAGAGAAACAAAGTGCACAATCCAGTAAGAGTCCCCAACAAACACAGAAGGGACAACCCCAACGGGAGAAGGTATCAATGCAGAGGACAAGACAGGACAAGACATCAGGAGAGAGCAGACCAGTGAAATCTGCAAAGAGAGCAGTTATAGCTTTAGCACAGGACCAATTAATTTAGGTAGCAGAGACATACTCTATGGATTTTAATTTTTTTAGCTGCAACGGAGGGAGTAGCATGGGTCAGCAAGGGGAGGTAGGTGATAGCATGTGTCACATAAGGGGCAGCAGTTACAACCCACAGGGCCAGGGATCTTAGTGATCAGATAAAAGCCAAAGAGATAAATAAGGTCAGGATGATCCCAAGGCTGAGATAAAACAGGGAGTAACTGGGTGCTTGAAATTGTGACAATTTTTTTCTGTCTTCTGGTGCTGGACAAAAGCACATGTGTGGGAGACAGGAGGAGAAGGAGGAGGATCTTTTCTGTCTCCTGCATCTCTGGGTATGGCATTATCAACCAATGTGGTACAAAGTAGGAAAAGTGGTGTTTGATCCAGCTGTGCATTGAACCAGCACTGAAGTTAGCACCAGTGCACTTAAGGATGTCAGGTATGGGCAAAGGCAGCTCAACAGTCACTCAACACCAGAACAACCAAGCTCAGAGTGAAGGTCCCTACCACTACTGGATAGAAAGTCTCAAAGGCAGGGAGAGAATGTGTGAAGGGAGAAACACCTCACCAGCTGTTTGTGTGTCCCAGAATGTGCTCAGGGCCTGACTGCAGGCAGCTCACAGCCCCAAACTCCTTCTGTATCTTCTCACACTACAGGTCTGAGCATCCAAAAATGTGATTTCATGATCCCAGAGAATAACAAAAACCACCGCACAGAAGAAATCAGCACTGAAAAGCTCATAGTGAGGCGGGGACAGCCATTCACCATCACTGTGAGCTTCTCAGCTCCAGTACACAACTACCTGAAGCAGATGAAGAGGACCTTCCTCATTGTACAGACAGGTAATGCCATTACAAACCTACCAGAGCTCTGCTCCTCCACCCACCTGAAGAATAGAGCTGAGGGCAAAAGCCATCTCCAGAGCTGGGCAGGGGTGCCAAATTTACATGTGAGGCCCATGAACTATTTGTGTAAGGCAAAGCACAGTCTCCAGCTGCTGCAGGATCACAACCACTTCCCTTCCAGAAGAGACACTGCAGCACAATAACCAATACAGGTTCACTATTCCATGATTGCAAAACACTCATGGGATCTCTTCTGGCTTTTGGGGTTAGGAATGTTCAAATCTAGCTGGCCTGTCACAGATTTTTCTATTAGAGTGTTTTCTAGTGAGACCCCTGAGAAGGGCAGCAGTTTTCAGCCCCAGCTTGTTTTGCCATTCACTGAATGCACCTATGAAATCTTATTTCCTGAGGGAGGAATGCCACTTGCAAAGTCCAAAGAGCACACCTGGTGCCATTCCTAACAGGCTGTGACTTTTGTTACAAGACACTCAATTCCAGGAACAGCAGGTCTGCACCATTCTGGCCATTCCTGGTTTCTACAAATCTATAGAAAGCACATCTCACTTTCAAACAGGAAGGCCTGAGCGCGTTTCTGACCTTGGCAATGTTCAGTAGGCATTAAGCTGCTAAAGGGTCATGACCCTCTCACAAGGAGAGCTATAGCTCCAGAGATAGACAAGATCCCTGCAGACTGCACAGATGAGGAATAAACACAATGTTTGGAATAAACACAACCAGATTTCTTTGTCTGCAGGACCACATTCCTCCAAAGCAGATGAAATCCAGGTTGAATTTCCCATCTCCAGCCTGGGAGACCAGAAGCAGTGGAGCGCAGCAGTGGAGGAACAGGACCCAAACTTCTGGACCTTGCGTGTGAACACACCTGCCAATGCCCCCATTGGCCAGTACACTCTGCTTTTACATGCCTCCAAATCTCCTCAACTCCTGGGCAACTTCACCCTCCTCTTTAATCCCTGGTGCCAAGGTAGGTGGTCAGAAACAGAAAGGCAGGCTGGGATCAGTCCCTTCACAAAAACAGCTTTGCAGCTGTGGCATTGCCTCCACAGAGAGAGGCTGGGGTTGACTCACCCAGTGCTTCTTCCATCCTGCCCTGCCCCTCACAGCACCTCAGGAGAGAGGTAGGGACTCATAAAGCCCAAAGTTTCCTGCCTCAGCATTTCTGCCTCTTCCTTCGAGTACTCCACTCCAAGAGCCCTGTCCTTCTGCTAAGGGAAAAATGTTTGATTAAGTGTTCCCTATAATAGAGATTTTAGGATGAGTCAAGATTGTAATTGGTCTGGTTAAGGCCACTGTATCTTTCTTAGTATTAGAACTTATCAGTCAGGAGAGTAGAAGAGCCAGCAAGTGCAACAGCCTGGGTCCAGAGGAACTTTTCGGACAAGGAAACAGAGATGACAAATTCTTCCTTCCTGTCTGATTTACAGTCTGTGGCATTTTTCAGGGCAGAATGCCAGGGACTGCCAAAGTGCAGTGGAATCTGCTGACGTATGAGAGATGCAAGTGCATCTGAGACCAGCAATGCTTTCTTCCTGATGCTTTTTTCCTCTAATCCAGATGATGAAGTGTTCTTGGCTAATGAGGCACAGAGGCAGGAGTACATTTTAAACCAAGATGGCATCATCTACCAGGGGACTGAAAATGCAATTCTAGCCCAACCCTGGGACTTCAGTCAGGTAAGCAAGAGGTCCAATATGTCTGTGCTCTCTTCCAACCACCAGCAGAGGAAAGATGCATATATCCAGTGTGCACAGGATGCTCTGATGAAAGAGTTCTATTCATCTCTATGTTTTCTGCACCCCCAACCTCCTGTGCAGGAGAACAAGGACCTGTGTATGAAGTACTATAACCCACTACATGTAATTTTAGCTTCCTTCTCTGGCTGTCTTCTATAAAGGAATACATTGATCTGTATCTGAGCTTTGTGTGCCTTCCTTTCATTAACAGGTATAAAAGCATTTACCAGAGCTCAATAATACTGTCTCTACATAACAGGTAAAGTGAGGACAAGAAGATCTTTCTGTTCATCTAAGGCCATCTGACACAGTCAGTGATTATTTCACTTTGATGCCAGTAGATCACAGAAGTACCTCTGTGCCAAGCTAGAGAGTGCTCCAGAAAAGCATCAATTTCCCTCAATCAGGGGACACAGTATCATGCTGATGTATTTCCCACCTTCAATAAAGTCGGAGGTCTGTCCTCAGCTCCCCCTGCAGATCTCTGCCTGGAGCCCTCCTTCACAGCCCACTTACCTCAAACTGTCAGCAGAAAGGGAGAAACAATCTGCACAGTCACAAACCCTTGCAGGGACTCAAGGCAACAAAAGTTCACGGACAGTTTCCTGAAATGATGTCTTCTTGTTTCAGTTTGAGGAGGATATGGTTGACATCTGCTTCATACTGCTGGCTCTAGGGGAGCACTTTCAAAGAGAAAAGGATCCTGCCCAGCGCAAAAACCCCGTCCACGTCTGCCGAGCAGTTGCTGCCATGGTAAGGAGGGCAGAGAGCAGGGGACACCTTCTCAACCCCAGGTCAGGTCAAATCACTGACCAAAAAGGAAGCCTGTTCCAAACAACTCCTCCTGCCCACCTCCAGCCTGTCCTGATACCCCCTCAGCAGACAAGTAGTGCTACAGGAGGTTCTTAGCAGTGAAAGTGCACTTACTGAGTAAATTTCAGAGGAGACTGCTCCACCTGTTCTGCTCAGCCATGACCTTCATGCTTTGCACAAAAAAAGTCCTCTTGGTTTCATCTGCTTTGGGAGTAGCTTCCACAAACAGGATCAGATGCACCTACCAAAGAGAGGCAATTCCTTAACACATCTTTCTCTCCTCCTCCTCTGCAGATGAACTGCAATGAGTTTAGAAGCCTGACAGAATATGAGCCTGGGCAACACAATGATGGGACACCCCCTTCCAAGTGGCTGGGAAGCAGCCTCATCCTCCAGCAGTGGATTGCATCAAAATTCCAGCCCGTCCGCTATGGGAGGTGCTGGGTGTTTGCTGCAGTCCTGTGTTCAGGTACAGTGCTGCTAGAACCTTTAATCTTCAGGTGAGAGGCAGATCTTTAATTTCCACATCAACACTCAGCATCACTGCCTTCGAGATAAGAGTATCAGTACACCAATTCACTGAATGCACCTATGAAGTCTAATTTCCTGAGGGAGGAATGCCTCTTGCAAAGTCCAAACGGCAGACCTGGTGCCATTCCTAACAGGCCTAGCACCAGAAGAGGCTCTACATCTATCAGCAGAGGCACACTTAGGGCAGGATGCACAACTGATTCACAGCTCTCTCTTCTGCACAGTTCTGAGGTGCCTGGGAATTCCTACCAGGGTGGTCACTGGCTTTACATGGGCTCACAACACCAAGAGCAGCCTGAGTGTGGATGAGTATTATGATGAAGATGGGACACTGCTCACACAGGACAAGAGTGCTCGTGTCTGGTAAGAACACATGGCAGGGCCCAAGCAAGAATTTGAGACAATACTTAGACGTGGGGAATGAAACACAGGGGAAAGGAAAGAGGTAAAACAGCTGCAAGGTGATAGGAGACAGCTCAGCTGAGATCCTGTCTACAAGACCTGTTCTTGATAAACTGCTGCAACCCAAACTCAAGAGAGCCCTATTTCTAGAGCCCACAAAGGAAAAATAATAGCCTAGTTCAGCTGGATAAACTCCACTTGTTTCTCCACACACAACTCAGCTCTTCTCAATATGAGCTGAACTCTACTGAGGGAGCATTAACTGCCTGTGGTTTGGTAAAAGCTTTGCAGTACCTCAGGGCTCAGTCCCTTGGTATAAGCTCATGCTGTTGCCTCTTGCAGGACCTTCCACGTTTGGAATGAATGCTGGATGGCTCGGACAGACTTGCTACCAGAGTACAGTGGGTGGCAGGCACTGGATGCCACCTGCCAGGAAAAAATCAAAGGTAAGATATTAGAGATGGGCTTGAGCAAGAGCAGGGGGGGAAGTGAAGCAGGGGCAAATAAAGCTGTTCAATATTCCACGTTTCCCATTTCCAGTGGAAGGATGCAAGAGGACAAGAACTCACTCACCCTGTTGACTTTAGGCACAAAACTATCATTTATCTGTTTGGTTTGTACAGCTCATGTAGCTCTAAGAGCTTATCACTGCTTCCTAATGGCCTCCTAAACTAGCTACTTCACCCAGTATAGGTCTAAACTAGGGATGGGTTTTGTTGGGAAAGCATCTGAATCTTAACTGGACCACATTTTCTCTTCAGGTCTATCCTTCTGTGGGCCAGCCCCTGTTCATGCCATCAAGGAAGGGGACATCCAAGTTGATTATGATGTGTGCTACTTCTTTGCTTCCCTCAATGCCAAGTGTCATGTCTGGATACACAAAGCAGATGACACCCTCAAGCCAGCTTTTGGTGGCACAAAATACACCGGTAACAACATCAGCACCAAGAGTGTTGGCAGTGAACGCTGTGAGGACATCACACAAAACTACAAGTATCCTGAAGGTAGGGGGCTGAGCACATTCCTCGTCACTATTACAAGTGAGGAGTAAAAGACTAGAGCAGAGCCAAACCAGAGCACCAGGGCCCTCCACTTTTCACTATTTCCCCTTCTTCAGTGGCACTAGAACACCTAATTCTCCTTGTCTACAGAGCCAAAGCAGAGGTCATCACCCAAACTTCACCCTGCTTAATGGCATTAAGGTCCCTGGAAGACCAGGTGTTTGTTCACCAAGCACTTTCATGTCTGGAATACCTTTTCTAATTTCTGTTATATCTACACTCTCTACATCCACCTCCCATTACCTCTGTAATGTAAATATGGATAGATATATTTCAGACTCCAGCCTTCTGAAAAGGACTGTTGTGCTCTCAGACACTGCCTAAATCTCTCCCTCAACAAGTAGCTCCCCCTTCAGAATCTGAGTGCTGTTTCCCTGGCCCAACCATAACACCCCATCTTAACCTGTGGCTTGTTGTCTCCATGGCTGCAGGAGACAACTGCAACTTCTCTACACACGAGAATATGGAATTGTGCCTTAGCTACAGCAACAAAAAAGCAGCTGCCTCCTGTACTCTGAGATGTTAGCACCAAGTGTCTTAAAAACTATGACAACTATTCCCAAGTAGAATCTGTCAGGCACATCCAGTGAATATCCTGGCAGCTGAAGCTGTCAAACTGATCCAACCAGAAGCACAAAAGGATATCTCTCTATGCTCTTAGAAACAGTTATCTACAGTACTACCAGGAGAAATCAATGCCATTCTCCTGCTGCTTCTCACCAGTAAACAGGAAGGAGTACCAAAGCATGCACTTCCTTTTTTGGTGACAGGTTCTCTCCAGGAAAAAAAAGTACTTGACAAAGCTTACAGAAATATGAAGGAACTTGAGACAACCAGCAGCAGCACACAGTTTATCTTCATTCCCACTGCTCTGGAAGAGCCAGTCAACCTTTTCATCCACTTCCAGTCAAGTAGTTCGTTGCAGCTGGGACAAGATATTACACTTTCCATTGAGGTGTTTAACCACAGTGATAGAGAAAAGGCTACTCATCTGGTAGTTGGGATCCAGGCTCTGCATTATAACGGTGTGCCCATTGCCCAGCTTTGGAAGGAAGAGTTTCATTTTAATCTCCACAGCAATTCAGGTAAGGACTCTCCTGGGTGCATGGCTAGAAAAGTCCTCCAGTGCTCTCATTTCAGAAAAATTCTCCTAGCCCTAGGTTTACAAAAGGTTGACTGAATAGTTGATTCTATGTGATTTCCCAGAGAGATCGTGGAGTCTCCCTAATTGGAGATACTCCAGAACTGACTAGACACAAAATCCTGTGCCATGTGCCCTGGGATGACCTGCTTGGGCAGGGAGGTTGGACCAGATGACCCACCATTCCAGCCTCACCCATTCTGTGAAATAAAACACTTTGAAAATCTCTAAGGTGGTCTTGCCAATCTGCAAATCCACTTGGGGTCACTTAAGCATTAAAATGCTGCAGCTTTTAGTACAATGTTGGGCATTGAACACTCCTAGGTGTCATGCAGGAAAAGACCAGACTGCACTCACCACCTGTTATTTCACCACTCTGTTCCAGTCAATAACCTGCAGGTCTCTGTACCTTACACATGGTTTGGAAAAGAACTGGGAGAGAACCACCTGCTCAGGCTGACTGCCGTGCTGAGAGACGAGGACTCCTCCTACATGTACCTGGCACAGGAAGAAATCAGCCTTTGTGATCCCCCTCTCACCATTGAGGTAAGATTGGGCTGTCGTTCTGCCACTGCAGTAGGGAGAAAACAGCTTTCATAGTCATAAGCAGCAAAACAATTCTGCTGGGTTCAGGGGCTCTCTGAGAAACCAGAGCAGAAGAAACTAAGCTGGACTTGCCTCTTCTGGCAAATGGCAGCTCAGGCACTGAACAAAATCACACATCTCCCTTTAATCATAGAAGATCTTTTCTTCTCTCAGTTTCAGCTCATTTGCTTCTTTCAACAGTTCCCAGAAAACATGGTGCAGTATGAGCCAAGCACAGCAAAGATCAGCCTCCAGAACCCTCTCACGGAACCCCTGGAGCAGTGTGTGATAGCAGTCGCAGGACGAGGGCTCATTTACAGACAAAGGAATTACAGGTAAATTCAAACTGATCCAAGAACAGCAAATGGACAAAGAGACACAATACAAGCAAGGGAAACCATTGCACAGTAAAGGCTGTCCCCAAAAATAACCAGGCAACAACATGGCAGGAAGATATCACTACAGCATGAAAGCCCCAAGCATCACATCCTTTATTTACAGATAATACAGATGATTTTCACACTGAAAAGGAGAAAAGCCAGTTAAGAGAACTTTCCACAGATGTGTAATACCTAAGTTGAAGCCAATATGGCCTCTATGAAAGCTTCAACATCAAAGGCATAGACAGCAAAAGGAAAAACTCCTGCCAACAAAAAGGATAACCAGAGAAATGCCCCAAGACTTAGTCAGAAACACACATAAAATAAGACAAAGTTAGAGGTCACTGAAATGAGCTATGAAATTTAGAAATTATTTGCCGTTGAGAAATCAATTACTTTCCAGTGAGCAACTTGAACATTATTAAGTGGAGTAAAACTATACTGTTTATGACATCTTTCCATCCATTACTCACTGTAAACAAAGACAAAGACAATGGTGTCTTCCCCTTCTCTACTGAAGAACCAGGCAAATGTCACTTAACCAAGAGCCACCAAAGGGCCATGCTCCCCTTCACATGACAAACACCCCACATTTGTCTCAAGAAGCTGCATTAGGACAAAATCCCCTTAGATGTCTCCATGGAGAGTTTCAACTTTCCTGTCCTATCTCCCTCCCAAACTACTGTTAGATGACAATATCACTGTGGTAGTTCAAGTAACTGCCAGCTTTCTTCTATTTCTTTTTTTCCTTTTCTTCTTTTTGGCACCATATTCCTGTCTAGCAAATGCATATCCTAGACACAGAAAACTAAAAACACAAAGAGGGATGATTCCTGTATAATCCCTTTTCTCCTTTCAGGTTGGGCTCTGTGCAAGCTAAAAGCACTCAAGAGCTGCAAATCTCATTCACCCCCACCCAAGCAGGGCCCAGAAGACTCACTGCACGTCTTACCTGCCTCCAGCTCCAGAACCTGAAGAGCTACAGAACTACCAACATTGCAGCTGCCTGAGGCCCAACTCAGAACAGGTCCTGCTGTCCTGCTTACAAAAGAGTGGCCATGTTCTGTCCCCTGATCATAGGCAAGCATAGATGTTAACAGTTTAATAAAAGTCTTATTTAAAACCATGTCCAATTTTGATTACCATCTGCCACTATGTCCACTCTCCAGTTTTAGAAGCTGAACCTCACTGTGACAAAGATGGGCTGAAAGCTGAAGCAGACGTTGCAGTTCTCACCACACCTGTGCTGAGCCCACCAGTGCTTAAGTCTTTTGCCCTACCTGTGACAAATAAAGGGTATCCTGGAACTTTAAAGTGATGATAGATGTAGCATGTCTCTAGGGATATATATATATAGAGGGGAATATCTTCCCCTATAGATCCTTGACATTGGTAAGGTAGTAAACAATATCTTCTGCTGCTTTCTGAGAAATTAAAAAAGAGACAGCTCATTCACTGCTCTCTAAGGTTAGACAGGAAACAGCAGCAGTGCAGCACATTTTATAATTATTCACTGGGCTGCTTGCAAAAGAAGCAAGACCTTTTCATTCTGTAGATATCCTTTGCCCTCTGAAGACAGATAAAGCAACTAATGTAAATCTAGTATATTTTATTTTTCTCTGAACCCACAGTAGTTGTAATGTCTGAAGAATGGGGCATGTTAAGAACAGCACAGCATCATCCCAAGAATCCAAGCAAAATGACACCTTCTGCAATGGCAAAGGGCAACTTCCTGGAGAAGTTCTTCCAAGTAGCAGTGAAGTTCTCTCCTACATTGTTCTCATCATTCGCCAGGCAGCTGAAGAACAGCAAAGTTCACTGGAAATGCAGATGCCAGAGCCAGTGGCAGCAACACACGTAGGCACAGAAGAGTTAAAGTTGACCCTGTGTGAAGTTCTTGACTTTGTTCATGTTGTGATCTACTGCACCAGTTAGAAACTGCACCCAGCCTTCCTCTGATGGTGGACATACATGGCTTGTCCTGCAAAAGTGGAGGAAATGCATTAGGGAAGCCTGCTGGGTGTGTTATGCATCTAGGCAACATGGGGGTATTGTGAAGCTCTGAATAACCAGCAGTAAAACAGGGCTGCTCTAGCCCCACAGGGCTTTGAGCAAGGAAGAACCCACACTCACGTCTGTAGTCCCAAACCCAGAACAAGGAACCACTATCATCCTTAGCACCTTTTTCTTACTCCCATCCCTTTATGACTAGATAACATCATCATTGTTCCGAAATGGCAGCATCTACTATCGAGAAATGAGTCATCTTTGACATAAGGCAGAAAGGTATCAACCTTCATAGCAGGGAACACACACTTATAAAACTGTAGCTCATACTCACTTTGCAATCTCTAAGACCTTCTTTAATACTGAGGCCAACTTAGCAGCCTAGAAAGAAACAAAAGGGAAATAAGGTGAGCCAAATGTGAGGAAAGTAGGGTCTGAACAGTACTGGAAAATAAAGAGGACTATGGGGATGCACAAGAGACAAGAATGAATAAAATTGCCATGGATCCTGATGCAGAATGAAGTTACCCATGACTGCCATGCTGGAAGTGTCTCCCAACCTACTCCTAGCTGTGACAGGTAAAAAAAAAAACCTGGCTGTTTTTTAAAGCATACATTAAAATGCTTTTTTTTAAAAAAAGATAAGGCTATTAGAAATTAGTAATTGATAATAAAGTACAAAGTTGCAAGTGATTGATTTTAAAGCAATTTGATATTAACTAATTATTTTTTATTCCAAAATAATCAAGCCACTGGGCAAAGGCATGAAACCTGGATTAAGAATAAAAGAAATCCCAGATACAAGGAAATTTGTACTTGATTTATGATGCAAGGGATGTTTCAAAGTTCAGTCAGGTTGCCAGAGCATTGCTCAGTCAAGTTTTGAGTGTTGCCAAAGATGTAGACTCCACTGCTTCTCCAAGCAGCTTGTTTCAGTGCTTAAATACATTCACTGTAAGAGTTTTTCATTTCATAGATAACTTTATTTGAGCAAGACTGCACTGTCCAAGGAAGAAAGTACATCTGCAGTACCTAGGCAGCCTCAGACATCACTTTCCTGAGGTTCTATCACTGGAAATCTCTACGGATTATAGTTCAGAGCTGAAGTTTTTGGTGGCCATGCTCTTCCCTGAAGAGGTACAGATGAAAAAGGTGTTTCCACCTCAAGGAAGTTAAGTGTGCAAGAACAAAGGGCATGCTTCATCCCTAAGAAATGATTACTGAGGCAGTCACTAACACCATCTCTCCCTGAAGTTACATAACCCCTCCAACCTAATTTCTCCCCGTTCCCTACAGCCAGGCCACTGTCCCACATGCAGATACTCAGGTACTGAGATATCAGTACTGCAGATACTCACATTAAGTCGCACAGCCAACGGGTTCACAGGTGGGTACATGCTTAGTGCCAGCTCATCAACACTAGAATAGAAAAGAGGGGAGCAAGGAAGAAATGTTCTGATAGCACAACTCAGATCCTGGTCAAAGCCTGCACCATCCTGAATGCAGGTCAGGAACAACAGTGAGATGTCAGTTGTACCTATGGGATGCTTCCCACTGCCTTCTCAGTCACCTGTGTGTCCTTCTCACCATGGAGTGAGATGTGGTCACAGCTCCATCCCCTATGCTCCTCTCCTGACCTACACAGCTCTCAACAGCTTAACAGCCTTCCCACCACATCTGCGTCCACCACCTGCTCACAGCTCCAGCATCATAAAGGTTGTTCCTACTCCTTACTCAAAACCTCAAAGAAAGACCAGGACTGCCCTAGAGGGAAAAGCAGCATGGGGAGAACCCTGCTTACCTTGGGCTGATCTCATTAGCAATGTCTGCCAGGTCATCCAGCTGCGCAATGTGCTCTGGAGAATCAGCTTTGCCATGGGCCTTCACTGCAGCCAAGACCTTCTTCAGGCAAGCTTTAGAAGCCTTCATCAATCCCATGCAGGAGCTGAGCAGCTGCCGGTCAGCCTCTGACCAATACGTGTCTCTGTTGCCCCGAAAGCCCAGCTCTTCATCTTCCATGATGTCCCCATAGGGATCCTGCCCTTCCACCAGTGCCTGAGAACACAGAGGCACTGAAAACCCAGAGCCCAACATCAATTCCAGCAATACTCAGGAGGAAAGGGAAAGCATAATCTAGACATCACATAAATAATTAATGGAGAAATCCGAGTTGGTTAATCCTAAAACTACTGGATTAAGAAAAACCACCACTCTAACAGTGCAAACAGCAAGAATCTGGTGAATTTTTACATGATCCTAAATTGCTTCACCCGCCTCCAGTTCAGGACATGGCTTTACAGAAATCTTATACAAAGTAAGCCAGGCTTGAGAATAAAAACTCATTTAAATCCATACATAAAACAATAATCTATGTCATGTCAAAACACATTTATATTAAAGCCTGTATGTAAAATAATTCCTGTGTTCCATCACTGAACCACCATAGAGGGTGGTTGGGCACTGGAACAGGCTCCCCAGAGAAGTGGTCACAGCTCCAAACCTGCCGGAGCTCAAGGAGCATTTGGACAACTCTCAGCCACATGGTGGGATTGTTTGGGTTGTCCTGTGCAGGGCCAGGAGCTGGACTTGATCCTTGTGTATCCCTTCCAATTCAGAATATTCTGAGTCTATGAATCCACCACTGCAGGTTCCTCTAAGGCTTAGGGGCCTCCTTACATGTTCCATCTCCTCCACAGCATCCTTGACCACACCTAGACATGCAGCCAGAGCCGACGCAACTGCTGCCTGGTTATCTGCAAAAGCAAAAGGATGAAAACTGTGGCACCCCACTGCATCCAATCAGTTCACAACAACCTTCATCTAGGCTTGCAATCACTGTAGGATCAAACTTCTTGCAGAGCTCAGAGCTGCACAGTTGTCAGGCAAAGAATCTGACCTGGCTTCCAAGCTCATACATTTCAAAACCAGTCAAGGTTTTGAGTCATCCTCCACTCAGCCTTCGTTGTACCAGCTGGAATGCCCTTGTAAAAGCTATTGATATTCCAAGACAATACATCCTAGTGCTGTTGATCTGCATTTACAACACTCACCTCGTGGCAGGTTAGACGCTTGCTCACAGGCCTCCCACACACCTCCAGTTGATATCAGCTGTTCCTGAGACAAGCTGAAAGAAAACAAAACCCTTAAGGTTAGAGTCAATAACAGCACTGTGCTAGACAGTGGTTTAATTTTCTGCACCAAAGATGATAAACACCAGCAAAAGCTCTGCTGCAAAGATGTCACCAACCAGCTTGTCATTAGTATGCCATGCCTGTATAAAGCCTCTGCTGCTTCCTAACAAGTATACTTGTAACTTTTTCTTGCCTTCTTTCCCAAAAATTATCACAAAATCACAGAACTGTGCAATTGAAAATTACAACCTCTCCATTGGGGCATTGAGAATTGTGTCTGTGAGTTGGATCATCCCTTCCACTACTTCAGTGGTAGCATCTCGAACCATCTTCCGAAGAGTAGTACCTGGTTGAGACGGAGAAATAGCAAGAAAGTTGCCACAAAGTCAGCACTGACAGAAAGCAAGTGCTGAAGATGAACACACAGACTGCTCTGTTTGTACGGATACACGGTATAAATGAAGTTACAAGTATTCTGAAGAAAGCAAAATCCTTCCCAGTTCCAAAACAACTCTGGACAAGGATTTCAACACTTCATAGACTTCAGTGCTCAATCAACTACACAACTTCCTACATTATCACTCTCCCACAGATGGAAACCTGCAGTGGCAGACAAACAAGTACCTCACTCATAAACATGTTCAAAGTCTACGGAACAGCTGATAATGGGATACCATGCTAATGAAAACTTGCTGATACCAGACCTCATTAGGCTCTGAAACACCAGGTTTCTCTATATAGTGGTGGTGAAAGAACCACCATCCTGTACAGTGGTGACTGCCTTGCTGTCATTATCTCACCTTGGCCCTTGGGTAGCCAGTAGTACACTGTGGCAACCGCAAGAATGGCATTTTGGACATCCTCACTCAGCTTCCGGCAATTCTGAAAATGCAGAAGCAAAAGGATCACCCATGAGTAACACACAGCTGCACCACATTTAGAAATCCTCACAAGCAATCAGTGGCTTTCAGACTGCTCTGAGAAAAGTGAAGAATAGCAATGACCAGTCTGCTTGAGAAACAAATACAGCATAAGAAGAAGGCACCACAAGCAAACTGTATGCATCTTAATCTGCCTCATGATACAGTAACAAAACACTCCCTGGTGTGCAGGTCATGCATCAGAGAAGAAAAAGTAACTTAGATCATTATTCTGAACTAAAGGTCTTTTTTTTTCTCTCCTCCAAACACCTATATGATAAACTTCTCTCAACTGATGGCAAAAATATTGCAAATTCTTTGTTAAACCTAAGGTCTGTATTCTCCAATAATCTGTCTTTATCAGCAACTAGCAGTAGCTGTGAAAGAATTTAAGAATATTTTTCTTTAGTATGTCTCCCTACCTTACAGTAATTACTTCTCTGGGCAGTTCTTGGATTATATTAATACACTCTACAGTACACAGCCCATTTAGTCAAATGAACCAAGAAATACCTGAAGCTTGCACACACACTGCAATTTCATAGTCTGTCAAGGCTTTCTCTCACCTCTGCAGAAGGTAGTGGAGGCCTTGAGAATGCCAGACTCAGCTTTGTTGCTTCCTGTGACGTTACTTGGAATGTCTGACCTAAAAAAAAAAAAAATCCAACGGGAGCAAAAGAAGAGAAAATAACTCAGGTAAAAGAGCAGAGCAGCTTGATGAGGAGCAGCTCTGATCCTACTACTTGTTTACCATTACACCCAAGCCATACAAACACACAAACTAAACCTCACTACAAAGAAAAAATTCCCAGGTGCATTTGTGCTATGCATGTTGCTTGTGTCCTGTGTCTGCTTTTTCTCATTTGGCTGGTAGTGATAGCCAGAACCCCAGTCTGTATCCTGGTTTGTGACCTGTTCACCAGGATGTGCCAGGAGGCTTCAACAGAGACCTTTATAAATCTTGTATGAACGGCTCAATATCGGCCTTTGCTTTGCCACACCGTGGACTGTTTGGTGACCAGAGTTAGGGTGGTCAGGCACTGGAATAGGTTGGCCTGGGAGGTGGTGAGCCACTAACCTTGGGGATGTTTAGAAGGCTGGATCTGGCACTGATGTGGTTTAAGGTTTACAGAGGCAGCTTGGGTTAACGGTTGGACTTGATGGTTTTAAAGACCTGTCTCTTCCAACCTTGTCGATTCCGTGACTCCGTGAGTGGAGGGCACGCCCCACAGCTGGACACCGCCGGGGACAGCAGCCCTGCCCCGCACCAGCCCCGCGGGCACCCGGCCCCGGCCCCCCTCGAATCCCGGCCCGGCCGTTCCCCGTCCGTACCTAGCGCGTCCCAGAAGCGCGGCAGCTCGAACGGCTCTCGGCCCTCGCTCGGCTCTCCCTCTGCAACGGCACACACAGAGCTCAGCCCGCGGGGAGCCGGCCCGGCTCGGCCCGACCCCNGGCCCTGACAGCTCCGCCCCACAGAGACAGCCCCGCCCCACAGCGGCAGCCCCGGCCCTGACAGCTCCGCCCCACAGCGACAGCCCCGCCCCACAGCGACAGTCCCGGCCCTGACAGCTCCGCCCCACAGCGACAGCCCCGGCCCCGACAGCCCCGCCCCACAGCCTCGCCCCACAGAGACAGCACAGCCCGGATCTCAGCGATACACA
>VWZV01014002.1:249146-272427 GCA_013397155.1 Irena cyanogastra | reverse complement strand
CTCGCTCGGCTCTCCCTCTGCAACGGCACACACAGAGCTCAGCCCGCGGGGAGCCGGCCCGGCTCGGCCCGACCCCCGCCCTGGTCCCGGCCCCGGTCCCGGTCCCGGTCCCGGCCCGCACCTCGCAGCCGCGCCAGCACAGCCCGCAGCGCCCCGCGCACGTCCCGCAGCGGCTCCCGCGCCTCCATCGCTGCGGGGCGGCCCCGGAGCGCCCCGCGCGTCACATCCGCTCCGGGAGCGGCTGGAACGGCCCCGGCCCTGACAGCTCCGCCCCACAGCGACAGCCCCGGCCCTGACAGCCCCGCCCCACAGCCTCGCCCCACAGAGACAGCACAGCCCGGATCTCAGCGATACACACTTTATTAGCGACCAAGCAAATGGGGAAAGCAGCTGGGCTGTGCCCCTATGTGCGCGTCTGTGGTAAGGAGCGAGGCTCACACCCCACTACATCAGCCGGCGGAGGTCCTCGAAGTTGAGCATGTTGTTGGCTACATCGGACCAGGCCGCATGGGTTGCCCCGTCCATCTCCGGGGCCAGGCTGTTGCTGCTCTCCAGAGTGTGGTTCGTGCCGCCGATGACTTCATGGCATTCAGGGCACGTACTCCTCTGCATTGCCCCCCCGCACTCCCCAATTACATAGATATGTCCATTTTTGCACTTGAACCAGTGGCCACGGGGACAGCCAATAGCACTGACAATCTGCACCCGCTCAGCTTCGGAAATCCCCAGCCCTGACATGGGCAAGCCAGCATTGATCTTCTTCAGGTGAGCCTTCACTGCAGCTTCATCCTCCTCCGTGAATTTCTTTGTCCCTTCCAGGATCTCACGTGCACTGTTAATCTCTGCTGCAATGTCTGTGGACATCATCTTACCTGCTTTGCACCTTGCCAAGAGGCTCAGCAAATAAGTCAGTCTCTGGATCTCAGACTGCAGGTCAGTGAGCTCCTGTTCTGTAAAACTGATGCGTTGCTTATCCAACCACTTCTGCACTTCATCCAGCCTCTTTATCAGCCCCATCTTTTCATTCTCATCAATTTTCTTCATAGAATCAGTTAGGTCTGCTACACGTTTGTAGAAATTAAGCAGGTTCTCAATTAGTCCGATACTCTTTGTAGAGAGAGCAGAAGCTTTTAGTTTATTTTCCAGCATGGCATACTTAGAGGATAGATTACTCCTCAGAACAACACTCCGTGCTAGTGCAGCCTGCAGTCTCTGCCTGTTAGCCTCAATTTCATGTGCTGGGCCTTGGATTTTGTGTTTCACTCGTTCTATCTCCTCCACCTGACTTTTCACACTGGTGCCATATCTCAGATTCTTTCTGATGGGTGTCTGACACAAAGGGCATACCTTCAGCTTGACAGCATCATCATTTTCATCCATATAGTGGTCAAGGCCTTGCGACTCAAAGACATGGCCACAGTCTTCAAGCTGCACAAATCGAGCATCTGGGTCATCCTCAAAGCCAAAAAAGATCTGAGTGAGCTCCTCGTGGTCACAAACAAGGCACTTCTTTGGGCAGGGCTCTCCACACAATCCAGCACAGGGATGACCACAGGGCAGCCTCTTAGCACAGGGAACATTGCAGCGAGGCCTGTTGCACGGCTCAGAGCAAAGGTTGGTACACTGGTGGTGCTGGCACTGCCACTCACATGGCTCAGCACAAGGAACACAGCTTTCCCAACATTTCTTTTTGCACTTACTGTGAATGCAATAGTTCTGACATTCCTTCTGACAAGGAGGACATTCTGTAGTACAAGGCTCTTGACACTCGTGGGAACAGATCAAGATACGCTTGCATGGTCTGTCACATGCCTTATGAAATCTTCCTCCAAAGCAAGTATGACAGGAACCTGAACATACATGACCACATGCCAGTGTGACAGAACACTTACTCTCACATTTCACATCCTCCTCATATCTCTTCCTAGTAATCCAGCAAGGAACTTTCTGCCTGTGGCCACATTTCAGTGTGGCTGTAACCTGTTCAGGACAATTCACTGTGCATTGCTGCCCACAGGAATTCTTGCATGTGTGTCCACAGTTTAACTTCTTCTGGCAAGGTTCTAGGCAATTAAATTCCCATGTTGGAATATGGCATGGCACCATCTGTGTGTGGCCACACTTAGAAATAGTTTTCTCTACCTTCACCATACATTTTCCACAGGGCTCATAGCATGACTTTGGGCAGCGGTGCCCATCTGCACAAAGTACCTTTTGACAAGGCTTCAGGCACTGGTAGTTTTTGTGCTCTGGGTCATATGGGTGACATGCCCTTGTGCAAACATGTCCACAACTCAACCTAAACTCACAGGGACGAGTACAGCCTCCCTCCGGGACGCTGTTGAAATCTTTACCTGTAGATACCTGTGTCTTGGTTCCGGGGTGGTTTTGACAGCAAAGCTCCAATGATTGGCCAATGTGACCGTTCTTCCCAAGTGTTTGAATGATCTTGCTCCAGAGAGGAACCTTGCCAAGCATTCTCATGTTTCCAATGCAATAGAGCCCTTTCTTAGCTCTGGATAATGCCACACATATCCGATTAGGGATCTGCAAGAACCCGGGTCTCTCCCCCTTGTTGCTCCGCACCAGCGACAGCAGAATAATATCATTCTCCTCTCCCTGGTACTTATCTACTACATGAACCTTCACGCCTTTAAAGATCTTCACTGGCATGAGCTTACGCAGACAGAAGAACTGCCCAGTATAAGTAGTGAGAATGGTGATCTGAGAAGGTTCATAGCCCTGACACAAGAAGTATTTGCACAGTTCCACTACAAAGTGGGCCTCATGTGGGTTCTGGTGGCTTTTCCCTTCCTGGATCTCTTGTTCAGGAACCTCATGTTCCACAAAAAAGACATTCGTTGAGACACCCTGAAACAAGAGGAAGGATGTCAGAGAGAGAATTCTAGTTTCTGTCACCCCAGCCTGTTTCCATGCTCCTGATTATCCACTGACAGGAGGATGTTTAAGGAGTTGACTACAGTATGCAGTTATTGTGTACTTAGGTGATTTCCTCTTAGATTTCCGTAGGTTATTAATCAAATTTCCATTTCAGCTTATTGGTAATATTTCATTATCCTAATATGAAATCAGTTCCTTTGGGTGATTTTATTCCCTATCTTTTCAGAGATGTTTCTACTGTACATTTCCAGGTTATACCAAAGAAAACATGAAGTCTTAGTAACTTTTCAAAGCATATTCACGGGGTGAACAACGTCTTGTTTAGGCCCTGTGGGAAAAAGATACTAAGTTACCAGTGCACAAGGCTGAGCATTTGCCTAAAATATGCCTCCTCTGTTGCTGCAATAAAAAAAAAGCTGCAAAGAAGATTTCTTCTTCACCAGAAAAAACTAGGAATGCTAGGTCTCCAGTAGTCACTTACCAGCTCATGGTGTATAGCGTTGATTGCTCACCTGTTCAAAAACTCTATTTGCCTTGAGTTAGCATGGACTTTTATTTTTTTTTACCTATTAACTGGAATTATTCTACCTGTAAGAAATTATTGTTCTGCCTGCCAAAACCCAGAGACTGATTTTAACAGGAAAGAACAGTTTTTGTAGATCAAACAGAGATCTCTGGTTTTCCAAGGTATCCATAATGGCAAAGTGTCCAGTGGAGTAGAATTTAATTCAGTCATCACCTACGCTGGTTATTGTACTAGCTGGGAAGATTCAATTTTGATGCCTTTTGGTATCTCAAGTTTGTTTTAAGGCCAGATAGAATCACAAGATTCTCTAGAATAGATTCTTGTAGGAGAAATGGGGTAAAATTTTGTGGTCTCCCAAGTTGTTGCTTGTTTTAGGTGGTATTTTTCTTGTTTGTTGGTGTTTTGGTTGGCTGGATTTTGGAGGGAGTTTATTTGGGTTTATAATTTATTTAACTAAATCATCTTCTACGAAAGACCTGATCTGAATTTGAAGATACCAAAAGAGGATCTGCCACTTTCCCAGATAGTTTATTCTAATAAATAAATTTTCACTATTAATTTTCTCTTGTCTGACTGCAGCATTCTGCTATAGTTTTCAGTACGCTTCGTTCATCCAGTTAAAGAACTTTTAACTAATTAGTATTGGGGTTTTTATTAAGTCAGATTTACATAGTCTAAGCTACTATAATGCTACTTCTGCAACTGCCTCCAATCTTTCTCCCAGGGTATTCAGTGGCTTGTGTTTCAGAGATCCAAGGCCATCACTGTAAAAGTGTAAGCTTGGCTCAGACTTCTGGGAAAATAGCTCAGTTGTGACACAGAGCTGTGAGCAAGCCTGCAGAAAAGAGCTATGCAAGATATGCAAGGGAAGATTACAGAGAGATGATTGTTAATAGTTCAAAGATGCAAGAAAAGCACCAACACAGAGATACATGAAGTCCTGGTTAGGATGAGGAAATACAAGTAAGAAAACAGGGAGTGAGTGTTAAGATGGAAACTCAGTAGCATTAAGGAAGAAGCAAAGACTGACACTTCTAACTGATACCCAAGGCAAGCATTCTAATAGCTTACTAAATTCTGGCTGTTTATTGTGCTTGTTAGATAATAAGTGATGACTTTATACTTGTAAGCTGCATAGATTTTCTTTGCAGATGTTGTTTATTGGTAGAATGCCCAAATCAAGAAACCAAGGAAAAAGAGTTCCAGTAATCCTGTCACGTATTTTATGTTGGAGTTTCAATATTATGCTTTAAGTCTTTCATTTAAGATTTCTTCCTAGCTTTCAAGCTCCTACAATTTGTTTGTTCCCCTTCCACTTTTTTACTGTTCTTTTAAAGTCACTGGTATTGGATCTATTTCCACTGTCCACCATCACTAATGCCAGAAGAACTACAAATTACTTACGTAATTCTATATTGCACAATTCCTTGATTCAGGTATAAATTTCAGTAACTGAATTTGACCTAAGAATTTGAAATCCTTGAACACTGTATTTTACAGAAACTCATTTAGCCAGTAACTGGGGACAAAAACAACCACTTGGATTGCTGAAAACTCACTTTTATATTCTCATATTCCAGGACAGAGGGATGGTTCTCCAGCTTCTGGTATACATGAGGACTGATAAGTTGGGCAATTTCAGGGCGCATGCGGTGCTGAAACACAAAACAGTTTTATCAGTCTTGAGAAAGGAGCATCATATTTCCCTGTCAATATTCTTTTGCTCCACTGTACAGATGGTGGCTGAATACAAGACAAGGATGACTTTTCAATAAGAGACAAGAAGGGAGCACTTCCCAATCCTTGCTCTCCCTCATCCCATTGCTGACACCACCAACAACTGCAGGAGTGGTAGTAGCAGAGTATCTTCAAGAAAATCTCTTGACAAAGTTGTTGTACAATAATGCCAGTTTCAGTGCAAATCTAAGCACACTTACAGATAACAAAAACCAGAACTTCAACCTAACTACTAAATAAGGTCTTACAGGTGCCTTTAATACATGACTGCGGGTGGTAGAATTAGCTTCCCATCACTGGGCACCAAGATAGATGATTAGAGCAATTTAACAGGAAGCAGCCTGAGAAGAATTGTGCTGTCTCACACTGCAAAGTTGTGGAAGTTTCAGTTGCCACGATAAACTGTGTTCTTCACACAAAAACATGAGAACCACAGTGCTGTGGACAATATCACTAAATAACTGCAAATATGCTGGAACTCTGTGTCAGTTTGACAGCTCCTACCACTCTTTTCTGGAGTTAGATAGCACATTCTTTTCTTTTAGGCTGCTCTTATAGTAGAAATATAAGCTTAAGTGTATTACAAACTTAAAACAACCTAAATACAAATGCCATGAAGTTTTTTACAGCTCTTTCTTACTTGGTACTTCAGACAGACAAAGGGGAAATCCACTTTGATCAGACGTTCAAAGAGAGAGACTTCAAGGTTGAAGTTCTTGGCCAGGTCATATACATTTGCACTAGGCTGCAACTGAAAGAGAAGGGATAAGAGGTCCATGTTTTGGCACTTTTCCTATGTGTAAGTAGGATTTTTCACTCTCATTTTCTATGATTGGTTGCCCACTGAAAGACCAGAGACTGAATTCTTGCAGAAGTGCTAAATATGAAAGCTAGATACAGTCACAATCAAAGCACAGGTAAAATTGTATCAGTTAAACTAAAACACCAGTCCCACAGGAGCTCTGCTGTAGAGCTACAGGAAATAGGACTTGTGGTTATCTGTGGAAGCTGGGGAGCAACAAGCCTTGGCAATTTTCCCACGCAGTGTTTGGTTAGACAGTTCTTGCTCATTAACCTAGCAGATAGAGATGTTAGTCATTAAAGTTACCTGCTGGTGATCTCCAATGAGGATGAGGTGCTGGCAGTCTCTACTCAGAGTAGTAATGGTGTGAGCCTCAAGCACCTCTGCTGCCTCTTCTACAATGACAATTCGTGGCGCTATGTACTGCAAGATCCGTCGGTATTTTGCAGCACCTGAGCAAGGACAGAAAATAAACCTTAGGATATAACTACATTCAAGCAGTAAGGCAAGACTTTTCACACAGGGGAGTAGGCTCTGTCTCAGAAAAACTGGAGTTCTTCTCAAGATCCCCTATTTCAACACTCAGCTTTTTGAATTTTAAAACAGCACCATACCAGGCATGAAGAGTTATTAAGGAAGGCAGGTGGAGATTAGTCCTATGTCTGCCTTGGTCCTTTTTTCAATGCTGTCTTCAGACAGAAGATACACTCAATACATTGTTCCACACGCATATATAAGCCTAAATTGTCTCTCCAAAGGGACATATTACCATGATCTTGACACTACCATCTCCAGCAGATGCTGTGGGAATAGCAATACAGGTATTAGCTGTGCCTTACCAAGGCACAAGTGGTGCAGTTCCATTAGAAGAATGCTGCTTGAGAGAGGGGGAGTGCACAATGGCACAGAAGCTGCTCATGCCACTAATTAAATAACTCTCACAACAGCCTCATTTGCAAAGGGAGTCACAGATTAAAAAGGCTCCAGACTAATGCAGAGCCTGACCCAGGCTGTGAAGCAGCACACAATACTAATCTTTCAGCAAAAAGATTCTTTAAACATGATTGGAAGCAATACAATACTGGTTTGCTTCCCAACAGCTCTGCACCTGTAGTTGTCATCCCCACAATTCTGGCGTTATAGAGAATGCAGAGATCTTGCTCCAGCTTCAGTTCTTCCAGTCTTTTTGCTGCTGCCTGATACTCCTGTTCATGCTCCAGAATGTCCTCTCGAATAGAACCCTGGTAAGTCCTCAGCCAAAACCTGAGAAGAAAGCGCCATTATCACACACTGAAAGGAAAACAGGATGGTGATCCACAGGTTCTGAGTGGATTCAGTTCAAAACTTCCCCCATGTCTTTCGGGAAACAGATTATTACCATCTGTACTTAGTCCTGAACATGTACAAATGCAGGGCATGACATTGCTTCCCATGCAGTACAAGGAAGGTAAGAACAAGCATGTTCAAACAAGGAGCTGAACAGGCACAGGCAGAAACATCATGGCTTAACACAGTTTGCACACTGGAATGATCCTAGGAAACACCTGCCTGACAAGCCCTGCAAAATTGCTTTTGTCACCTGTAAAGCCTCCAGCGGGAGTTCAGGTCAAGTTGCCACACATCCTGAACAGCATTGGCCTCTAACTCTGTCATCATGTCCAGTTTGCGGAGCTCAACCTTCATCTTCTGCTTAATTTTTCTCCTCTGGCCAGGAGTTATCTAAAAAAAAAAACAAAAACAAAAAAATCAAAACAACAAAAAACCAAAAAACAAACAAACAAACACACAAACAAAAACAAAATCAAAACAAAAAACAAATACAAAACAAACAAACAAAACAAATAAACAAAAAAACCCCAAAACACTCCAACAAGCAGTTACAGCACAAAGATTCTTTTTTGTTAGCATCCCCATGTTATTCTTTACACAGTCATGCTAATGCAAGCAGTTACCTCCCACTGCATGGTCTCCTGCCATGGCTGAGCTGTTCCTTCTTCCTGGTCCAGCTTCATAGCCAACATGACACTGGCTAGTTTATGAACAGCTCTGTCATCTTCCTTCTCCCTCCTCCAAGGGTTTTCTATCCTTTCATCCTCAATCACTCTCTCAGCTTCAATCAGATCAGCCATCTCTGGGATTGCCAAAAGCTCTTCTTCTGCGTCATATTCCCCCTCCTCCTCTCCTTCCTGCTTACCACCTGTGAGAGTCACCAGTCACACAAAGTAAGCCACAGTCACTCTATCAGTGCAGCAGTCAGATCACTACATTGAAATTGGGGTTAATCTTCTTTCCATTCCCTCACAGGATCACACATCATTCAGTGCCTGTTAAGTAGCAGTGTCTCTTTTCTGGCACACATACACTGCTTAGGTAAACACACTTGTAGAGGATGTGTGTGGGGTGGGTGTCTTTTTGCTGTTTGGTTTTTTTGGGTTTTTGGGTTTTTTTACCTGGTTTTTCAGCCCATATATTCTCTGCAGCATTCTGGGTGAAGGCAGATACACCAAGTCCCAGCCACTCCAGAATCAATGAGTGTCGTGAACCACTGTAGTAAAACTCAGTGTCCTCCTAATACAGGGAAAGCCTAATTAGCCAGCCCTATTGCACTTCAGAGCCTTAGGATGATGCCAAAGCAGCACCTTACAGCAGTGGGACTAGGACAAGCACCCCCAAGACACCCTCCAGAACCAGAAAGTCCAAGCAACCCCAGATCTTCAGAATGGGTGCCTCTCCTCCCCTTCAGTTTAAGAGGCTTTCCTTTAGGTACTTGCGTTTTTATGCTGCTAAAGATCACTTAGAAGCTCTGCAGTTTAAAGTAGCAAAATTCAAAGCCCCTGCTTGCCCTGCCTGTCTAGACTACTGTCATTTGCCACAGCTTGCTGTCCACTCCCTTACTTTCCCAGTAACCAAATGATGCTAAAAAGATGTATGCTGGGAGAACTTCAGGCCCATTAGCAGAAAGGATGGTAAGCATACACTGGGACTGCTTGACTCAGAAGAAAGGGATCTCTCTTACCAGAGCCCTGATCAGGCTGGCCCAGTGCTGAGGTGCCATGTGCGGTTTCAAGTAGTTCACATGCAGAACTCCAGAGGTGGTGCACTCCAACCGCTTCGCTCCGCTAAGGAGCTCCTGCTCCAGCTCTTTCATCTCGCTTATTATCTACTCATAACAAAGACAAGAGAGGCAGTGTCACACTCAGAGAAACAAAGTTCACTAACAGCAGGAAAAACAACTGACAGAAGCATTAAGAGGCCAAATTCAGCGTAAAACAAGGTGAAAGGCCAGGTGTGGAGGAGGTTTATTATCTCCTCCAATGCACAGGCAACCCAGTCCCAGCATCTCCCAGGAGGTCTGCACATACATTTCCATAGGCTCTGTGGTGGTAGTCTGGGAGGTCAAATCTGTTGGTATGCTTCCTCAGCTCCTTCAAGGTGAATCTGTGCAGGGCTGTACTGCTACTCCTGCCCCCAATACGCACTATCCCATTTCTTTGAAATGAGAGTATTCCTGTGAATGAAAGAGAAATATTAGAACTAAAGGGCCAAGCTCAGTTTTCAGCAGTAGGACAAGAGGTAGGAAAAACACCCTTTGACTGCAAATCCTATAGTGGTTTGCTCTGAGTGAAGTTTTTTTAATCTATATCAATGAGGCTAGTCACTAAAAATAATCAAACCAGAACGCAGGTTATCATGTCATACAATGAGTAGAGTGAGAGTTATAGTATAGTTTCTAATTACAGGTTGTAACAACAGGTTGACCAGAGAATTTGTGGATGCACTATTTGTTGAAGTGTTCAAGGCCAGGCTGGACAGAGCTTGGAGTAACCTGGTCTAGTGGAAGGTGTCCCTGTCTATGGCAGGTGGGTTGGAACTAGATGATCTTTAAGGTCTTTCCAACCCAAACCATTCTGTGATTCTACCTCCATCCTGCTTGCAGGTACTCTTACCTTCTAAGAACTGATCCAGTGCATGGTTAGTGTAGCAGACTATAAGGATGGGACGCAGCTGAGTCCTTTGCCACACATGATCATTTGTCAAGAGAGCCTGAACAATCTTCAAACCCACGTAAGTCTTCCCTGCGAGACAAGCTCAGAATCAGAAAAGGGTAATCCACCCACTATGAGTGCCTTGAAACATAGAAATCATCAAAAACAGATAGAAGATTTCTTTCTAGGCTGCCAATCTGGTCTGCACCAAGAGAACTGACCCCAGGGGTAACTAGCTTACAAAATGTAGACAAAGTAGCATGAGACTGACTTTCTGGCCTGTAACTGAGCAAGGTCACGGTCTGCAAGAATGTTATTTTTTGGATAATACACCGGACCTGGACACAGGGTTTTCTCTCCCACTGCATCCCCCAGCCCACTCTGACACTGGCATTATCCGTGACATTTGGATGCACGTGAAACATCCAAATACTATTGGAATACAAGCACTGGTTCTTGTTAAATTCAAGTACCATTTAAAACAATTACAGTTCATCTTGTAATACTTTATTCCCACAATGGTTCATGGCTGAATGCTCCCAAAGCTCTAACATGCCATGAAGACAAATAGGAGAGAGCTGCACAGCCAGGGGGACCAAGTTCTCAAAGGCACTTGAAAACTTCTTCACCCCAATATACAAGCACAGCCAACAGTGCACTTGGTGTCTACTTGCATCTAGGTGGGCAAAGATCAGACATGGGTATTTGAGGCTATTAACTGTCTCCACAACTTACACTAACTGGGCAACTCAAGCATCAATTAGCCACAGGACTAAAGCTTTAGAGACAGCACGGCTGGCTTTCTCTGAAGTTAATCTCCCTAGATGGGGGAATCAAGAGAACTTCTTAAATTACAGAGCCTTTAAGAAAATATTTCTCACCAGTGCCAGGAGGTCCTTGGATAATAGCCAGCTCCTTGGTGAGTGCAAGATTCAATGCCTGCATCTGAGACTCATCTAATTGCAAAGCTTCCATTGAAAGCCATTGATTGGGATCTAGAATGCAGACACTTTTCAAGCTATCAGGGCACTTCTCTTTATCTGAAGTCTTCATCAAGGGTGCAAGGTTGTAGGCAGTATCCCGGGTCAGGTATGCCGGCTCCTTCACCTGTGCATCACATTCCACAATGTACTTCTGGAATGGGATATCTTCTTCCCGCGTTTTCTGCAGCCCTTCTAACACATGCCGATAGGCCTCAAAGTAAGCAGTTGTCTCTACCATGAGGAAGGAGTCTGAGGGTTGAACCTCTGCCAGCAGTGGCTGGCTCTCTGCATCAAAACACAGCTCCACAATCCCATTGACAAGTTCTGCAGCATTACGGTTAGAAACAGTGGCAAAAAGGAATGTTTCAAAGTTATCTTGGGACATGCAGACTAGGGATCCATACAGCAATCTTTTAGAATTCTGCCATTGTACAAACCTCAGTGGTTTTGTGTCAAACTGGACCTTGTAAGCAATACCAGTTGAGGTACAATGTGGGGCAATAATCCGTGCATCAAAGTAGATCCTGATATCATCAAATTTTTTCTTTCTCAAATTTCTGACCTCGAGGTTCTGCAAAACCTCCATGATACCTTCCCTTAAAGGCCTTACGAAGTCTTCTCTCAAAAGTCGGAAGTGGGTGTCAAGATAAATATTGGTGCTTTCGTATCTTCCAAAAACAAAATTGGGACGTAGAAAAGGTTTCTCATTACCGTGTATCTCATCATATGTTGGAAAAATGCTCATGATACGATAGTTTTCTTCTTGCCCATCTTGAGGCTGCATAAATGTACACTTATCAGCCCTCAGTGTGCCTTCACGTCTCTTCTCCTGCAGATGTTGCATGAGCATCTGGACTTCATTGAGATTCTTCTCTGTCTCTTCTGTGATGTCCACACCAAAAGTTCTCAGAGCATCTATGGATGCTGTCAAGACTGTCAAGAGAATGGAGACTTTCTGCACAGAGCTGGCTGGGAAAGTACTTATCAGGTGCTGAAGAAGTAAAATGATGTTGCTGATATGCTCAGGGTACTCATGGCGTACAGCAGGAACTACTTCTGTTACCATGTCAGACACATACTGTGGCAGACAGACCTTGAGAAAGTTGGACTCCTTCACAACTCCAAGAATGTGTTGGACACTCTGTCTATCCATTTGGGAACTGCATGCTTTTCGAAGCACCTGGCAAATGAGCTGAACGAAATTGCGGTTCATGGTTGTTTGGGAGAGAAGTTCCTTCAACCCCGAACTGGAAGCAAGTGTGATGACAACTTCTGAGGGGTCTTTCTCGAGGAGACTTTCAAGGAATTTATAGCCAATCCTTCTGGCTTGCCGAGGCTGCTTACTGTGGTGGGCACCATCTAGGGTAGCATTCCGGTTGAAATGAAGATTCTCCTGAGATCGCATTCTCCACATGCTATCTTCATTTTCCCACCCACTCCTCAGCCCTCTCCCTCTAAGTCCTCCCTGAGCTTGTCCACCTTGATACCTCCTTCCCCTGCCTCCATTTTCTTGCTCGTTCCAGGGTTCTCTGGTCCTCCCATGGGCTTGTCCAAGCTGACACCTTCTTCCTCTAAATGCATTTTCTTGTTCATGCCTGTGTCCTCTGCCTCTCTCATGTGTTTGCGCACCTTGATACCTCATTCTCCTTCCCTCATTCTCCTGTTTAGTCTGGAATCCTGTGGCTTCACTGTTGGCCTGTTCACCTTGGATTCTCGGTTTATTCTTACTTGATTGAGGAACATTTGAAATCCGACCACCAAATCCCTCTTCTCTTTGCCCACGTAAAAGAGTATAATTAGTGTCTTGGAGGTTTTCCCCTAACTTAGGTGCCTGGCCTGGTACATTATTTGTTCTGTTTCTGCCTCTTCCTATAAAGCCAGTGTCCAAATTAAGTGCATGTCCTTAAAAAAAGAAGAAAAAAAGAGACACTCTTTAATTATAAATCAACCAAATTAACATGCCTCCCAGCAAAGATGAATGAGCATATTGACCTGATAGTCAGCATATTTTGAGCATTTGACATCAAGTTTAAAACATTATATTTGCACACAGATTTTCAAATTGGTGTCTTATTTGTACCCATTTTTCTAACTGCTAAAGAGAGTGCCATGCTTAGAGTTCACTTGAGCTATGAAGCCACTAAAAAACAAAACCTCTTTCCACAGAACTGAAAGCATAAGTAAGAAGGTGAAAGATTAAGTTTCCTGCACAAGACAGCATTTCCTCGGGAGTTAGTCTTCAGTGAAACAATGCAGTGGACGCCACAGCTGACTTGAACTGTACATAGCAGGCACAAAACATGGAGCGTCTGGTGGAAGTCCAGCCTCTCGGAGCAGCAGGAAGCACAGCCCATAGGGCCTTTGTCAGACTCCCCACAGGACGCTTAGGGAAGAATTGACTGCTAGCACGAACAAATAGGAAGAGGCTGCTGCAACATATCACCGCATCATGGCCCCAAACAGACTCCAAGGGCAAAGAAGGAAGTGTTGAAACTCAGCCTTGAGAGACAATTTCGCTGTACCCAGGCAGGGGAGTAGTGGATCACCCTGTACAGCACCACACCCAGCCCTCCTGCCCTGCATTCCCCGGGGGATCCTCACCTCTCGCTCCACCTCGGGGGTGTCGGGCGTGAGGCTCGTGCCCAGCTCCCTCCATCGCCCGGCCGGGGATTGCTCCGGGTCTGTTCCAGCTCTCCGGGCGAGGGCAGCGCTGGGCGCTGGGGACCGTGGCGCTCCTGCGGCCGAACACGGGCGATGCTGCGCTGCGCTGCCTGCACAGCCAGGGAGCCGCCGCGTCTGCCCCGACACCGACCAGCGCTTCCCCTTCCAATTCCCCCAAAGTTTCACTTTCCAGTTCCCCGCATGTCCCGCCCGGTGGGCAGAGCCCCCGCTCCTCGTCACCGGCGGGCAGCGCCCCCGAAACGGAGCTTCTCCTTCTCTCTCCGACTCCCGCGGCAAGGGGAAGCGAAGAGAAGGGGAAGTGAACAGAAGGAGAGGGGAATCGCAAAGGATGGAAAACACACCACAACACCACCCGTCCGGCCCTGGCACGGCTGCTTTCAGTTTCCTTTCCCGGCAGTGCGGGGCGGAGGCAGCCGCGGCTCTGCCCACCCGCCCGGGCCCGGCCCCCGGCCCGGCCCAGCGCACGCGTGTGCCGCGGGGTTCCGCCTCAGAGCCATGGCCACGCTGGAGAGCCTGGGCCTGGTGGGCACCATCGCCGAGGGGGACGTGGTGCCCGGGGACTCCGAATCTGGCGACTCCGAGGATGAGGAGGTGGGGTCGGGCAGGCGGGGAGGCGCGGGCCGGGGCGGTGCGGCGGGGCCGGGCCGCGGTCTTTGCTCACGGCTGTTCCGCAGGAGCTGTGCCGGGCGCCGGGCCCCAGGCGGCGGGGACCCTCCCGCGGCGACTTCAACGCCGAGTTCGTGTTCGAGGAGGCGGAGGCCGGCGGGGAGGATGCCTGGATGGCGGCTCTGCGGCAGCTCCGGGGCAAGGTGAGGCCTGAGGCCGGGATGGAGCTGCGGTGCCAGAGGCCACAGCACTCGCTGCTCTCCTCTCACAGCTCTCATGTTGTGATTTTCTGCCTAGAAAGCAGCTACGACGCTGGATGAGAAGATTGAGAAAGTGAGACAGAAAAGGAAGCTCCAGGTCAGGGTCTTTCTCATTGCTGAAAAGACTGGTATGTGTTTGGCCATTCCCTCAGCCACGGTGCACTGGCTGCAGCTCATCACTTCGGCTCGGTTTGGTGCCACATGTGATGTGTTGCTGAATGGATGAGGTTGCAGAATTATTAGTGATTAGTTTTATGCAAAATGGATTCATGGATTCATGAATAGGCTCATAATAATAAACACAGACAAAGAACTGAAGTTTCTTTTTCATCCTTTCTTTTTAAAACATTTTAGTAATTTTTTTTTTTTTTTTAGGAAAGGGAAGCTAAACAAGCAAAAGTGAAAGATGGGGATGGAGAGGCTGAAGATGATCAAACCAAAAAGGAGTGTGAAGATTGCAGTAGGGATGAAGAAGATGTGGAGTCTGAGTATTCACTGGATGATGAAAGTATCTTCACAAAAGCAGGTATCAGCAGTACACACTGAGATGGACAAGAATCTCACACAGAGTTGGCTTACTGGAGAAAACTCTGAAATGAAGCCTTGATGGGAGCTGGCAACAACCTTTTATATTTTGTTTGCTTTCTGCAGTGTTCCTTGTGATTTTAATCGAGCTTATTTTGAATGGTAGCCATAATTGAACTCATCCCTGAACAAGGATATTTACTTGGCAATTTTACTCCATTACATGCCTCTGCTTGTTTCTGAGGCTTCTCTCTCAATGTCTGAATTGAGAGCAAAAAGTATGAGGTTGCAAGGTTAAGATAGTTTACAACATCTTGTTATTGGTTTATCTGTGCTTCCTAATTCCTGTCACATTTCTCTTTCTCTGCAGATAAGGTCAAAGTGAAAGAAAAGAAAAGATCAAAAAAGAGAGAAGTGGTAAGTGTTAAAAACTATTCAAATTCCTCCAGCATTTCTTATTGAGGAATTTGCTTTGATAGCTCAAAAACCAGCCCAGAGCCCTTTGATAACATGTTGTGTTTGCTGCATGTGTTGTTCCAGTTTTGTTGTTGTTCCTATTTCTAGGAAGCAGAGAGCTTTTTTGAAGATGCCTCTCAATATGATGATAACTTGTCGTTCCAGGACATGAATCTTTCACGACCTTTGCTGAAGGTATTTGCCTAGCTGATGTATTACATGTTGCTCTGAAGATTGTTTTGCAGTCTCCCTGCCACCAATTAGAACTGTCAAATTTCTCATTGCTTTACAACCTCTCTGACAAGGAAATCATTTGGGAGCTAGCATGATAGTCCTCTAGAAGCTGTTATTATAGATTAATGGAAACTGTTCTTTGATTGTGTCAATCAAAGATTGAATGTGTTAACACCATCTTGAGCAAGACTTGTCACAGTGTGGTTGGAAGGGACTTTGGAGGTCAGCTTGTCCAACCCCTGCTCAAGAAGGGCCACCTAGAGTTGCTACCCAGGAACGTGTCCAGATGGCTTTGAATATCTCCAGGGCTGGAGACTGCAACCTCTCTGGGCCCCTTGTGCTGGTGCTTGGTCACCCTTGAGGTGAAAAACTGCTTCCTGGTGTTTAGAGGGAACTAAACACATACATTACCATGTTTCAGTTTGTGCCCATTGCATCTATCCCTGGGCACCACTGAAAAGAGCCTGGCTCCATCCACTTTCCACTCTCCCATCAGGTGTTTATTGGCATTGACAAGTTTCCCCCTGAGCCTTCTCCAGGCTGAGCAGTCCCAGTTCTGTCAGGCTTTCCCCAGATGTGAGGTGCTCCCAAGCCTTTCATAATCATAGTAGCCCATTGCTTGTCTCTTTGCAGTATGTCTGTGTGTCTTGTAGTGATGAACCCAGCTCTGGGCACCGCATTCCAGGTGTGGCCATACCAGAGACAGAGTTTAATTGCTCTCCCTCCTTCATAGGCAATCACAGCTCTTGGCTTCAAGCAACCAACCCCAATTCAGAAGGCTTGTATCCCAGTGGGTCTTCTTGGAAAGGATATTTGTGCTTGTGCTGCCACTGGGACAGGTAGGGATTGAGCAGGGCACTAGAAACAGAGAATTAGCTATTCACAATAATTGGTAACCCTTCTTAATGTTTTTTTTTCAGGTAAAACAGCTGCCTTCATCTTGCCTGTCCTTGAGCGCCTGATTTACAAACCTCGTCAGGCTCCAATAACACGTGTACTGGTTCTGGTGCCAACACGAGAACTGGGTATTCAGGTGCACTCTGTCACAAAACAGCTGGCACAGTTCAGCAGTGTCACGACGTGCCTGGCAGTCGGTGAGTGTTAAGTCACTTATGTGAACTGGTCATTGTAAACCACTATACAGAACTGGGAATTCTGTGTTGTAAAACTGGAGGCTGTTATGGTTATTATGCTTCTAGTGGATACATTGTGGTTTAAAATCTTGCTTTCCAGGATTGTGCTGTACTTGCTTACCTGTTTTTGAGAAAGAAAATATGGGGTCATTTCTGGTTTTGAATGTGTTTTTTTCTGAGATGCTTCCTATTCCTCAGGCAGTTTGCATCCCTGTACTCTGCTGCAGTGTGCTCGGGGGGTCAGCAGTCTGTATTCCCTCTCTTTCAGGTGGCCTGGATGTGAAGACTCAGGAAGCTGCTCTGCGCTCGGGGCCTGACATTCTTATTGCCACTCCTGGGCGACTGATTGATCATCTCCACAACTGCCCTTCTTTCCACCTGAGCAGCGTTGAGGTGCTGATTTTGGATGAAGCAGACAGGTAGGTTAAGCAGGACAGCAATGAAAAACATGGTAGTTTTCTGCTTTCCTTTCTCCAGGCTATCAGGCTGTCCTTGTCCTGCCTTATGTAATGTTTCTTGGCCAGGCTCAGGTGAAGCTGCCTTACCTTGCTCTTTTTCTGCTGTGTAGGATGCTGGATGAATACTTTGAGGAACAGATGAAGGAAATAATCAGGTTGTGTTCCCACCACCGTCAGACAATGCTTTTCTCTGCCACAATGACTGAGGAGGTAAGACAAACTGCTGAGAAAGATACCAAGGCAGGAAGTTGAATGGGAGTTTGTCAGGTCTTTTACCAGAAATCATGTGGACTTTTTTTTCTTAACCTGTTTTTGTAGGTGAAAGATTTGGCTTCTGTTTCCCTGAAAAATCCTGTCCGAATTTTTGTGAACAGCAACACAGATGTTGCGCCTTTCCTGCGGCAGGAATTTATCCGGATCAGACCCAACCGGGAGGGGGACCGGGAGGCCATTGTAACAGGTTAGTGATGAGCCAAGGCAAGCTGGAATCAATGAGTGACTGTGGAGCAGGCTTCTGAAAGGACTTTCTTTTAGCTCTGCTGACACGAACGTTCCAAGATCACGTGATGCTTTTCACCCAGACCAAGAAGCAAGCTCACCGCATGCACATCCTGCTCGGACTGATGGGCCTGCGAGTTGGGGAGCTTCATGGGAACCTCTCTCAGACACAGCGGCTGGAATCACTCAGGTATTAGCAGCCTTCGTTAGCAAGCCTAGGCTAAAAAGAAGTTCCAAGTTGGAAGTTTTAGGTGGAAGTAGATGGCTACATTCATAGCTAATGCCTTTGCATTCTCTGCTCAGGCGCTTTAAGGATGAGCAGATTGATATCCTGGTAGCTACAGATGTGGCTGCACGTGGACTCGATATTGAAGGTGTTAAAACAGTGAGTATTTGAAATACTGAGCTTTTTAATGAAGTCTTTCATGTTGATTCACTTGTAACACTGTTTCTGTTACAGGTAATCAATTTTACCATGCCTAACACCATCAAACACTACGTCCACCGTGTGGGTCGGACAGCCAGGGCAGGCAAGGCTGGTCGTTCAGTTTCACTTGTGGGCGAGGAAGAGCGCAAGATGCTGAAGGAGATTGTCAAGACTGCTAAAACACCAGTGAAAGCCAGAATCCTCCCCCAAGGTATGTGGTACCTTTACTGAGGTAAAGAGTTGGAAAGAGTACACAGAAAATATTGTGGTGCAGAGGGACACTAAGGGAGGTGCTGAAAAACAAGATGGACTTCACATGAGCTGCCTCTAGTGTTCATACGGTATTGTTTTCAGATGTCATAATGAAATTTCGGGAGAAGATTGAGAATCTAGAGAAAGATATCTATGCAGTTCTCTGCTTGGAGCGTGAGGAACGAGAGATGCAGCAGTCAGAGGCCCAGGTAAGCAATTTTTTTAGTATCTGGCGTGATATAGTCCATTATTAAGTTACCCTAAGTGTACTTAACCTGCCTACTTTAGAAAGGGAAGAGAGGAGTAATTTTTAGCTACCATGAGCTCACATCTTGCCTGAATTATTACAGATCAACAAGGCAAAGAAGCAGCTGGAGACAGGAAAAAAAGAGACTGGGAGTGAGAATTTGGAGCGGAGCTGGTTCCAGACCCGTGAGGAGAGGAAGAAAGAGAAATGTGAGTCATGACACTGTTGCCATGTTAAATTCTATAGCCGCAGCTGGCCTCTGCTCTGTGCTTTAAGAGGTTCTTTATTCTGTTTTTCTTTCTCTTTCCAGTGGCTAAAGCCCTGCAGGAATTTGACCTAGCATTACGAGGGAAAAAGAAAAGGAAGAAATTTGTACAGGACACACAGAAAAAAGCCCAAATGACAGTGAGTTCATTTGTGGACAAGTGGGCGGACTATCATAGTTTTCCCTTAGCAAAGCTTCACATCACCAAAACTTGTATTTTAACACCTTTCAGCCAGAGGAAAGGTCACAGTTTGAGATCTTGAAATCTCAAATGTATGCTGAGCGGCTGGCAAAGAGGAATCGCCGATCAAAGAGAGCCAGAGCCTTGCCAGAAGAGGAACCAGCAGCAGCACCAGCAGGTAGAGACTTTTGTTTTACAACTAACTTACTTTATGTCACTTACTTTGCTAGAAATAGGTAAATTAATCTAGTTTGTATAGAGAGAGGCACTGATCTTTGAAGGAATGGCCACAAGTGCTGGCCCAGGGTCCATGTTTGCAGTCATTTGCCTCATACTTAGGCTAATTGTTGTATTCAAGAATACCGTGATGATGCTGTGGCCTTCTGTTTACAACCAGTGTTCTGATTATTATTTGTTAGGTCCCAAGAAGAAGAAAAAGTTGTCTGTGTTTGACGAAGAGCTGACCAACACGAGCAGGAAGGCTCTGAAGCAGTACCGTGCTGGGTAAGGTCTTAGCAGGTCTACATGAGTGCAGACTGCAGTAGATGAGAATTTGTTTGCATCTCTGTACTTCCTCAGAAGTATACTTTGATACTGGGGGAAGAGGTTCTGAAATTGGGACAGGGTTCTTTTGAAAAGTCCTACTGATGTAATTCTGTGACGTCTGACCTCTCCTCCCTCCCCTCTCTCTCAAAAGCCCATCATTTGAAGATCGGAAACGCTTGGGTATCGCCCAGCGCAGGAAAGGAGGAAACTTCAAATCCAAGTCCAGGTATAGTTCCCTTCACTTTCTTGTTCAAGCTTTGGGGCTTTTTCCTTGCTTTCTTCTTTTTCCTCTTGTGATTGTTTGAAGGCCCTTGCTAAAAGGTGTATTGGTTCTGCAGTACCTCTTATTTCAGGTCTGATGCTGGGGGTAATCAAGGATAGAGCCTTTAGTAACACATTCCTAGGCTTCTACTTGGGAGACCATTTTGCCTAGAAAATGCTCAGTGCTGCTTCTCATCTGTCATTGAGAGCTGGGCTGATGGAGTAATATAATTTCTATTTCTTTCAGGTATAAGAGAAAGTAAAGCAAGATCTGTTACCAAATGGGTAATTTCAGACACACTGTACAGGCCCTCGATTTTGTAATACTGCAAGAAGACAACCTCAGTAAAATTGAAGTTCTTCTTCAAGTTGTGAAATAGCTCTGGGTTGTTTGTCAATTACCTGGTTGAAGACTGTGAAAACAGCTGTAGGAACCCATTAAATAAAAGATTATTTTTCTTGTAAGATGTTGACTCTGTGTTATGGATGACTAGAACAACTGAGAGCTGGAATATGTTACATTTTTCTAGTTCATGTACATAATAACATCAAGGCAAAAACTGAACGAAGTTTTGCTCATATACTTCTGTGATCTCAATTAATAGAGCTGAAAAAATATTGTTGTGGTTTAGAACCCATTTCTACAATAGGAAAAAAAGTTTTTCAAACCACCTGTCACAGATGGTTTCTTTAATTTTTTACCATCTCCACTCTCCCAATCTTTTTCCATCAGCCTTGTTAAATTTTATTGCTATGCTTTAATTCCTATAAGTAACACAGAAAAACTGTTAATTTCTGTCTATACAAATTAAGCTTTTTTTCTTCCAGCTTGCTCTTCTGGGATGACCAGTGTGGAGCAGTAAAAAGTAATGATTGCACTCCTGACACAAACAGACCAGCACAACAGTGACTCCTAGTACTAGGTTTTCCAGCTTTATTAAAAAGGGCAAACATTACCAGCAGTAGATATAAAATATACATAGCAAAGGTCTGTCAGGTGGTATCCCCTTCCTTGGTCTTCTCCCAGTTCAGAGGTACATTACAGAACTCTCACGGCCTTGGGGGGCGCATGCCAGGTGGAGGGGGTCCTGAGAATAAAGGAGAGAGTTGAAGAGAAAAGAAGCAGCAACACTAAACAAAAAAGACATTTTTCCCATGCTCAAAGTAGCCATAGAACTCCTTTTTGGCACCAAAGCACTTACGACAACCAGGGGAGCTTGGGAGACACTGGAATGCATCACCCTTCAAACATTTTATTACAGCTTCTCAGAGCCCCGTGGCAGTTGGGATAGCCTCTGCTCACCTCTCATTCCTGGGGGTGGTGGTCTCATGCCTGGTGGGGGCATTCCCATGGGAGCCCCTCGGCCAGGTGGCATTCCCATGGGTGGGCCCATTGGTGGTCTCATGCCTGGAGGAGGTCCCATCATTCCTTAAAGCCAGAGAAAAAAACAAGCATGTAAATTCAGCTGAATAGTCAAGGCACCAGCTGGGTATCAGGATATGTCCCACAACACCAGGTTTTCATCAGAGAAATTTTATCACCAATTTTGCAACAACACATGAGCTCTACAGAGTAACTCCTACCTGGAGGAGGGGCTCCTCTGCTCATGGGTGGGGGAGGACCCCCACGCCCTGGTGTGTACTGAGTTGGGGCTCCTGCTATGCTGGCAGTGGCTGCTGCAGCAGCAGCTGCAACTGTTCCACGACCCTGGGGTGTCATCACCTGTAGACAAAAAAATAGACTCAGAAAAAACAGCACCTGCTTTATCATAATAACTAAAAAATAACATTTGAAATTCCCCTTTAGAAAATTACACCAGTTTTCTCTTAAATTACTAAATAACACTACAACCTGTAATACAATTCAATTGATACCACTTGAATTATGTGTGAAAAGCTGCACTTTTCAACCTTCTTCTTCTTCTGTCATATAGGACAATACCTAGGGAGATCTAGTACCAAAAAAAGCCTCACTAGGCTCAAACTTTGTGGTAACAGAAACTGAGATTACAATTCTTCCACTACACCAATTTCTTGCATTGCACTGGTACCAAAAAATAAAAGCCACATGGGTCATAGTATCTCACCTGCTGGGATGGTCCTCCCACTCCTCTGACAGGGCCAGCCAATCCAGCTGGAGCCTGTGGCATGGGAGTCCCAGCTGGTACTCCCCTCCCTGCTGCTCTCCCAACGCCAGGTCCTCCAGCAGCTCCAGCAAGGGGTACCCGGGCAATTCCAGTCTGAAAACACAGCCCCCAGAAAGAAAGATTTATCACAAGTCCTCAGATCCTAAAGATGCCCACAGCTGTCCTTTGTCCAATTAAATCTCCAAGCCCACAAAGGAATTCGAACTTCCTATAGGGAAGTTTGTTGGACCTAGTCACAACAGCATCAACAGCAACAACAAGACAACAATAGTGTTCCCCTGCAAAGAAGCAAATTCATCAGATTTCCCTTCTTCTTTCTTTAGTTCTCTGCTCATTCTTACATCTTTTGGAGGTGGTCCTTCAACTGTCATGGACACCAGGTTTTCCCCTCGCAGCAACACAAGACCAAGGACTCGTTTCTCTTCCCGCTCTGGCTGTTTTGAATTTTTAGGTCTGGGGAGGAAAAAAAAAATTGCAAAACAGAAGGAAAAACAGAATGAATGACCGCTGTTCTTTAAGTTTATAACAGAATACATGACTAGGCTGCTTCTCCAGAGATGAGCACATTTTTATATACCTCAAACTAAGTACACAGAGAAACCTAAACCGCTACAAATGGCATCACATATATTGGTTATTAGGAAAGATCTGAAACAAAGAGTCCCATAAGCTTTGGTAGTTTGGGGATTTGACAAAAGAGACTAAACCCATGACTGGTTTTGCAGGAGCCGGCAGCACACGCTGCCCCATCGCTGTCCCGGCTCTCGCCCCGAGGCCCCCCGCCCGCCGGGGAGCCGGGCTGGGGGCACCCCCACCGCTCACTTGATCTTGCGGAACTCGTCGCAGTCGCAGAGGATGAGATTCATGTGCTTATCGAAGGCCTTGAACGTGCCGATGAAGACGCGCCCGTCCTGCAGGATGCACCGCATGCGGTAGTCGATGTGCTGCAGCATCTTGCTGCTCTTTCCCACCGTCTGCAAGAGAGCGCCGCGTTACCCGTGGGCCGGCCCGGAGCGGAGCGGAGCTCGCCACACCGTCGGTCCCCCGCCCCTCGGGCCCGCCCGGCTCACCATGGTTGCGGCTTTCCGTGCTTCCCCCGCCGCCGCTGCTGCTGCTGCTCCCGCCGCGCTCGCTCGCTCCTCGCACCCCGCCCGCCCCGGCGGAAGCT
>VWZV01014002.1:196471-249083 GCA_013397155.1 Irena cyanogastra | reverse complement strand
GCGCGGCCGTCGGCGGGGAGGCTCGGGTCTGCTGTGTCCCGGGGCGCGCTGGGGCGCCGCGCCCACCGCCCTCCCTGCCGGCGGCCCTGACTCTGGCCGGGCTCCTCCGCCCGCCCCCGGCCCGGCCCCGCCGTCTCCCCCGCAGCTCCCGTTGTGCCGCGCTCCCGGCGCGCCGCCCCCGCTGCCCCCGGAGGGGCCGCGCCCGCCCGGGGCAGCCACCGAGAGGGGCGAGGCCGGTGCTTAGCAGAAAAATTATTGTTTAATGCCTTTAAGTGGGTTTTGGGCCAGGCTTCAGGGGTTGGCGCCTAGGCTGGCTGCTTCGAGGTCACTTGACTGATTAAAAATAATAAAGCAGTTCTCTTTTTTAGCTTGTTGCTATCAGTTTCTGTCTTTGCCAAGAGGTGGGCTCTCCCGTACTGTGTTGAAATGTGTCTGACTAGGGCCCATAGGCCTAGTGCTTTGCAGCCGTGGAAGGCCTTTGGAGGAATGTAGGATTCCAGAGGCACGGAATCTGAGCCATTCGGGTTATCTAGAGAGGGATGTTTCTCATGGCTTGGTGTGTGAGGGAACATAGAAAACTGCATAGCCTTAGGCTTGGACTCTGCTATCTCCTACCCTTTCATGCTGCTTAGCCAAGGAATGTGTCTTCTCTGCCCACCTGTCCCATTAGTCTCTCTGCCAACGTCACTTCCAACTTTAGCTTGGCCAGTTGGTACCATCTGGAGACTTGCTGAGGACTGCCGAGGGTGTTCTGTCCCATCTACAGGTTTCAGAAGCTGCAGCTATTTGCTTGTTGACTGGGGGATTCTACCAGGCAGCTTTTCTTTTTCAGGGAATGTTCTTTCATCCTCCTCATTTTCATTCTGTGTGCAGCACACTTTGTTCTCTATCTGTAATGAAAAGAAGATTGAGTTTGTGAATAGGGAAATTCTGCTTAAAATACTCTAGTTGTTTTAGCGTGCAGTTTCTCAGAAGCTTTTGAATAGTGTGTTTTAGTGGCTCTGCTGATTTTTCCTTGCCCTGCAGCTACCCCTGCACTGCTGCTTTGTGTGACAGATCTCACTCTGCAAAAGTAGACTGAATTAATTTTTTATGGATTTTAGCTTGGCTTCTGTCTCTCTGTACAAACTGTGAGAAATTGTTTGCATGCTGTTGGGAAGGATGTGCTGTGAGAGCATGCACATAAATGACTGACTGATAAACACAATTACGCAACATCATGGTTTGTACTTCTTCACAAGGGCTTCTCAACAATTTTATCAGGTCTATCACTGTTGCACTGCTAAATATCCATTGTAAAACCGAACATCTTGACACCCTCTTGTCTGCAGATGCACGGTGAAATCTTTTCAAAGCATGCTTTTGGCAGACACCCTCATGTTAAGAGGCTGACCTGAAGTACCCTTTTTATTCATAGTCCAGTCGTCCTCTTCTGGAAAGCTGCTTCTGCTGAGCTATCGATCTGTGTTGGTCCTTCAAAGTGTTGTTTGACCAAGACTGTGCTAAAAAGTTTCCTGCCTTTTTAAATTTTTAATTCCTGCTTCTCTGGATTCTCCTCAGCCAAGTCACTTTGGTGTCCAAATCTCTGCCTTGGTAGAGATAGCTGTGGTGTGATAGAGATACCTGTGGTGTCTGTTCTGTAGTGCTGCTGTGCAAAAAAAAAACCCCAAAAAACCAAAACTCTTGAAGATATTTTTCAGAGTCTTGAAGCTCTGTTTCTTTCACTGTGTATTTGCTGTGCCTTGAATACTGATTGGAATAGGGAGCATTGTTGCCAGTCATGAGTGGGTCCTCATTTATGGAAGAAATTTGGAGCAGAAATAAGTGTTAAATATCGTGGTGAGTTACTTTGAATTTGCATGCAGCTGAGAGCTTTTTTTTGGCAATACCAAGGTAGTGCAGTACAACTTGGTCCCTGGTTTTGGTGGTGAGGATAGCAGGTAGAGTGCATGACCTCTAGGTGCTGTGTCCCTCTGCAGTACTTTTTTGGGGATGACACAGGACATTTATGTGGTTATTGAGGACATGATTTAGTGGTGGACTTGGCAGTGTTATGTTTATGGTTGGACTTCATGACCTAAAGGGTGTTTTCCAACTTAAATGTTCTATGATTTCTGCAGGATTTCCCCTCATATCAGTGTTTGTGTTTTAATGGGCACTGCCCCTCTCTGAATGAGGCGTGTTCTTTGAGTGGAAAAAGACAAGTTAGAGATTTGTAAAGGCTTCTACCTCTAGTCATCTGGACATCTTTGTTTTGGCATATAAAGTGCTGTATTTCCTTGTACTTTTCAGTAGCAACTTGCCACTTGCAATACAAATAAGACTATGACTGTACTGCAAGAAGCTGAAGGGAAAAGCAGTAATTAGATGCTAATTACTCGTGCATAATTACTCATGGGTAAATTAGTTTTAAAAGTTTCAAATTCAGTTGTTAATACTCAGGGACTAATCTTTGAGCCTTGTCTCTTCACTGTGTATTTGTTGTGTTTTGAACATTGAATAGATTTAGATGTTTTCTGGTTGTGGCTTGGCTCGCTGGTGGGAGAGTTAATTACCTGTTGGGTTATTACAGACTGGTTACTGGGGATGTTGTGTATGTGCTTCTGCACAGGACTGATGTTTCTCAGGCTTTCAGTTTAGGCCATCATAGCCTTCAATTGCCAGAGAACAGTGAGTGGAAATCACACACCATTTGGGGACTGCCTGTCTGTTTCTAGATTTAATACATGGAAACCTGTATACCCTGCAGGTCTGGGGATGTCGTGCAAATTGGGCTCTTTGGGGAGTACTGGTTTTATACTGGTAATGGCTCTGATTTGGTGCCCTGAGTCTGCTGCTTTTCCAAGGTCAGCTAATGTGTGCTGCTTATCTGAAAGGTTGGAGATGTTCTTTTGTACTTAACTTGACTGGCACTTTTCTGCATGAGATGTGTTCAGTTTTACAGTCATTTAATGAGTTTTAGGAAAATACAAGCTACTCTTGGGCTTGGTGCTCAAACAGAAAGAGAAGGCCAGGAGTACTGACTTGTACCATCTCTGTGAATTGGGGTAGGCTTTCCAGAATATAATGAAATTCTGAATCTGGCTTGCCAGGTACCTCCCAGGTGGTGGGGAGTGGACCAAGTCTGGCTGTCATAGGGGTGCAGGAGGTCACGTAGTCAAATTTTTGAGCACAAACCACTGTGTATGGCAACTGACTGGGACCAAACCCTGAACCCAGCTTATGCTGTGAAAGGCAGATAAAGGACTGCAAGGTAGGCTTGCAGAGCAAATGCTGAGTTACCTTATTTTCTGTTATGAACGCTCATGTTTTGGATTTATGATGTTACAGGAAGGGAATAGGATAAAGCTAGCTGCCGCTGCTTTGCCTAAGAGCCTGTTTGGGTATCCTGAGTGGATCAGGTTATCTAAGAAATTTGGATGGGGCATGAGTAAACACCAGCCTGTGGGAGGGAGGCTACCTGGACAGTCTGTCCCTGCTCTCTCCTACAGACAGCAGCTGAGCCTAGGGAGCTGCTGCTTTAGCAGTCCTGCAGCCTGAGCTGCCAGTACAAGACAGTGGGTGGCAGATGGGCCTTTGCTGATCAGTGACCCTCCTTCTTGGGAGTGCCCCAACGAGCTTTCAGAAGTATTTCTCAGGTGATGAAGCTGGGCATGCAATTTCACAACATGCTGTTTGTGTGAGGCCTTGATCTCTGCTAATACTGGGTGTTTTGTCCCTGTCAAGCCCAGGAAAACATAAGGCTGAGCTTAGGCGTTTCAAAGTTAGGTGTTAGACCCAGTGTAGCAAGTGAAATAGTTTTCAGAGAAGATGCTCACTATTCTTTCTCTTAACAGGTGTGGAGGTGTATGCTGTCGTAAAGGCGCCTGGAGGAGTCTGGAGCAATGCCACCCCCTTCAGACATTGTGAAAGTGGCTGTTGAGTGGCCAGGTGCCAATGCCCAGCTGCTGGAAATAGATCAGGTGAGACCTGGTAACCAGATGGGGGAGGAAAGGCACCCCAGCGTTGATACTGGAATGTGGGAAGCATGGAAATGGGCAGTATTCCTTTCTGGTTGAGAGGAACACGGCTACTGAGGACTCTCTTTCTGTTCTAGAAAAGGCCTCTTGCATCCATCATCAAGGAGGTCTGTGATGGGTGAGTAGTTCTGTGGGAATCCTTGTGGAGAAAGTCTGTCCTGCTGACAAATCTTGCTGATTTACTGTGGAAGTTTGCTGCTTGTTAATGTGCTGCTAGCACAGTCCATGCTGCCTGCTGCTGCTTTTGGCCATGGAATGGGCTGGGTTTTAAATTGTGAAGAAAGGGTCTTCTGGAAAATGAGGGCCTTCCATTTTTATTTCAATTCTGAGTGCGTGCATTTGTATGCCTTAGGGTCAGTTTCTCTGAGGATTGGCCCATCCTGCTGTTCCTGAAGTGTAGGCCTGTTGAGGTGTTCCACAGAGTCAATTTAGAGTAGACCCAAGTCCCACATTGTCCTCAAGAGGAGTTTTCTCTCCTCTTTGGGAGACCTGATTTCTCCTGCTAAAGCTTTGCTTGAAAGTTCTTTTGCAATTTCTGGGATCAAGCTCCATTCCCTGATTGACAGCCAGAAGAAAGAGGACAAAGATGCTTAATGTATCCTTCTTCCTCTGCCAGGTGGTCGTTGCCAAACCCCGAGTACTACACGCTGCGTTATGCTGATGGTCCTCAGCTCTACATCACAGAGCAGGTCAGTGTGAGAGGCAGCAGTTTGCTGATACCCTGGCTGAGAGTCCAGAATGTCTTGGACTACAGTCATAGAACAATACTGGCGCTAATCCTTGAGGAGCAGCATCTCTGCTCTCAGAGAAATTCAGACTCAATTAGAGGAGCTTTGCCCTGCTCCCTTTGCGTGCCTGTAGGTGTGGGGACTCAGGCACTCAAGTTCAGTACCCTCAGTAGGGTTGTGTGGCATAGGAGCCCCTTTACTTGTGCATACAGATGTGCACTGTAGATCCAGCTGAGTTATTTCCCCCCCACATTTCCACAGTTTAAGTTTGGGTTTTCTTTCAGACTCGCTGTGACATCAAGAATGGAACGATCCTACAGCTGGCAGTCTCCCCGGTAAATGCTTCCTCACCTCCTCTTTCTCAGTGACTGTGGGTGACAGGCTGTTCCTTACCTCTTGGCTTTTCTTTCTCCTTCTCCCCAAATTGCAAGGGGGTTACCTTTGTTGTGAACCCTTCCACACAGTGAGGCACACACCCTTTGTTTTCCATCCTGCCTGTAGTGTGTCTTTTTTTTTGGATTCTCTACCCTTTTATAGGACTTCCTGCCAATAAATCCAGTCTACAGTGTTAATGCATCTCCTAGGTTAGGATGCAGTGAAACACCTGACAAATGCATTCTCAATGTGAGTGCACTTAGCATGGTCAGTTTGAAAGCAGCAGTTCCAGTGACTGAACAAAAAAATAGAGATAAATTCGATGAAGAGGAGGTTGTTCCTGCTGAATTCTTGCTATTGTGCCCTCAAAACTCATCTTTAGCAGCTTTCTTTTTATTTAAATTTTTAAACCTTTTTTTTGTGCAAGTGTCTTGGCACAGAGCTGAGGGTGAGTAGGACTGGGAGAAGGTACTTGGTCAAAAGGGAATTAAGAGGATATCAGTGATCTGTGTCTGAGAAATCTTACAGAATGTCTTGTGGATACACAAAATCTATCATGCTTCTCTTTCAATCTATGAGACTTTTTATCAATATTGTGTTTCTTTAATGGTGTTGCTCCATATTTCTATACCCACCTCCACTCACCTCAGCAAGGAGAAAAACAGGCATTTGCTCTAACATGCAAAACAGCATTTTACTCACCTCCTGCTTGGCTGTAACTGTTGCTGAGAGAAGCCTTTTTTTAGTCTGTCTTAGACTTGCTGACTGCAGCTACCGAATGTGACTTTGCTGGTATCTCTGCCCTGGCTCTGCTCTCCCTGCCCACCCATGGGCTTCTGACAGAATGCTGATGCTGGCAGGGCTCAGCCTGCAGGTGACTGGTCTGTAACTGGCACCTTCCCTCTTTCCTGCCAGTCCAGGGCAGCTCGCCAGCTGATGGAGAGTATCCAGTCACACAGCATGGAAGCCCGGCTGGATGCCATGAAGGAACTGGCAAAACTTTCAGCAGACGTCACCTTTGCCACAGAGTTCATCAACATGGAAGGGATTACAGTGCTGACACGGCTTGTGGAGAGTGGGACCAAGCTTCTATCCCAGTAAGTTTCCTTTATTCCAGGACTCTGGGAACAAGGGGCTCATTTGGCTTCCTGAAGTGGCATTAAGCAGCTAACCTTAGCACAAATACTGATCTGTGGAGACAAAGTCTTTCCAGTCATTTGCTAAACCTCATGAGGCAGAAGAGGAGTCATGATTTGCTCTGGAAGTTTCCTCAAGCACATTCACAGTGAACTATGGTGCAAATAATTCAGTTGGATTTTCTGTTGCAGTTGTTATATTTCATTGAAAGTACTTTTAAAGTCTTGATAACTTACTGTAATAACATTTATAGCTCTTCTTACATGTTAGCAACTAACACATTTTTGGCATTTTTTTGCAATCTTTCCTTCAGTCTCTTTTATCTTTCTGTCTTGTGGTTATGTATTAAATTTTCCACAATTCATGCTGTGCCTTCATTTAATTTAAGTTGGGTCTCAATATTTAGAGGACAATTAACTTCCCTTAGTTTTTTTTCTAATGTGAAAACATGTTTGCTCCTTTGAGTAGCCCAGTACTGATCCTGGTGATTATGAGTCTCTGGTGGCAGAACTAGGGACTTACTGCTGCTATTTTTAATTTGTGCATGTAGCCAGGAAAAATAAAATATCTTTCTACAAAACAGTAAAATTATCTGCATGAATGCATATGCTTTATTGCTCCCCCAGGTACCAAACTGTGTTATTAGGAGAGTGTGATGACATTTTTCTCTTATCCAGCTTCAGCAGGCTCTTTTTCTTGCCAGCAGATCTCTTGTAACTGAATTGTTCAATTTCTCAGTTATAGTGAGATGTTGGCTTTCACCCTGACTGCCTTCTTGGAGCTCATGGACCACGGTATTGTCTCCTGGGACATGGTCTCCATAACCTTCATCAAACAGGTGAGTTTGGCTGGAGAGGGTGAGTGGATATTATTTCTTTTCATGCTTTAATGCATCTTCCAGGAAGAGCAAAAGACTCTGAGAAGCTGAGTACTGTGTGGGAGCACAGTGCACCCCCTTTGTGAGCCCTCACTCACCCCCAGGTGTCCTGGCTGGCCCCAGCTGACCTGCTGGTTGATGTGGTTTCAGATTGCAGGCTACGTCAGTCAGCCCATGGTGGACGTGTCCATCCTGCAGCGCTCCCTGGCCATCCTGGAGAGCATGGTGCTCAACAGCCAGACTCTGTACCAGAAGATTGCAGAGGAGATCACTGTGGGGCAGCTCATTTCCCACCTGCAAGTGTGAGTGTCCACCCAGCAGTGCTGGGATTTATATCAATTTTATGACTACTTGTTTATTTAAAAATACATCCTCTTACATTTGGAACAATTAAAGATTATATTTTTTTAAGTATTACCAATATGACAACTTACTTGAACTTTAAGTTTTCTAATGGATTTTTTTAAAAAGTGAGATCCTAGAAAAATAATGTTTTGTGTTGTGGAAGAACTTGGGCACATGGGTGTTGAACAAAGATATTTAGCTTAAAATAACTGCCCAAGTGTGTTCAGTGCTAGGACCTAACGTGCATTTCACTAGAAAAACTTCCCAAAGGTTTTGCATCCAGCTGTCTGTTACTTTTACCCCTCTTTAAATTGTCTCCACTAGAATCTAAGAGCTCATCATCTCCTGGGTTTTCTCCTGCATACTAAGGAAGAAAACAATTACTTTTCTTGCTTGAAGCGATTAAAAATTCTCATCATTTCCTTCTCTTTCCAAACAAACTGGCAAATTAATATCTGTCTCTTAGGGCTGTTTGTCTAGGTCAGTTCTACTCTTCATTATGAAAAAGCTGCATGTAATTGTTAGAGCTTTGAGCAGGTTGGGTTTTTTCTCAAGCCGTTTAATTCCGAACGTATGGGAAAGCACTATTTGTGAATGTGATTGAAACTCTTTAATCAGTGAACAGTAGTTTAACCAAATTATAGTGCAAACAAAGTATTGCATCAATGTCACTGCATGCTTGGAATGTTTATACATTTGAATTTGGGTAACAGAAAAGCTAAACAAGTTCTCCTGAACACTCCAGCAGCTTTGTTCTGCAAAGAGTATATGTTCTTTTACCTTTATGATTTCTGGTGTAGCCAAACACAGATTTGGTCCTAACATCGAACACACTTGTGCAGCTTTTTTAAGCAAATTATCTTTGTTCAAGACATAACCTTGTGTGTTTAAGTGCTTCCAGAACACAAATGGTCACTTAAGAAAGCATCCATGCAGGGAATGTTTTGGAAAGGGAGCTGGAAGGGTGAGTCAGGATTTGCTGGTGGTTTTCTTGGCAAGGCTATCAGGAGGGAACAGTTCATAACAGAGGATGTGTTCTGGAAGAACACAACCATGGAAACAAGTCCAAATGAGTTAGAAGAGGAGAAACTAACATAAAAATTGTTCTGCTTTGTCAAAAAACAAGCAGTGTGGTGAAAAGAGCAACAAACCCTGAAAAGGAGAGCAAAAGTGAATGACAGACTTGAGATACCTGTGCAGCTGGGAGGCCCAAGGAGAAACTAGGATGGTGCACGGAGATTTGCATGTTTGAAGTACAGCAGATTGACCAAAATGAAAAAGATTTGGAAGGGAGCAATAGAAGAAAGAATATGGCTGTTATCCAGAAATATGTCAGTGAGGAAAATAGGTATTTCAGCTAAAAGAAGTATTGGCTTCAGATCTTTTATTTCTACATATATAGTAAAATAAATTTTTAAATTTTTTTAAATGTATATTCTCACACACACACATATTCATTTAGGTGATACACTGGACTTCTGTTCACCAGAGGAGCTTGATGCAAGAATGCACTTGGTGGAGTTCACTCCCCAGGGCAGCCCCCACAGTGCTGTGCTGTGCACTGGGAGCTGGAAAGGTGTTGATAAAGAACCCAGTGCTTTGGCTGCTGCTGAGCAGTGCTCCAGCATCAGACTCTCTCTCCAACGTTTCCTCCCCTCATCCACTACCCTTGGGGCTGGACAAGGTCTTGGGAGGGGACAGAGCCAGGGCAGCTGCCCCAAACTGACCATATGACATCTGCTTAGCAGTCAGAACTAAGAGAAAGGAGGGATGAGGGTCATTTGCTACTATGATATTTATCTTCCAAAGCAACTGCTGTCTGTGCTGAAGCCCTGCTTCCCAGGAAGTGGGTGGACATCACCTGCTAATGGGAAGTAGAGAATAAATCTTTTGTTTTCCTTTGCTTCCATGCACAGCCTTTGCTTATACTTTATTAAGCTGCCTTTATATTGAGTTTTTTTCCCATCCTGTTTTCTCCCCTGCCTTGTCCTGCTGAGGAGGGGAGGGATAGAGTGGCTTGGCAGCCAAGGTCTACCCCTCAGGAAGAGTGAGAGTGTTGCAGGAAACAAACCTGCATTTGATAGAATATCAGGAGGAAGACAGAATAATATGATTGGCGTTTAGAAGCTTAGTTTTGTGCTGTTTTGAACATGACAAGTATAACCACATGCTGTGTGTGACCTAGGAGGGAGCTAAGCACCCTTTACCTGAAGAAGTTCTGCAGTGAAACATTCTTTCCTCTTAGTTCCATTTGCTTTTGGTGGTTTCATTTGCATAGGGGAGAAAAAGAATTTGCTCCATTCCAGTTTCAAGCTGTATCCATGTAGCAGACTGTACCATAACCAGGTTTTACAGAGATAGTTTCAGCATTGGAAACAAACTGTGGTGGTGTGGGCTGCAGTCTACTCTGTCTCCTGAATAATGGACTTATCAGTCAGAAATCTGTCAGGGTTTTGCAAGCCTTTTGAAGAGTTGGACATCATAAGCATTGGTTACATGAGTCCTGCTTGTCTATTAAAAATACATGACTGTTGTAGTCAGTGTTCTCATGGTGCAGATGAAGCAACAAGCTGTAATATTCTGTACTGCCTGCTGCCTTACAAGCCTCCCTTTTTTTGTTTCTGCAGCTCAAACCAAGAGATTCAGACATATGCCATTGCCTTGATCAATGCCCTCTTCCTGAAGGCACCTGAGGACAAGAGACAGGTTTGTTCTTGCCTTTTGACTTTAAACCTGAGTGATGGTTGCTGCCTGGCTGTTTATGCCTCAGAAATCATATTGTCTGGGCAAGGTAGACCTCAGACCTTGCCAAGAACTTAAGTGGCTGTTTCAGTATGGCAACAGAGGAGAAAAAGTACCATCCCATTAATAATGTGTCCTGGAGCACACATCTGTATTTAGGACATGCTCAGAAAGGATTCTGAAAGACCTTCAGAGACAGAAAGTAATCCTGCAGACAGCATGGGAAGTTTTTTTGAGTTAATTGTGTGTGGGAGAGTTAGGCTGCGTGGACTCCTTGGAGCTGTATGTACTTAATAAAGAAACACCCCACCTCTCTCTCCCCCAAAAAGGAACCTTTCTTAAGTCATAGAGGGGTATTCCTGCTGGCAAACATGAGAAACGAAACACTGCCCTGCTCTGAGGAAACTCCCAAGATCTCAGCTACCTGCAAGATGTGCATATGTGTGTATTGTGTAGCTTTGCTGTGTTAAGCCTTTCTTCTCTAGTGCCCTGTTTGTGCCTTATTCCTGGACTCCAAGCTAAATCCTGTCTGCTTCTCTTTGTGCCTTTTTTTTGCTTTCTGCCAGCAGGACAAGCTGCTTAACCCACTAGACCTGCCCATCACTGTAAGTAACTCAAGCCTGGGGGCTGGTCATGTAGGGGACCTGTAGGTGTGTTAGCTTTTCTCTAGCTGTGCCTCCTTGTACCCCAGGGATGATGCCCACAGCCTCAGAGAGTGGATGAACCTAGGGAGAAGGGCGGGAGACTCCTGGGGATGCATTCAGACTGTGGAGGGGAGAAGAACCAGTAGCAGGAGAAGCCTTGAATGGCTTACTGTGCACACAAGGTCATGCAGATGGTCATAAAAGGAACTGATACTGCAAGACTGACCAGGTGAACCAGTTGTAAAACTGGAACAAGTCCTTTAGCAATCTGAATCTCCTTAAACTTACTGCAGCATGAGTTTATAGCCCAAATCTCACTTGTGCTAATGACAGTCATATCCAGCTGCATCCTTCTAAAGATAGAGCTGTTTGTCTGTGAAGAGCAGTCACGAAACTTGATGCTGACTGGGGGATGGAGCATAAATTCTGTCTAACTTGTGACTTCGCCCTTATGGTAATTGTAGTGTAAGAATGTTTTTTGCCCTGTCCAAACTCCAGGGAAATCATCACTCTTGTTAATAGGTTGATTTGAAACCTTCTGTATTGAGATACTGGTAGGTTTTTTGGTTTTCTGCATGGCACAGAGAATGTTCCACTTTTTCCAAGGATGCAGCACCTTCAGAATGGAAACTGCCATCTCAATAAATGTTACATAATTTCTAAAATGAATGGATATGCTTAATACATGAAAATAAGAAAAATCATACTCCTCTGTTGGCAATTCAGCAAAGATTGTAGACTTCATAGCAAACAAAATTCCAAGGTATTTTTCACTTTTTTCCCCTCCCTTGAATACAATCCAAATGACCACAAAGAGCCATGAAGTTGACTAAGGGGCTTGGAGTATCTTCTATGTGAATAGAGCCTGAGAGATTTGAGATTGCTCAGCCTTAAGAAGAGAAGACTCGGGGAGGTCTTATGTGTTTAAATATCTGATGGAAGGGAATAAAAAAGAGAGAGCCTGACTCCTCTCAGTTGTGCCTACTGGCAGGACAAGAGGCAGTGGGCACAGCTTAAAACACATGCACGCCCACACGGCATAAATGAGAGAGTGGTCACACACTGGAACAGGTTACCCAGAGAGATTATGGAGTCTCCATCAGCAGAGATACTAAAAACCTGACTGGACACAGTCCTGGGCAGCCAGATATGTCTGATGTTGCTTGAACCAGTAGAGTTGGACTAGGTGATCTCAAGACATCCCTTTCAGCATAAATCATTCTGTGTTTCTATGACCATCAAGCAGCAAAGTGGGCCTTACTGGACTCTCAGCAGAGCATAGATCCCTTAGCAGTGGTTAGATTGTATGTGTGCTCATGTTTCTCTCTATGCTGTTTAGAATTGTTTGATTGTCTGTGTCCTTCCCACTTTTTATCTGCTCCAGTCACCTGTTAACTCCATCCCATGTACAAACTAATTCCTTCAGAGAAAGGATTCTTTGTGTGGCATGCATGAGCAAATCCTAACAGCAGAGCCTTGTCCTATTCTCAGTACTACATCTCACCAATAGTAGTAGAAAATAATGACTCAGAGGGCAGTGTGTTCTCTCTGAAAGCACCTCCTACTTCATCTGGATGCTCCTTAGATACCTTGCACTCAAGCACTGACTCACTTGGGTTGTAACATGAGCACTGCTGAACTTGGCACCATTACGGCTTGGCTGTCAGTCACTGTCTTGGTTCAGGAGGTTTCTGTCTGGATCAAAAGTGGTAATAGGAACTCTGAACAAGGTTAATGCACCCATTTTACCAGACTTCTTGCTCTGTCAAGAGTGATGTTGATATGAGCAGTTGGAAAGTCTTGGATTGCTCAGAATATGCAGCTGATTGAGTGCAATTGTCTGAGACTCCACATCTGCTCCCAATTTTCAATCTGCACTGCACCAGAATGTGAAGAGATCTCAGACTGTCAGTTCTTTTGGACTTCTTCCAGATGACAAAATGCCCAACAGATTCTTCTTACAAAAAGATTTTCCTTGTAGCAGCAAACTCATGGTATTCACCTTGACGTTAGCACTTGTGCCATTCTCCTGGCAGGGATAATGAGGTCACTGGTATGTTAGAAAGTGCATCTTCACAATTTACAAGGAAAGCACAGGTTAGGTTTTTGCAGATGTGTGTGTAACTGTTGCTGGAGCTGAAGGCATCTTGCATCTGCTGTGACTGTTTGTCATCATGACTTGATGTTTGGGAAACACTCCTCATCTAGAGAAGGAAGCCACGCAGTCAGGAGGGAAACTGGAAGCTTTCCTCAAAGCATGAAAATTATTAGCCCGTATTTTTGTAAATTGAAATACTTCTGCAAATTGTCCTCAAGTTGACTTTGAACATCTCTTTAGAAACTGGACAAAGGAAATATATTGCAGAGGGAAAGTTTTTGAGAGGGAGGAAACCTGCATCCCATAGCTCTTGTTATCTTGGATGTTTACCTCAGTATAGGAAGCTGTGAAATGCTAATTGGAGGAAGCTCTTGTAGATGGCAGATTTTTCCTGGGCAACACACAACATGCTCCCTGCTGCCATATCTCCTAATAGTGAAGTACCATTTGATGTCCAACATTAAGCAAAATTTGCTTCTGTGCTTTGACTCTGCTAGTGCCTTTCTCCACACTAGTGATATTCTGTAGGGGAGCCATCTATGAGTTGTGGTGAGATGCTATGCTAAATTGAAAGTCTGTAGAAAAGCACTTTGTTGTGTGCCAGTGCTGTTTCCAATTCATAGGCTTCTTCCATTTTCTCCTTTCTGCACAGTGTGAGCTTTTTGTTTATATTTCACTCATGTTATTTCTTCTTTAAATTCCACAACAGGAAATGGCTAATGCATTTGCCCAGAAGCACCTGAGGTCTATAATCCTAAATGTAAGTATGTCTGGAATGACAAAGTGCTTCCTAATGTCCTCTCAACGGAGGTTTCACTTGTGCATAGTGTAAATTCTACTGCCCTCAGGGCACTTTCAGAAAAGTGACTTTTTCAAAGGTAAAATGTATTCAAAAGAGAGTTACCAGGATGCTGCTTTCTGCTCTTACAGGGCATTATAATTATGCTTCTGGTGGAATATAGAGGTTAAACAACTGAATCTTCATATAGAGAGATGCATGTGCGGTCTGGCATATGCTTAGGGCTGATACCTCAGCTTTTATTTGCATTCTCTTAATTTCTACCTCTCCTTTATTTTGCAGCATGTGATCAGAGGAAACCGTCCCATTAAAACAGAAATGGCACATCAGCTCTACGTCCTGCAGGTCCTGACCTTTAATCTCCTGGAGGAGAGGATGATGACCAAGATGGATCCCAATGATCAGGTCACTATTAGAGCCGAGTAAGATGTGATAGAATAGGATGTACAAGGGGCCTTATTCCTGAGCTCTCTAGTGCTATGGCATTTGCAGTGGATGGTACACAAAGTTTCAAACTCACTCTTCACATTGTAAACCTTGAGATTAGGGTATGCTCATGACCATCCTACTGCATTCTGTGGGACTTTGAGATGTAAGTGGGCACTGAAAGTCATATACTCCTTTCTTGACCAGTGTGATGCCAGCTGTCAAACTGGTTACTTTACCTCTATGGTGAGCACATCATTTTATCCATTTGCTTGCAGTATAGGAGGAAAACTGGGCATTTTTAAGGTGTCTGTTACTCAGCTGCATTACAGTTTTTAAGGAATGCCTAGAAATTGCCTGTAACTAAACTTGCAGTTTTAGAAAAATGCAAATGAATATTTTGCATTACCCATTGTACTGAAACTTGCCCTTTTGAAATGGATTGCTTCTTTGTGCAGTGTTTAATGACCTTTGGCATCTCTCTGTGTTCATTGTGTGAGCTCTGAAGAGTGACGCAGGAGAGATGAGCATTGTGTGAAAATACTGCTGTAGTGATTGATCACATCACCATTTCCCTGCCTTCTGTCCTTCAGGCACAGAGAGACATCATATTTGAGTTGAGAAGAATTGCATTTGATGCAGAGTCTGACAGCAACACCGTCCCTGGCAGCGGAACAGAGAAACGCAAAGCCATGTACACCAAGGACTACAAGATGCTGGGATTCACTGTATGCATCTAGACTGTAAACCTTGTGAAAGCAATCTGAGCAGTCTCCATAGGAGTTGTGGGGAAATAAGGAACAGAAATAGCTGTTTCCATTACCTTATTTTGGTGTCTGAGTTTAGAGATTCAGTCACACTCACACTCCTGGGGAACATCATTATGAACTTGCTGATTGATTACATGCAAGGGCTCATTAGGTATTCCATGGAGGTATTTCCTTACCATGTGCACCTGTGCTATGAAGAACTTGGAATCAGCCTCTCCTCTAGAAAGTTCAGATAGCATTGTCAGCAGGCGTTCAGGGTTACCTCTTGGATAGATGTGAGGGAATGCTTGATGGACAGATGGTTTAAAATTCATTCAGAAAAGGTTCTCACACAATTCCTTTGAGCTAATCTGTTTGGATTCTTTCTACGCACTGTTTTCACAGAATCACATCAATCCAGCCATGGATTTTACACAGACTCCTCCTGGGATGCTGGCATTGGACAACATGCTTTACTTGGCCAAATTTCATCAGGACACCTATATCAGGGTATGTGAAGCTGCTGATTTTTACAGATGCCAACACCTCAGCAGCTCTTCTTAGTGTGTGTGGCATCCTGTTCTTGTAGATTGTTCTGGAGAACAGCAGTCGAGAAGATAAACATGAGTGTCCCTTTGGGCGCAGTGCCATTGAGCTCACCAGGATGCTCTGTGAGATCCTGCAAGTTGGGGAACTCCGTAAGTACCATTTATTACCCAGCTTTACAGGCTGCTGGGCTGATGCTTCTAGAAACTAATATTCACAAGCATTTGTACGTTGATCTCATTTCTACCGTGTAAGGACAGGGCGAGCTTGGAGTTAGCACAGCTGATGTCTGAGTCATAATACCACTATCAAAATAAAGTAAGAGATTTTGGTGTGTGCACTCTGGTTCTCCTGAAAAACTGATACAAGCAGAAAGCTTCAACTTCCCAGAGCTTCAGGAGGGTGCTGCATAAAAAAATAGTCTTGAAACCATCATGAACTTGGGAAAAGTTTGTTAGCTCTGACAGTTTCAAAACAGCATTCTGAGAAAATTAACCACTGTAAGAGATTCCACCAGAGGAAGGTGGGAAACACTGCAAGCAGTTGTTTTGGGGGACCAGGATGAAAAGGGGATGAGTCACAGAGGTTTGCATGGCAAAATGTGGGGAGGATTGCTGTTGTCAATAAACTACCTATGGGGTGACAAAGTATTGAACTGTCTTAATCTCTTGGAGTAAGTACTGTCACACACCATCAGTTGTCTGTCACTGTAGTGGACTTCAGTTACTCCTAGTACCTTTTGTGCAGTGTGCTCACATGGCTGTGTTTGTTTTCTTCCTGAAGCCAATGAAGGCCGGAATGACTATCACCCCATGTTTTTCACCCACGACCGTGCGTTTGAGGAACTGTTTGCCATCTGTATCCAGCTGTTGAACAAGACCTGGAAAGAAATGAGGGCGACAGCAGAAGATTTTAATAAGGTCAGGGTGGAGAAGAGATGTTTTCGTAAAATCTTTCACAGATCAGCATGTTTACTCAGCCTGTACATTTGGTTAGAGAGGGCGCAGAATATGTGACAGAGCATTGGTGTGGGCTGTAAGGGAGGCTGACTCAACTTTTATTTGGAATGCTCTGAGGTCCTTTTTGGTTCTTCTGGATCTTCAAAGTCACTAGTATCCTGATACTTCTGGCCTTGATTATCCCATGTCAGTTCTTTGCTGCCACTGAGCTGTGCCCTGATACTCTGCTGCCAACAAGAACTTGACTTATTTTTCTTCCTGTTGCACCTCTTTAGGTTATGCAGGTTGTTAGGGAACAGATCACAAGGGCTCTGCCCTCTAAACCAAACTCCTTGGACCAGTTCAAGAGCAAACTGCGCAGCCTGAGCTATTCTGAGATTCTGCGGCTACGCCAGTCTGAGAGAATGAGCCAAGATGACTTCCAGTCTCCACCTATTGTGTACGTGCCTAACAAAAACAGTTGCCTTCTATCCTTGCCATTATCTCCATTTTCTGCTTACTCTTCCATATTTGATTGCCAGGGAGCTGAGAGAGAAAATCCAGCCTGAGATCTTGGAGCTGATAAAGCAACAGCGCCTGAACAGGCTTTGTGAGGGAAGTAGCTTTAGAAAAATTGGAAATCGCAGAAGACAAGGTAAGGTGACAGTGTCTACTGTATCTTTTCATGTGAAGAACTGTAGCAAATAAGATCTAATTAATTAATCTGTCAGCAGGCTTGTTGCCAGAAAGAAAAGCTGGTTACTTGGCTGTCCATGTCAGCCAGTAGTTTGGGATGGCACAGATGTGCATTTCTAAGAAGAAGCTGTGCTGAGGAACTGTGCAAGCAGATGGTTTGGGTGGAGAGGCTCTAACATAGTGGCTGTGAGACTTTATGTGAATGATCTTGCTCAGCTTACTCTACTTGGTGTGTGTTCCAGAAAGATTCTGGTATTGTCGCCTGGCTCTGAATCACAAGGTGCTACACTATGGAGATCTGGAAGATAATGCCCAGGGGGAAGTGACCTTTGAATCTTTACAAGAAAAAAGTAAGTCCTGATTGCAGGCTGTGCACTCTTCTGTGCTCTGCTGTCTGGAAGCTGAATATAATCCTAGATAAAGATGAATGACTTATGTCTTACTGGTAATGTGTTTTGGAAAACTGCACTAATGAGCTAAAAAACTAAAGTGTTCAGTTGCAAAGACAAAAACAAAGTTCTGTATTTTCCTGGTTAGGATTGCTTGTTTGGGAGTTTCACTTTTTCACTGTTAGTTCCAGTTGCAGACATCAAAGCCATTGTCACAGGGAAGGATTGTCCACACATGAAGGAGAAAAGTGCACTGAAACAGAATAAGGCAAGTGCTCCCTTTTCAGTGTCATTAATGTCTAGTGCTGTAGTGTTTAATACTGAAAGCGAGCAACAGGAGTGAATGATCTCCCCCACTGCCCGTGTGTTGTGTACAAACCCCATCTCCTGTCTGAGCCCTTTTCTAGTGTTCCTTTGTGACTGCAAGGAGCTGTAAGCATGGTGGTGCTGTAGTCTTCAGAACTGCTCACAATACCAGTATGAGAAAGTGTACTGAGCTGCAGCAAGGCAGCTCTCTCGGGGTGGCAGGCAGAAGGTGCTGTAATGTTTTGTTCAGCTGCTGAGTGAAAGATTCTTTTCCATTTAGGAAGTGTTAGAATTGGCCTTCTCCATATTATATGATCCCGATGAGACCTTGAACTTCATTGCACCTAATAAATACGAGGTAAGAAACGTAGTGGTTAAGCAGTAGAATATATAGCAGTTAACTTCAGAGATTGAGGAGGATTGGTTGCTTCTCATCAGAGACTCGAGCAGGCTGTCTCTCACCAGGTTCATATTCCTAGAATATGTTGCTGATGCTTAGAATGAACCATCTTTTTTTCCCCCCTTAGTTATCTTTTTCATTTAAAAAGAAAAAGAAAAATCCCACACTAATTTCCCCTAGTCTGGACTGTTACTTTTTTTTCCTCCTAGGATGCCTAGAATAGGTTTACTTTTTTCATTTGTTGTGCCACAATAGAAACTCTTGTCCTTCTAGTACAACCATGGGCTCACACTTTCCTCTAGGCTTTTAACTTCCTTTCGAAATCTCAGTGGGCACTGTTTTACAGTTGGGGGTGGGATTTTTTTCCCTACATATTAACTCCCTCCAGCGTTTCTTGTCTTGAAGTTCTCTAATTTTTGCATGGACAGAAAGATTCGACATAAGGTATCATTTATGCCTGGAGTTGTGAATGACCCCTTCTTTTCCACAGTACTGTATCTGGATTGATGGGCTCAATGCTCTCTTGGGGAAGGACATGTCCAGTGAGCTGACCAAGAGTGACCTGGACACGCTGCTGAGCATGGAAATGAAGCTGAGGCTCCTGGACTTGGAGAACATCCAGATCCCCGAAGCGCCGCCGCCGATCCCCAAGGAGCCGAGCAGCTACGACTTCGTGTACCACTACGGCTGAGGGCCCCGCGCTGCCGCCGGCGCCCGCACCGAGCCCGCTGGGCCGTGCGGCCGGGGCCNCGGGGTGGCGGCGGCGGCGGGAGGGCGGCGGCGGTGACAGCGGCTGTCGGTCCCGCAGAGCTTCCCGTTCCCGCTGTTGGTCACGCTGCTGCACCTGCTGCTCATCTTCGCTCTCGCGGCGCTCGCCCGCGCTCTGGCGCGCTGCCGCTCCGGGCGGCCGCGGGCAGCGCTGTCCTGGGCCGACTGCCTCCGCCGCGCCGCCCCCGCAGGTACGGCCGGGCACGGGAGGGGACGGGACCGGGGCGGCGGAGCGGGAGCGGGCCACAGTACAAGAAAGACATTAAAGTGTTGGAGAGCATCCAGAGGAGAGCCACGATGATGGTGATGGGAGTGGAAGGGAAGCCTTAGGAGGAGCGGCTGAGGTCACTTGGTGTGTTTAGTATGGAGAAGAGGAGACTGGCGGGAGACCTCGTTGTTGGTCTTCAACATCCTCAGGAGAGAAAGCAGAGGGACAGGCACTGATCTCTTCACTCTCGTTACCAGTGACAGGATCCAAGGAAACATATGAAGCTGAATCAGGGGAGGTTTAGGTTGAGTATTAGGAAAAGGTTTTCACCCAAAAGGCGCTTGAGCACTAGAACGGCTCTCCAGGGGAGTGGTCATGGCACCAAGACTGACTGAGTCCAAGAGGTATTTGGACAACACTCTCAGGCACAGGGTGGGATTCTTTGGGTGTCCTGTGCAGGGCCAAGAGTTGGACTCAATGATCCTGGTGGCCCTCTTCCAACTCAGCATATTCTGTGACTCTGTGGGGCTGCTCAGGGGTGCCTGGGGCACTCTGGCCTCTTCCAGAGCCGTTTGTCTGCCTGGTTGTGTCGGGGCCAATTCCCTGCGACAGGGCGAGCTGTGGGGTGCAGCTGTCACTCTGGCCCTTGTGTTTCCCTACCAGGTGTAGATGCTGCTTAAAGCTTCAGCCTGAGACATGCCACCTTCATTGCTCATTACAAAGATGTTAAAGAATAGGGAGAGGCCACACAGAATGAATCTTTCTGAAAGAGTCACTGGCACAGAGAGCAAACATTGAGAACCTTCTGCAGTGCCTCGATTAAGTTACCTCTGCAAGTAACATTTTCTCTTTAACACCGGTATCAAGCCATGTGTTGAATCTTTCTCAGAGTGGAGCTTGGTAGAGAATTAATAATTCACGGCACACAGAACTGTACCTGAGACCAAGGAGTGAATCTCCTACTTGGAGCACAGAACTGTAACTACTTCTGCAGTTCTTTGGCTGTGTGTTGTATTGGCTCCCACAGAACAGCATCTGGTCTATGATCTCTGGCAAGGTTTGCAGTACCTTACATAGCATGCCCCATGGTTTCTTGGAAAAAGCTTTCTCCACATCTGCAGCGATTTTACCTTTCAGCATGGCCTGCCCTTGGATCAGTAATACTGTTTCCTGTGGTAGGAAACTTACAGAGAAGGGAGAATAGACTACCAAAAGCTGCACCAGGGTTAAGGCTGTGTGCGGATAATTGTTGCTTCTTCAGGCTTCTTGCAGTGGCCCTGAGACTTACAAGTTATCGTGCTGTGATACATTCAAGAAAGACTTTATGCAAATCTGCAACCACTTTCAGTCACAGGGAGGGCAAGAGTTATTTCTGGCTTTTTTGTAATGCATGTTGAGTGAGTGCAATGCTGAGCCCAACTTGAGTCACAGGGAACAGGACAGAAACTTGAAGAGCTGAGAATATCTGAGTTACATTGATTCTGAAGAACTAACTTGAGGAAAGCTTATTTTTCCCTCTGAGTCTGCTCTGCTATCTATGCTGTCTATGCATAGATATGCTATATCTGCTATCTATGTTTGTGGCCATGAAGCAGGGTTTTGTGGTGGGTTTGTTTAATGTCACAGAGGACTGTTACCTTCAGGACTTTTTCATTGATTCTTTAGCTCTGTCAACTTCCTTGGATATTGGGCTGAGTAACTGGAGCTTCCTGTATGTCACTGTCTCCCTGTGAGTACAAACACCACGTTCCCTGGGAGCCTCTGGTGGGGTTTGGGGAGTGCTTTGCCAGGGTCTGTTTCTTGAATAGGTGTTTGATTTGTGGGGTCAGCATGCAGAGTCTGTGATAGCTTGCTGGTAGCAGCATGGGTGATGGTTCCTAATAGTACTTTGATGGGAAGAACTACATTGGAGGAGTCTGACAGTGTATTTTGGTCCCTACAGCTACACGATGACCAAATCCTCTGCCATTCTCTTCATTCTGCTTTTTTCACTGCTCTTCAAGCTGGAGGAAATGGTAAGGGTCCCACACAATGCTTTAGGGAGGGAGGTCAGACCTGGGGAAATAGGCAGTGCACGTACAAGAAACATGAAAGCAGAGGAATGGTGCAGTTATGTGGGTGAATCTGAAAGGAAGGAGGTGCCTGTCTCTGTTGTGTTTGCTCTCCTGCAGAGGGTGACGTTGCTGCTGGTGGTTCTGCTCATTGCTGGGGGACTCTTCATGTTCACCTACAAGTCCACGCAGTTCAACGCACAGGGGTTCGTGCTGGTGCTCTGTGCCTCTTTCCTGGGGGGCATTCGCTGGACTCTCACACAGATACTGATGCAGAAGGCTGAACTGGGTATGTGGGGTGCTAGGAGGGGGTGGTGGTGCTGGTAACAGGGAGGGGAATAAGGAGAAGTGATAGCCCTTGCTGCAGAAACAAAACATCTCATGGAAGGTGTTTGGGTACGGGGTATCTGTTGCTGGGTAATGAAGGTGGCTTGGTGTCTGCAGCAGCACAGCTGTGGGGGTCACAAATAAGGTATATGTCTAGGAATAGTGCTAATAAAAGCTCTGGGACTTGTGTTATTCCCTAGCTTGTTGCTGCCTGCTCTGTTATTGATTCTCCTCTTTCAGGGCTCCAGAATCCCATTGATATCATGTTTCACCTGCAGCCGCTCATGTTCCTGGGGCTCTTCCCACTCTTTGCGGTGTTTGAGGGTGCGTGAGTTAATTAGAGAAAGCAGGGATAGCTCTACACAGTGGTTGGGAGATTGCTTAGCAGTTTGTTGTTCGAGATAATTCACTTAGATAAGTGAACAACTATGAACTCTGCAAAGTAGCTAGAGACCTGGATTTATCTTATGCTGGCAGAACATTAAAGAGTGCATAGAAGTAGTAGCCTGCCACACTTGTGGAAGTAATGGCTGTGAAGAACTGGCTCCACATCCTCCTCATACTGGAATGTGAGCAGCCCACCCCATCGATCTTATTAAGAGGAATCCTGGGAGCTGGGAATGGTATTCTGCTACTCATTGTCTTGTTCCTAGGCCTTCCTTTGTCCATATCAGAGAAGCTCTTCCGTTTCCATGAAGCAGGAATGCTGTTCTCTCTGGTAGGGAAGCTGTTCTTGGGTGGAATTCTTGCCTTTGGTCTAGGCTTTTCTGAGTTCCTCTTGGTTTCCAGAACATCTAGCCTCACCCTTTCCATTGCTGGCATTTTTAAGGTAAGGCATGGTTCCTGTGCTAATACTAGAAGGCAAGTACTGAGTCATCCCTATTGGGCTTTATGTGGTGGGAGCTTGCTTAGATCCTTAGAAATTATTGCTTGTTATTTTTGTTCTCCTTGCACAGGAGCTTGATGCTTTGCCTTGCAGTCTCTGCAGTGAAGTCTCTTGGTCCCTGACAGCAACGGGCCAGAGACTAGTGGCTGTTGTATAAAAAATACCATTAATGATCAAAGTTAGTTGGAATGTGGGATAGACTAAAACACATTGCCCTCACGAGCAGCAGATGGTGTGGAAGACAGGAGGGGTAAGAAAGGCAAGCTCTTGCATCAGGCCTGCATATGACTAAACCACTGGTTTGAGCTATCTCTGTAACCTAGTTTGGCACATCCTCCCCTCCCCAGAGGAGTCCAGCACACTTACTTTTGAGCTGAACTGTGATACATGAAATCTCTCTGATCCAGAAGTTGCAAGATTCTCTCTGTAACTGAGCTATGCAGTCAGATGACTTAAAATCCCACATCCCAGTTTGACAGGTTGTTTGTTTCCAGAAACTGTTTTTAGAACTCTATGCACATGAAAGATTGTGCTGATAGAAATTTAGCAACCTGACATCTTGATCTAGGTTTCAGCTGTTAAATGTCTCATGCATGTCTTCTCAGGTCCTGCCCTGCCACTTGTCATGTTTTTTTGTTTCCCCAGGAAATCTGCATTTTATTCCTGGCCACGCATTTACTGGGAGACCGCCTCAGTCTCTTGAACTGGCTGGGCTTTGCTGTCTGCCTGTTAGGAATCTCCCTCCACGTTGTTCTCAAGGCCATGAATTCCAAAGGTGATTGTTCTAAATCACTTTCTCTTTCTTTGTAGGCTTTCTCATTGCTTCACTAGGAGCTGTGTTTGGTTCCAGCTCCTTGACAGCGCCAGGTTTGGTGGGAGCTCCAGCAGGTTTGTCACTAAACGGGCTGTCTGCATGCAGGTGACAAAGCACTGGAGCCACACAAAGAGGCCAGCTCTGACCCTGACCTGCAGCTGCTGCTGCGCCACCCTGAACATGGTGAGGAAGAGGAAGAGGTTGTTGAAACCCCACAACAGCACTGATTGAACACGAAGCACAAAGCCACCTGCTCTGTTCTTACCAAACCTGCCTGACAGCTATCCAGGAGGACGGTCCAAAAGTCTCTGTGACCACCCAAAGCAGAGCCAGGGCGTGGTGAGAGGATTCTGCTGTTTTGCTATGGTGTGGATCTGTAGATGCTGCACAAGAAACAGGCAATATCCCCTTCACAGCAACTTGGAAGAGAAGCCCTGTTCAGTGGATGTAGAATGGTGAGGTGAGACAGGGAAAAGCTGTAAAAAGTCCATTAGGGGATCCTGAAGGCTGTTCACTGAGAATGTAGACCATGAGCTGTAGAATGAACATGGACACGTGTGGACTGCAGGCTGAGTGGTTCAGGGATTATTTTACTGCTGTTTAGGTTTTGACTTCAAAGGAGAAGGTAGATACACCTTCCCTTTTTTTCTCCCCCAATGTTTCGGCAAATTAGGAACTCCCATCCTGGTGGGATCACATGGCTGAATAAATCCCTAGAGTTGTCCCAGCGACAAGGACCTTTTGTGCCTGGGGACCTCCATGTTCTGTGTGCATTGTAAGGAGAGAATTAAATGATGATATTTGGGACCATTTGAAAATGATGAACATTTCCAGATGATGTTGGTTGGAGGGAAGACAGGGATGCAAGAGTACTTCTGGTGCTACAGGCCAAGAGGAGAATGAGCAGTGTCACAGGAGATCTAACTTGAGCAATAAGCTTATCAGAAAGTATGTGGGGTTTTGAGGGGGGGATTTTTTGCTTTTTAAATAAACTCTTTTTCTGATTCGCTTTTGTCTGTACATTCTGTACCAATGCTTCATCAAGCAGAGGTCATTTGTCTTCTCAACTCCTTTCTTTTAGTCCTCCACTGACCTTGCTACTGCATGCCCATAAGGCCTGGCACACAAAACACTTGCCCAGCTATCATTGATCTCTAGAATTAGGGAGATGTTCTGCAGCCTCTCATATTTATGCCAGCCAAGAGAACTTACTGACTGCTCTGCCTTAATGCACCACATCCTAAGAAGACTTTTAGTATTGTGGCTATTTGTAAGAATCTTATCTCTTTGCCCCGTGTGATTGGATCAGGTAGTGCTGCAGTCCAGGAAGGGGAATAGCAGGATTTAAGATGTTGTTGTTGTTGCTGCTAAGCCTCAAGTGGTATTGGGCAGGTTTTTTGCTTGGCTGAATTTCCACATCTTTCAAAGTTTTGTTCAGTGCTAGCTTTTGTAGTTTTTGGAGTAGAAATAACTTTACAGAGTTTCCCAAAGGGATAACAGTACAATCTTTCTCCTGGCAGGAGCTGGGTATTAAAGTGATCTTCTCATATTCTGTTTGAGAGCTTGAGCCATTTTGACTAAACAGTTCCTCTGTTGATCTTGCTTCTTAGCTTTCAGATATGAAAAGTCATCACCTTTCTTGGTGACTTTAATGAAGAGCATGTCCTGTAAAAAACTGGTTCTGAAGAAAACTTTTGTTATTAGTGATCATCTTTGATCACGTTCTGGTAACTGGCTTCACAGCAGACAGCAGGTGGTGCAGCTTCCTCATGTGAGGCTACTGAACCAGCACGTCCACGCCAGGCTGGCAGACCAAGGGATTTTGTGCATCAGGTAGAATGTCTGGGGCTGAGAATGACTTGGTCTGGCCCTAGCTGTACTTTCCAATAACTGGGACTTGTGTGAGCTCCAAGCCCCAAATACTCTGTGCTTGGTGTGGGGCAGTGGCCCTTCCTGCACGTGAACTGTGTTCACCAGTATCACAGCTGCTCCTTCACTTCACTTTCCACTCTCCTACAACTGAACCTTGGGAATCCTTCTGCTGTGTAACTCCCAGACTGAGATTTCATGTCCCTGTAAATCTAAGGTAAAGGCAATTTCATTCTCAGGCCAGAATTTGCACCAGATATGGTGCTTGAAGATGAAATCCAATTGTGCTTGTGACCTGTAGAACCACGTAGTCTGTTGGTTCCAGCCTCATTTCCTTTTTAAGACAGAGGTGATGCCCTGGAACTCCAGCTCTGTTTTGGAGCTCCTAGAACATGGCAGGTTTGTGGGCAAGCTTGGGGAGGGGTGGGGTGGAACTGTGCTGGTTGTAGGGCAGTGCAGCAGAGTGTTAAAGCAGCACCACAGCTCTCTTGAACACTGTCCATCTTGCTTGAATGAGCACCAATATTTAATGAAAGGAGAAAGAGCCTTTGCCCACAGCTCATATAAGGAAGAAATCCTACTGTGCATTGAGAATGCTGGAAATGGAAAAAGACACAAAGATGAAGGACTTGGAGGAGGGAGACAGGAGTGCTGCAGCAATGGCACAAAACAAACGGGAATGCACAGTCCTGTAGTGAGTGTTGCAGTACAGGCTGTAGGCATGAAGAAGTGAGATTGGAGTCTACTGAGGAGGGAGGATGGACATATGGACAGGATGGTAGTGGAAGCTGGGAGCACCAGTAGATCCCGTTTGCCTCTGGAAATAGCCCTGGGTGGCTTTGCAGCGCCTTGGCCAGAGGTAGTCAAGGCCTCTTGGTGTTGCTGAAGCTGTTTGAGGCTTGGATTGATGCAGTGGGCTTGGGCTGGCAAACCCTGGGCCCATCCAGCCGTGTGTGCAGGCACAGGGCCTCGTCTCCTGCCTTTAGGAGGTCACCTGGTGCCACAGTGTGGTCCCTGGGGCTGTCTGAGAGGAGTGGTGCAGCTCACTGCTTGTGCAGACCATTTTCTGACAAGCCCCAAGCCAGGGGCCACTTCAGGTGACAGGGGAAGTCGTTTTCAGCACAGACAAACATTGTGTGGCACAGTTTGGCTCTGCCCCCTTCCTCAAAGGAAGTGTGTGAAGGCTGAATGTCCTGGAATGAATGCTCTGGAGCGGTGCAGTGCCAGGGACACACGTGTGCCGCAGCAGCACGGGAGGATGAGCCCTTTTCCTGGGGAGGGCTCTGGGGTGTGTTCGTGCTGCCCAGGCCTCCCCTGTCTGTGCCAGCCCCACACTGACACAGCCACCCAGGCGAGGGAGGGCTGCCATTGAATATTGATGGTGTTTGAACTCGTTAAGCAGAGGAAGCAAAGCTGAATGAGTCTCTGAAGTGCTGCGCTCCTTCCGCAAACTCTGTTCCTGCCTGTACGACCAGGTGTTTACATGTGTGATGATTCTGCCTCCCCACACATCCCCCTGGGAAACCTCTTTTATTTGAAGAACAGATGCTTGGCTTCCTGCTAAAATTTCAATACCATAAACATCCTGAGGGCAAGGAGAAAGTGTCCCTGCAGACCCCCCTGCACTCCTCTGGTCCTCTGCCCAGCAAACAAGGTATGTAACACCAGTGGGCTCACTGTGGGGAAGCAAGCCTGGCTCCAAAACACACAGGAACAGCAAAGCAAAGCAGCAACATGGGGCCTGGTGCCAGCAGTAGGGCTGCCTCAAGATGTGCTTCATTTCTCATTTCAGCTGAACATCTCTGTAGTATTAATTACATGGTTTGTGGTTGGTGCCTTGTGAGGTGGGGAAGGGGGAGCTCAGGGTGTCGATGGGAGGAATGCTGGTTACTGCCAGCCTGGGGCTTTAAAGGGCTCACATTCTTCTGCAGTGGTAAATAATTGCCTCTGACTCTGATACCCCTGCTGCTGCACTGAGGCTCTCTTGGTTTTTCTCATTGCTGGGGTATGTAGATTTTGATGTTCACAGCCTTGGATCTCTGCAGGATTTTTCTGGGAATTGCACTTTCCATTGTCCTCTTGCCATCATTGCCACAGTGCACCTGCATCAGCCCCCTTCCTCAGTGCCACATCACCCCCAGGAAGGCAAAGAATGGGGGAGGCTTTGAGCAGAGAGGTGGGGGAAAGGCAGCTGGGCAAGAGAAGTGTAGAAATGGCAGAAAACAAAGAATATGAATGGTTGGAGATCACCATCACAGCATGGTTCAGCTTGAAAGGGACATTGGAGGACATCTTGCTCAAGCAGAGCCAGCCAGGGCTGCTGCCCAGGAATGTGTACCAATGGCTTGGAATATCTCCAAAGATGGAGACTCCAGAACCTTCCTGAGCACCTTGTGCCAATGTTCAGTCACCCTTGAGGGAAAAAGTGGTTCCTGGTGTTCAGGGGAACCTCCTGTTTCAGTTTGTGCCCATTACATCTGTCTCTGGGCACCACTTCATTCTCTTTCCACCCTCCCATCAGGTATTTATTGACATTGACAAGTTTCCCCCTGAGCCTTCTCCAGGCTGAGCAGTCCCAGCTCTGTCAGCCTTTCCCCAGACGTGAGGGGCTCCCAGGCCCTTCATAATCTTCACAGCCCTTTCACAGACTCCAGCATGTCCTGTGCCTTGTAGTGATGAGCCCAGCTCCTGGTGTGGCCTCACCAGTGCTGCATAAAGGCAGGAGTCACCTCCCTGGACCTGCTGGCAGTTCTTGACCTGAGGCACCTCAGGACATCGTTCCCTTCTTTGTGACAAGGGCGCGGTGTTCACTCAGGTGAAGATGCAGGTGTGCACCTGGAGGGCAAGAACCTGCCCAGTCTAACACTGCAAGAGGTTGGCTGGGGCAGAGAGCTGTCCTACAACACCTACAGTGGTGTAAGTAGCCCTTCCGTCTCAATTTGTGCTCTCCAGCCTTGCAGAGCTGTGTAATTGCTGTATCTATCAGTGCTCCTTGCGCTAACAGGCAGTAATTGGCACCTGTGTTAAAGAGCCTGGTTTCAATTACTGCTGAATGCAGCTCAAACTCCAGAGCTGGGAGATTACATGGGGGAGGAGCTGTAGTGCTCACGTTTACACTCTGTTTTTCCACCAGGTGCTCCTCTTTCCCCAGGGATGAAGCTTTTTTCCGTTTCTTGCTTGTGCCTTGAATCTGCAAAGCTGCCAGCAAAGGCTGCCTGGGAGGCGTGAGGCTGTTCCTCCCAGGAGCACAGGGCTCAGCTCTGCTCTCCCTCGTGTGGGTGTTTCTCACAGAAGCCTCTGCTACAAATGCAGCACCGAATGGTGGGCTTGCAAGGTGTGGCAGGAAATTACTCTGTAGCTGGTGGCGTTCCCCCAGCCCCACGCAGCAGCAATCCTGGGGCTTTCCCATTCCCTGCCCTCAGCTACACCTCTCTCTCTTTGGTTTCCAATGCATCAGCACTCCCCTGTGTGCTGGCCCTGCCCCCTCCTGCTGCCATTCATCATTTCTGATCCAATAAATTACAGCGCCATAAAAATGCACAGGGAATTGTTTTCTGTGTTATGGAGCCATGAGCCCTTAAATTTCCATTTGTTCAGTGGTTGATGAATGGACAGCTGTGGCTGATGCTGGAGCCATGTGGAGGGGTGGGAGAGCTCTGACTACAGTCTGGGCTCCCTCCTGCAGGCTCAGCACCAGGGGCCTCATCAGTTATGAGGAACACCTGTGTGGGGCTCCCCTTCCCAGCAAAACTGCTCCGTTCATAACTGGGGTCAAGGGAGGGGTTTGGAGAGGCTCAGTCAGAACATTCAGGCTTTGTTCCTACCCTGTGGTGGGAGTTTTATCATGTCTGGGAAGGAGTTGCTGGGTGGGATGCCAGGGTAAAAAGTTGGGCTGTAGAAGCAGGACTGGGAGTGTGGGGCCCATCAGCTCCCTGAAGGACTGGCTCAGATAGAGAGGGGGAGCCCTGATATCAGGAAATCTGGATAAGTGGAGAAACTTGGCACAGTGTGAGGGCAATGGAACAAGGAAGAGGACTGGGATAGCTGGTACAAATGTAGGTCTGGCTCAGGCATATGGGGAAAGGCTGTGCTGCCATCCAAGGAATGCTGTGGCTTAGTGACCTCCCAGTGACAGAAGTTCTGCTTGATGCTGGAAGTCAGCATCTGTGCTGCTGTTATCTTTCTGCTCAGTAACCTGGAGGCTGCACCTGGATCACAATGCTTAAACTGTGAAGATGGGGGGCATGTGAGGGGCATGGCCACCACTGCATTGTTTGCTTCCCTTTTTCTCTAGGTGGCTCTTCTCCTCCAAATGTGGTTTTAAGTCAGTCTTGCAGCACTTTGGACCTGTCTAATGGTTTTGACACTGGATGTAAACTTAGCTGCATGACTCGTGCTGCAGTTGAATCTGAGCCCTGCCTTAAGCAATAATAAATTCCTGATCTAAGCTGCTCTGCCTGCACTGCTCATGCATGTCATGTTCTTCTCCTCTTCCCCGTCCCTTCAGACTGCAGGCCACTGGGAAGAGCCTGGGAGAGGCCTCCAGCTCTGTGCTCCTGCTCCAGGGGTACAGCACAGCAGTCATTCCACTGCCCTGTGATCCAGCACTTGCATAAGTGGCAGGAGAAGGCACAGAAGGAGTTAAACAGTGCTTGGAAAAATTGGTATTTAATCCATTGCTGTCCCTTCTAGCAAACCTAGATGTGAAAATGCCTCCCTGTTGGAAACAGCACCTCTCAAAAATGGAAATGCAGGATGGCTGGGGATTAGGGTGCCTATCACTGGAAATGGGTTTCTTATCATCTCTCTGAGCTGAATTGGTGGGACAGCCTCTGAAAATTGAATTGCCTTCCCTGTTTTGGTCTCTGCCATTGCATCCCTCCTGTGCTCCAGCTTTGCACCCACCTCCCCAGCCTCTGGCCTGCCTTGTCCCCAGGCTCAGCAGGGCAGGGGCTGCCTCTGAGGGGTCTGTGGCTGAGGAGAGGGACTGTCCCAGCTGCAAGGTGGGCAGGACTGGCTACACCTGGGAGGATTCATCCTTTGGATTCTCAAGGCCAGGAGGATGTAGTCCCTCTTTCCCACCTTGCAAGGGCAGGGGTGGCCTGGCAGAGCCTGGTTTAGGTCAGCATGAGGAAAGGTGTGACATGATCAGAGGACATCAGGCACTGCTGGAAATAAGAGCTGGTGATGAGGAGCTGGGTCCAGGATGGATGAGAGACAGAGGAGATGAGGGAGCTGTAAGGGATCCAGGAGACAGACACATCAGAGCAGGAATGAGTGGGATTTTAAGACCATGGGCAGCCTGAGCCTTGGTCTGTGCTATGCCAGGAGGAGGCATCTCCCCCACCAGCACTCAGGCTCTGGGATGGCCAAGGAGGCTCTTCCAGTTCCTCCTCACAGTCCCTGCACACCACAAGCACCAGCCAGTCTGTCCCCAGCTCTGTCCTCACAAAACCTCAGGGGCTCACTGCTCCTCTGGCCCATAATGGGTGAGGCTGAAAGTTGATCAAACCCTTTCTCATGGTGCAAACTGCAGGCCCCAGCCCAGGTATGTCCAGGTGTGCCAGTGATGATGTCCAGACACAGTGCAGGGACTCCTTAAAAGGTCTTTTTTCCAGTGTTTGGTTTGGGAATAATTATATTTTACTGAGCTGTATTTTACTATAGGTTGCCAGTGCCTAATTTCATTCTTGTCTCTGTCATAGTATGTTTTTTGTTTTTTTTTTTTTAAGGAATTTCCCATCCTCTGTTAGAATTAAATATGAGCCATAGGCACAAGAGCTGCTGAGTGTCCACCTGTCTGTGGCTTTTCAATTCACCAACCTGCAATCACACTGCTCCAACACACAGTTGGTGCCCTTGATTCTTTGTCTGCCAGAACACATTGAGTTTGAAAGTAGAAATTATTTAGAACTAATTGGGGATTTTTTTATACTCCAACAGCGCTAGCGTCCACAGTTAACAGAATCTGAAGCAGATCTCTCTCAGAATAGCCTCTCTGCCCTGAGCTGGAACACAAAGTAATGCTGGCTGTCAGGGCAAAGCACTAACCAAGAGCCTTTCTCTTTTGGAAGAAGAGGCTGTGCTCAGCTTGCAGAGTCTTGCTGTCTGCCCTGAGAAAGAGAAATCCTCTCTTAATGCTGGGGTGCTGTTCTCACCCTCTGCTGGAGGACTGACTCAAATTGCTGACAAATCATGGAAAAAAGGTTACCTTTAATCATACAAGTGCTTCCTTTTATGCTGAGGGACAGCTGTGATCAGGTCTAGCATCATGAGAGGGGTGGGGAGCCTTTATCTCTGCAGCAGAGACAGACAGGGGCTCAGCCTGCAGTGGTGGCCTGGAAAGGAGAGACAGGGATGGGGGCAGACCAGTGGCAGCAATCAATCCTTAATGCAATTTTGCCAAGTTTCCTTGTTGGCAGCCCCACGTGCACTGGAATGGGCTGCCCAGGGAAGTGATGGAGTCACCATCCCTGGCAGCATTCAGGAGGTGACTCAATGTGGCACTTAGGGTGTGGTTTAGTTGATGTGCTGGTTTTTGGTCAAAGGTTGGACTGATGGTGTTGGAGGTTTTTGCCAACCTCAGTGATTCTGTGATTCTATACTTCTCCACAGCCTCTGCCCTGCCCCGGGCCCTGTGCCTGGAGAATGGACCCATGGAGTTATCCCAGGTGTATTTTGCAAGGGGCTTGTTTCTCTTGGTCCAGGTCCACCTCCTCTCAGTGGGGACCAGCCAGAGCTACCCCTGTGTCATCTGTTGATGTGAAGTGCCACCAGCTGGGCACAGGTGCCCTATGGGGCCATCACAGACTCCTGGTTATGTGTCATGAGTGCTCATGTGTGGTCATGTTTTTAACAGTTTGTCCAAAGCAACTTACTATTTCATTTTGGGTTAAAACTGATAAATCAAGGTGACTTTGGGGAGAGAAATAATTCCTTTTGCAGGATTTGCATAATCCCGGCTGGTGATATGATAATGGTGTTTGTTAAAGACAGAACACAATGAATTAATACTGTTAAGTTGCTGCTGCAAAATGCAAAGCAGGTAATTTACAGTGGGTGCAAGCAGGAGTGTGAGTACAGCAGGCTTGGCAGGGGAAGCATCAAGCTCAGAAGGTTCCTTGCCACAGGTCCAGCCAGGGTCAGGCACAGAGTCAGCAACAGGTACCCCTGCACTCTGCTTGGCCCTGGCTAAAGGCTGTGCTTGGCCTCCCCAGGGGAGGATTTCCTCTTTCAGTCCCTTTTCCCACTGTCTCTGTGGGACTGAGACCTGCTTTGTCCCCCGGATCATTCTGGAGGCAAGGCATGCAGGGCCACTCTGCTGCAGGAGGGACGAGGCAGCTGAGAGTGGCATATGTCATGCTGGTTCTGAAGGGCTCTCTGGGCACAGAGATACCCTGGTAAGGAGATGGGCCCTGGCAGTGGCCTTGAGGCCATCTTGGCCACCCCCAGGAGGCTCTGGAGGCTGCTCATTGCTCCCACAGCAAAGATTAAGTCCCTGGGGCGGGTACAGCATCCTGGGGACCTGCCAGCTCTGGCCTCAGCCCTCAGCTCCCACCTTGCTCAGCCAGGCTGAGCTGAAGGAATGGTGCTGCAGGCTGAGTGAGGATGAAGAGCTGGTGTGGGGCAGAGGTGCAGAGAGGTGTTTGGGGAAGGTGCATGGGTGTCTCACTCATGCCCTGGGCTGGCGCTGCACTTCCAGAGCCATCCTTCCTGCCAGACCCCACTGGAATCCTAATGCACTGTTTATCTCTGCAGCTCCACAGCTCTGTGAGAGGGAGATGCTGAGCAGGAGCCAGAGCAGGATTTCAAGCTAATTGGATTCTGTGTCTCCGTGGCTTCCCGTGTAGGCAGGCGACTGGGATTAGTGCAGTGTTTCTGAGGCATGGAGGAGAGCAAGGATGACCTGCATAGGGATTTCCTCCTGCACAGCTTCTGCTGCTGCCTTCAGGAAAGGACTGAGCAGGAAAGGTTTTGAACAGGCCATCTAAGTGACAGCCCAAAGCAGCATGTCCCCACCACCCAAATCGCTTCTGTTCTTCCTAAACCTTTGAGCAAGGTGCAATTCCCTTCCCAGGGAAGGAAACAGCTCAAACACCTCCTGAGCCTGAGCCAGCCTGACATGGGATTGGTCTCTCTTGCTGACTCCTTGTCAGGAAACCAGAAATGGAAATCAAAGAACCAGCGGCTCCTGTGCTCCACCCCCCACCTGCCTGGCTTCGCTTCCCTTTCCCTCCGCGCTTCCATCCCCAGGCCTGGCTGCCGGCGGGGAGCAGAGCACATTTGAGCCTTCTCCCTTGTTCCTTGCTGCGTTTCAGAGCCTGTCAGGGCAGGCGCCGGATGCAGCTCGCTAACACAGATTTATTCCCGTATAAACATTTCATTCCTTTAATTGCGCGGCAGTCACGCCGCCGGCGGCAGCGGGAGCGGCCCCGGTTGCGCCGGGTGCGCTCCCAGCCGGGACGCGTGGCCGGGCGCTCCCGCCCTTGTGACACACACCGAGGTGCCCTCGGGCAGAGATCCGAGCTGTGCACCGCCGGATCGGCCGGGCTGGGTGACTGTGTGGCCCCAAGCGCGGCCTTATGGGATGATAGCAGGTCTGTGGGGTCACAGGATCACAGAGTCCTGAAATGGCTTGGGTTGGAAGGGATCTTAAAGCTGATCTCTCCAGCACCCTGTCATGGGCACGGACACTTTCCACCGTTCCGGGTTGCTCCAAGCCCTGTCCACCCTGGCTTTGGACACTCCCAGGGATGGGGCAGTCACAGCTTCTCTGGACAGCCTGTGCCAGGGACTCACCACCCTCACAGGGAAAAATTTCCTCCTAATATCCAATCTAAGCCCACTCTCTGTCACTGGGAAGCCATTCCCCTTTATTGCATCACTTCATACCCTTTTACAAATTTCATCTCTCTTAGAGCCCCATTAGGCACTGGAAGGGGCTCTAAAGCTTCCTCAGAAACTTCTCTTGAACAGCCTCAGCTCTCAGCCTGCTGCCAGAGCAGAGGTGCTCCAACATCTCCCTGGCTACAGTTCTGTGGTAGGATGGAGGATTTTCCTCGCTGTGCAGAGGAAGGGCAGAGGTGCCCAGCCCCTGGCTTTACAGGCAGTGTAGGAGAACATTGAATGAACCCCTGTGTCAGCAGCTGTGCACCCCAAAAGCTGCTGGCGTGCCGGGTGTCTCTGCTGTGCTAGGGGACAGCCCTTGGGCACCTGGGCAGTGGGATGGAGCCTTGACAGGGTGCTGGTCCCCATTCTGAGCAGGAAGCTGAGCATGGAGAGAGGGCCTGAGCCACTGTGGGTGCCAGGGAGGTGTCCCCCAAGGAGGTCTAGGATGTGGCTGGTTCCTGCCCTTTGCCACTTACTCCCCACGGCACTACCAAAGCGCTGCCATCTCCCAAAAGCTCCCTGGCAATCCCTTTCTGGCAATGGAGCACCTCTGGGGCCCCAGTGGCTCAGGCATTGGTGCAGGAGGCTGCACCCAGTCAGCAGTGCCTGCTGGGCTCTGAATGCAGGGGTGGCAGGGGCTTGCAGACCTGCTGCTGCTGCTGCTCGTGGTCTCTTCTCCCACACCCTCATTCAAATGTTAATTTTATGGACGCCTTTATAAATCTTGCGGCTTTCCCCTGTCCACAGGCTACATAGATTTCATCTTGTTGAGAGGTGACACTTCTGGCCTTTGGTACCAGGCGATCAATTTAATATTCTGAGAGTAGTAAAAAACATGGGACCATATTAACTCACGATTACTCTGCTGCTCCTTCCTGTAACTCTTTCTGTGCCATCTGACGTGCCAGGATGATGAATAGGTGCCTCAGCTGCTGGCAGAGCCACAGGCATGGGACAGCACCAGCCAGAGCCAGCCTCCTAGCTGGAACAGCTGCGTGGTGTCCAAATTGTGAGCTGCTATTCTTCTGCTTGCCAAGAATACAGAGGTTTGTGCCCACCTCTTTGTTAGACCTGGCAGCCTGGAGAAATGTTTGTACCTTACCTTTGAGGCTTTTCTGTGTGTTCTGAGCAGGGGACACCTGCAAGGCTGCCAGCCAGGCAGCCACCCAGCACACTGATTGGCCAGCTGAAAGGAAAAGGCATCCCTCTGCTCACTGTGAGGCAGCCTCGCTGCTGACCAGCCTGGAAAAACATGTTTGGGTCATTCCATCAGTGTAAAGGTTAAATGTTTAACTGCAGCTATTGAAAACAAAGCAGCAGCAGCAACAACAACAGCAGCAGAGGAACTGGATGCCTTCTCAATGTCTGGAATTCAGATCTGCATCTAAGCACCCACCAGGTGCAGTGCACTGAGGTCCTGTCCTGTCTGGGCCCTGCCCTGTGTTGAGTGTTGCCTCTCAGGACTTTGCAGAGCTGCCCATAGGTGACAACAGCTCAGCCCCACTTCACCTCAGCTGACAGCTTTGCAAAATGGAATTTTGGACTCTTATGTTTGCCTGGAAATTTTGAAGAAACACCTGATGTGCTCTCTCTGATGATAAAGAGGGCTTCTTTATGTTGTGTCCTTACTTTAGCCACTCAACCTCTGTGAGTATGCCAGTGAGAGTTATTTGAGTACAGGTCCTTTGTTAAGTAAATATGGACCTGGAGGTGTCATTGTTTTCCTACCCTACACATCTCCTGTTTCAGTAAATCAGTAGATTTCTCATATATTTAACTCTTGTTGTTTTGCAAAAAAAAAAAAAAAGCTTTATATTTTAGCATCATAGAGCAGGCTGTCATTTGGAAAACGTGGCTCACAGCTTTCATGGCTCCATTACAAGTTGCACTATGCATGTTAGTAGAAGAAAAACTAAAACTTCCTCATGATGAAATATATCCAAGAGTCCCATAATCCCAAATTCCCTCTTCCTGTCACATTTGTGGGCATGTCACAGCAACTGGCCAGCTGCCAGGCTGTTGTCTCTGGAGTCTGGGCTCACCCTTTGTAGTCACGTGCCTGGCAAACCTTCAGAGTCCAGGCAGACACCAGGAGACACGGGCAGAGGTCCTGCTCCATGTGTACTCCTCCCTGTGCTCTCTCTCTCTCTGTGCCTGTTCTTGTCACCCTGTCTCCCCAGGATTGATGCTCTTCCCAGCTCTTGCTGGCACAGTCCCCCTGTGATGGGCCCCTTTGGGCTCGAGCTGTGATCCACTGCAATCCAGCTGGCCCCGCTGACAGTGCACTGATCCTCTGGGGACTTCATCAAAAGGCTGGGTGGGAGCAGCTCTGTGACTCTGCTGCTCCTGAAGGGAGCTCTGCTGTCTGGTGGGATGCCCTGGCCCACGTGCTGCTGGGCATCAGCCCAGCCACAGGCTGCAGCCAAATGAGGCTGCTCTGGGTGCAGGGGCCCAGTGAGCACCCAGGTCTTCGCTGGGCTGTCACCTGAGGAACAGCAGCAGATGGATGTGGAAAGCCTTTAAATTCAGCACATGATCAATACTAAACTGATCTTCTGGAGTCTCTTATAAGATTACCCCAGCCTCATGCATCCAATTGCAAAAAAATCACTCAGCACACTAGGGAGATGTGAGAAATGCTGCAGCCCCCATTTGGAATGCATAGAGCCAGAGTAAGTGACTTCACAATTGTTTATTGCAGTAAATAATTCATCCACTTTACATTTGGTTTTGTTGCTACCCCCATGCCCCTGCCTCAGCTCCTTTCTCTCAATCCTGAAATTCCCATGCTGGGTCGTTTCTGTGGTCATGATTCCCAAACACACACAAACACAAATCTGTCTCAGTCCAACTTTTCCTGACTGCCATACCAGGGAGAGCAGAGCTGAGGGAGAGACAGTGCTGGTTCACTGCTCAGCTCAGCCCGTGCCCAGGCCTGGCTTTGCTGCCTTGGTCTCTGCCCCAGTTCTGCTTTCACACGGTGCCAATGTGCAGAACTGTTTGGAATACATTAACATTGCTAATAGTGTTTCTATACTAATTAATAATGACATTTGAACAAACTAACACAAATTATCAGCTGGCCAGGGGTGGAGTGAGGGTTGCAGCTGAGACAGAGCAGTGGTGAAGGGGAAGGTGCTGCTCTGGAGTGAGACCTGGCTGGGACAGGTGCCCCTCACCTGTCTGGAAGCCCTGGGCTGGGGTGCCTGCAGGGCTCTGCCCATCCTGATCACATGTACTTGCCAGGGTGGACTCTGGGGGGCTTGCTGAGCCTGACAGCTCCTGTGTCAGTGCAGGTTGTTTCAGCTGCTAAAAACAGATTGATGAGAGTCCCTGCCATGGGATGAAGCTTTTCGAGTCCTGTCAACTGAGACAAGACTCTTATATACAGCTCTGAAGCCCTTGGCAGCATGCTAGCTCCTGCTTCTGGATAGTTTTGTCAAAAAGACCAAGTACAAATTGGCACATGTCTCTTTGAATTGAAAGTTGTTGGAGTCTGGAAGAGTGCTAGGAAGAGCATCACACCTGTGTGCTCCAGGCAGCTGTTCCTGGCCACTCTGGAGACACAGCACAGGCTAGGAGAACTCCTGGGACATATTTTGCTCCTCCCTGTGGAAACCATCTTGACTGTGTGTGCCTTGGAGCCCTGCAGACACTGTCCTGGGAGTGCTCTCATTTGCACAGGTGGGTGCTGAGGCTCTGATCCCACCTCTGGTTCTGTCCACCCCTGATCACTGAGAAGGGCTGGAGACTTGAGATCATGGTGGCAGTGGTCTGACCTGAACTGCATCTTCAGGGATGGATCCTCCTTTACAGGCATTGCCCAGCCATCTCCACTGGCTCTTTTAACACTTCATCCAGCGAGGCAGCAGGTGACCTTTTGGAACAAAATGATCCCAGCTTCCATGTGGTATTTTGCATGCTGTCCCCTTGGGATCTGTAAGGAGAGGCCAAATCAGTGTTATTCTCATCCAGTGCTTTCAGAGGTGCCAGTGAGATTTCACTATCTGGGACACAGTCACTGCTCTGGGTGATTTTTTTTTCTCCAGGACAGAATCCCTGAAACATCTCAGGGTTATTTCTTGATGTGGCCCCTTGGCTCTTCCTGGGGCCTGGTTTTTGGGAGGCTGGAGCACCTCAGGCATGAGCTGCTTTTCCAGTTTGTGATTCCTGCTGCTCCTTGCATTGGAATCTGACTGCAAAGGGGTTGGCACCCCTCCTCAAGGTGTCAGTGCCCTGGGCATGCAGAGCATTACATTCCCAGCAGCTCAGGTAGGCTCCTGCACATGGTGGGTGATGTCCCCAGGAGTGACCTCTAAGCTGTGCAAAGGGTTCTCCACCTGACCTTGGCCTGAGGTTGTCCATTATATCCCATCAGGAAAGCCTGATTCCTACCCTGGAATTCTGACCAGGGTGGGGCGTGTGTGCACAGCCCTGCCAGACCCTCACCTCTCTGCAGGCTGCCAGCAAGTGAAGGGGCTGGAGGAGCACAAGGTGGGTGCCCAGCACCTCTGCTGTCCCTGGGCCAGTCCCTGCAGCAGAGCACTCTGGACACCCCTGCAGAAGGCAGCTGGTGGCACTCAGCACCTCTGGAGCCATTCTTAAGGCTCCGTTTCCATTAAAGGTGTGTGCCTTGGCTCAAGCCCACGTGCTTCCCGTGGGTTTTGGCAGGCTGTGCCCATGGGGCTGGCTGCTGACAGTCCTCCTGTGCCAGCAGACAGCAGCTGGGCCTGGGGCTGCACTCGGCCGCGTCAGGCTGAGCTGACAGGCCTGGTGTGAAACAAGATGAATGGGCTGAAGTTGGTGAAAATTATTCTAATTTATAATCTGCTGCTTTGTGGAGCTCCCCAATTAATTCTTTCTAGATACATAAGTAGGCCACATGTTTGCTTTGCTTCAAATGTAATAAACATTACACTCTGTCCCCTGCTTTTGGTGCTGGTTCCTGTCAGAGCATTAGTCCCTGTAGCTAATTCCTCACACCTGTCTCCAGGGCTCCTGGGACTCAGGCTGAGCACGGGGCGGAAACGCCAGGCTCCAGGAAACTTGTGGCATGGAGAGATAAATTGCTGATCAAAGGGCTAGTGCTCAGTGCCTCTGAATATTTAGTGGTAGGCAAGGCAGCCCAGCCCACTAGAGAGAGGGCTTTGTTCCTGCCAGCACAGCGAGCAGCCAGGGCAGGATGGGCTGCTGGGCTCTGTGCAGCCCCAGGCCACAAAGAACTGGGGAAAGTGGGGCCCGTGGGGTGCAGTGTCTGTGGGGAGCTGCTCTTCACAGCTCTGCTGGGGTCTGGATGTCAGCACGGGGCAGGAACATCAGAAGTGACCCCTGCACCTACCCTCGGGGAAGGGGACTGATGTTCCTGCCCTCCACTGCAGAGCAGGAGCTGAGCACAGCCATGGCTGTGGGGTCAGACCAGGAGCTGCAGCCTCATTCCTCAGAAATCCTGGAAAAGGCAGGAGGAGGTGGGGAGGCTCCAGTAAGTAGGAACCAGTGGTTGCAGAATGTCCCTGGGATATTCACAGCCCTGAAGTGCCAGGATGCCCAAGGAAAGGCCTGTACTGCAGCCAAGGACAGTGTAAACCAAGGTTTGGGCACTGCTGGCCCAGGCAGTGCTAGTCCTGCTGCCAGGGGGAAACAGAGGTGATGGGCAGCTCCTTGTTCCTTCTGTGCATCTAAAAATAGAACCAATTTTACAATGCCTTGCTGATCCCTGTCACCTCCTTCCCTACATGCAGGGGATGGAGGCTGATTCCGGATTTGCTGATAACAAGGATGCAGAGAGATTTGCAAGAGCAAAAGCCAAGTGCTGGGTGTGGGGCTTTACTTTCTGTTTTGATTGTCATGTGACTGATCACAGACATCACTCTCTGCCTTGATTTCTGCCTCTTCTCCTGGTACCACCATTGTGATCTCTTCACCTAGCTCATCTCAGAGTCAAGCCCATCTCACAGCCCCCAAGTGTGAAAATGGGTTGAAAAGCCCAGGTTTTATCATTGCCATCACATCCATCCTCCACCTAAATCCCAAGAATTTCCAGCACTGAGGCAGCAGGCTGTGATGCAGAAGCATACACAAACTTTTGCTGAACTAAAAGTGATCCTGCTGTTTGTCCTATTGCCAGTGGTTTCCATGGTCCCAGGGAATCTGGAGACTTTTCCCAAGCCTTCCTCTCCCTTCCACACACAGAAAACATCCTCCATCCTTGCTTGCTTTCCCCAGCACCCTGGCCTTGCTCTGGTGCTGTGTTTTTTCCACGGGTGAAGCAGGGTAGAGCTGCTTGGCTTGCTGGGGTGCCTTTGGTGGAGGGTGAATGGATTGGGGCTGGTGCCTGCTGGTGAAAGTGCCCACCTCCACCTGCTTTGATACAGTGATGTCTTCTTGCTTGCTGTGCAGAGAAGTGGGGGCAGATTACTTGGCACTTTGTTTGCACCATCTGCAGAGGAAAGAGAATTTTAAAAATAAGTTTAGAGCGTAGTTTAATAGCGGATTTCAGCACTCCTGCCACAAGCACTGCCTTGTTCTTTTCTGTCGCCTGGCTTTACCCCTCACATCCACAGCTTCTCTGCTGGCATCCACGTGCAAGAAAGCAGCTGCCTGCCCTTTAGCTCATGTCCAGAGCCAGCAACTCCATGTCCTTCAGTGAGTTTTGGGACAGGGACAAATTCCTCGGGCCCTGCTAGGGAGGAGGTGCTGGCTTTGCACTCTGAGCCCCAGCACCTTGTTGTGTGTGTGCCACAGGCACGAGGAGCCTGGCTCAGCATCTGCCGAGGGTCTGAGCACACCGAGGGGAGGCACCTCCCACCTTCCCTCCACCGTGGGGGTGAGCATTCGCTCTGCACTCCCCGGGGATGTTCCAGCAGGAGAAGCTGTGCTGGGGGCTCTTAAGGGCAGAGATGCCAGCCTGGCCTCGGGGCACATGTCCCCCCCGTTTCCTGCAGTGCCAGACACAGGCACTTGTGTGCCCCGTGCAGGGCTGCCAGGGAGGGAAGCCAAGCAGCCGCTGTTATCAGACTCACACAGACCTTTCCCATCTGGCTGCTCTTCTGAGGAGTGATCCAGACTCCCTGCAGGTGCCGGCAGCCAAGGCAGGAGGTGCAGCTGATCTGCTTGCAGGGTCTCAGGCTGCCTCCTCCAGTCCAGGCTGGTGCAGCCCCTGCAGCACCTGCAGCCCCTTTTCTCACCTCAGTTACGCAGGTGGAGCTGACAGGGAGTCCTGAGGTTTGAGCTGGCTCAGGCAGCTTGTGCTGTGTTGCAAAAGGCTGGAGACACAAAGCTCAGCCTGGGTCTGGATCTGGGTCCTGGTCTGAGTCCAGAGTGCAGAGGATGGAGAGCTGGTGTGCAGTGACAAGAGGATGCACAAAATCCTTGAGACTCTAAAACCACCAGCTCTCTCAACTGCTGTGAGGGCCAGTCCTCTCTGAGCCCCCCACCAGCCCTGCTGAGGTGTGCCAGGGCCAGAGATCTCCTGGCAGACATGGTCTGTGTCACTGCTGAGGCTTTGTCCTCCCCACAGCCATTTGCAGTGTGCCACTGGCAGCACCTGGAGGTGAAGGTAGAGCTGCCCAGCAGCCTGGATGGACTCAGGATGAACACCTTCCCCGTGGGGCTGTCAACACCTTCCTCTGTGCCTGCAGAGCCACTGAGGCTGAGCCAGGACATTGTCATCTCCCCTGTGTCTCCCAAAGCTATCCCCCAGCTTCAGGGAAGGCTGAGCTAAGTGGGTGTCCCCACCCTGCTGCCAGGCCCTCTTGCAGAGGTGTGGGGCTCGGGCTGGCTGTGCTGGGGAGGCTGAGCTGGCTGCAGCTGTGGCACAGGAAGGCAGCAATCCTTCGAGTGCCTGCAGCTTGCTCAGTCCCTGGCAGATGGGGCGGGGTGCTGGCTCCTGGGGAGCTGTGCCAGGACACGTTTCCAGGCCTGAGATGGGAGTGTTTCTCCCTGATGGATGCAGTTTGTTTCAGAGGTGATGGAGCACTTGCTGCAGGAGCAGACCAAAGCTGGTGGGCAAAGGGGCAGCCAGGCTGGTGAAGCGAAACATTTTAAATGCTTTTCATTCCAGCTCTCTGCAGCCCATGCCTTGCCAGGGGCTGCTCTCTGTTTTCAGTTAACATGGTAACTGCATCAGCACCAAGTAAACAAGCTTTCCAAGTATGCTGCAGGAGCCAAGGCAGCTCTGGGCATCTTGGCCATGTCCCTGGGGACAGTGCTGCTGAGTGTTGCTGGTGCTGTGACACAGCTGCTCCCACACCTTGACTTTGGGGATCCTCAGTGCCTTCTCTGGGGAGACTGAGCCAGGGGTCTGGCTGTGGAGAGGGAGAGGGCATCCCCCAAATGCATCCTTGGAGAGCAGGACTCTGCTCTCAGTCTGTGCTGGACACTCCAGCAGGGTTCTGCATGTGTTTCCTGCTCCTTTCTCCTTCCATCTTCACCACAGACACAGGACAAAACATCATGAGGAGTTAGAAGAGGTAACAGAGCACTCAGAACCACCAAGCCCTGTCTTTCATGGCACCCCCCTACTCAGAGAGCTGCAAGTGTCAGACCCTCAGCTTCCCTATCCTGGCCTAGCTCCTGTCCTGAATATATTTTTACATTTTGTGACTCTCAGAGGTTTTTAAATTTAATGGGTTCCTCTTTTTTCTTTCCTCCTTCTCATCACCTGAGCTGGATCCTCTCTGAGCTGCTGCCAGCTCCAGGGATTACAAGTGAATAATTTACGTCTGATGGCACATTTGAAGTTTAAGAAAAGGAAATGGCAAGTGTAGCCTGCTCCTCATCCCTGCCCCAGAGCCACGGTGCAGGCTGCTGCTGTTTCTCCAAAGGCAATTCCAAGGATTCCCTAAGGAGCCATGCTCTGCACATGGCATGGCCCTGCTTGGGCATGGCCATCCAGATCCTGGCAGCCTGGAGCTGAGGGATGCCAGGGCACCAGAGGAGCAAAGGGCCCATTTGCACCCAGCAGCTCCCAGCTCCAGCAGGAGGATCACCGTGTGTGCCATGGGCTGACCTCCCTTCCCCAGCCCGCTGCCAGGAGGGTCCCTGCCAAACCAGGATGTGTCCTGGCAGCCCTGCAGCACACACAGCAAGGCAAGGGGCAGTCGTGCCCTGCTGGGGGCTGGGCTGGCTGCTCGGGGGCCTCGAGGGTCACCAGGCTGGCGTCTCCAGGAGCTGGGGAGGAAGGAGGGACCGGCTCCCTCGGCTGGGCTGAGCACAGCGCACACCTCCGCTCCACCCGGCGGGGTCTGGGGCACAGAGTCCCTCCCACACCCAGGGGCTGTGCTGCCCCTGATGGGCTCTGCGATGGGCTTTCGGAATGCCAGGCTCGTTGCTAATTCTCAGAACAGGGACCACAGGAAGATACTCCAGGAAATTATTTTTAACTCCCTGCGATTCACTCTTCAGAGCTAAGTCACTTTTATCAGCGCTGGTTCAGCCCCAATGAAGGCAATCTTTCCTCATACACACACTTCTCTCTGCAAGGTGGCTCTGACAAAATTTAAATATGAACTTTAGTGGTTTCCAGGAGCTCTTGGAAGAACTAACAAGCGTATCACAGGGTCCAGCATTAAATCCTTCCCTGCTGGGATGCAGTAGAGAACGGAAACTGTCAGGCAGTTTGAGATGCACTTAGCAATTAGTGCAGATGAAAGAAGCACTAACGCGAAAGCCCTGGTCTCTGTGCTGCTGGTGGGAGGAGGAAAGGAACGTGTAAGAGAAACATAACAAAATGCGACTGTGTATCCCACCAAACAATGAATCATTTTAACATTTCCAATCCTTTTCAAGCAAGCAGAAACAGTCGATCAATATGTGACAGAATTAAAGACCTGCAGTAAAACCTTGGAGCTGAGGATCTGTGAGAATTGTGAACACAGACTAATCTGTGAAATTCTGCATATGGCAATAGCACACCAGGAAAGACCAGCATATGTGCAAGAGCCAGAAGCTGCAACAGTACAAGTCTGCTGGGCAAGAAGGCTTCTCTGCCCACCCAGAGGAACACCCACTGCAGAGGAGAAATCATCACTGGCAATGGATATGCAGCAGCTACAGAAAGCAGGAGTATTTCCCAGAAAACTCAAAGTTACAACAAACGTGGCCCTAAGCCATATCCTTGTAAAAGCCTGCGAAAATGTGATTCAGAATGTGTATTCATAAAAGCTGCAGCCATAGCCATGGCTCTGGAGGATTTTGGGCCAGTAAGAGCATCTCATAGCCTTTACACTCTGAAGTGGTGAAAACAGCCAAGAGATGCCATTCCATGAGTGTGCCACAGCTAACTTCAGGAAAATGACAATTCCAAGGTGGGTCAGTAGGACGGCATGCCTGGAAAAAGGAAAGGCAGACAAACAACAGCTAAACAGGTGACTACTTAGTTATGTGCTCAAGGAACGTGATGGACTCTATGAATCTATTCTAAAAATATCTATACTGGACCATTTGAAATGTAGCAGGGAAGACACAAGTACACAGTTTGGAAATACTAGTATTTTTAGAAAGTTAGGATCATTCTTTGGATCCTGGTAATTGAGTGAGCAAAGGAGCCCCACACGATGCACTTACAGCATATCTTTGGCAGGTTCAGGTTCCTGCAGTTGCACTTTGGAAAAGCTGTAGAACCCTGTCAAATACTCACAGAAACCTGCTAGTCACAACAGCAGGACAATAAATGGCACAAGGAAAGCGTAGCTTTAAATTCAGTGCAGTGGGACTGCCATGGGAGGAAGGAAGCCAGGGAACTGACTGCATGTGCACATATACTGCCAGTTAATTTAACAGTGGTGGTGGCTGAGCAGGATTTGAGTCAGAGGGAACAGGGCATGATGAAAGATGAGCAGAGCTGGGCTGATGCTGCACCTCCTAGATGTAAGCACTGAACCAATGCCCTTGGGTACAGGAGGGCTTTGCTAGTCCTTCCCAGGCACATTATGGTGATCTTCCCAGCCCAGACTGCATTTCCTTCACAGTGCTGGACTCAGCACTGGGGTACTCCAGCAGTGCTCACATCACTCTTCCTTTCTGGGGTGTGCGTCCAAAGACCATCCCAGTAACAGAAAAAAACAACTGTTTTCCAGCTTACAGCCTCTCCGCTGCTTTTTGCAGCCAGACTGTGACTTTCACTGCACCACAGTTCTCCTGTCATTATCACAGAAGATTGCAATTGCTTTGAACCCCGTTTTTCTCTGCCCTTTGTTGACCTCGGGGCTACAGAAGAGTGTGTGAGAGAGAGCGTGTGTGCCTGCATGTGTGTGGACTAGGGGGAGAAGGACAAAGGGAGGTTGTATCATGGTCCTCCTGCCAGTTAGCCCTGGTCCTAAGCTTCTATCTAGCTGGGATCCTTGGATGCAGCCCAGACTTGGTGGCTCCAACCTCTGCCTTTCCTCATTTTCTTTGCCCTGTCTTTTTTATATTGCATATCTAGGGCATAGCTTCAGTTATCCACTCTCTTGCAATGCCTAGGTGGTGAGCTGTGCATCTAGATGTAAGTCTTGGAAGGAAACAACTTGGAATAAGTCCCTGTGCCCCTGAAGGGAGGGCACTTTGTGAACACATCCCACAGCAGGGGCAATTCATCTGCCTGCCCATTAGCAGAGCCAAGTACTTGTCATTGGGCTTTCTTCAGTCTGGGCCTGCACCAGTAAAGCAAATGTTGAATGACTGCTACAAATAACTGCCCCAACCTCCAATTTTTATAGGCAGAGTGGCAGCATTTCACGCTGGGGACAACAAGCAGTGGAGATGACAGCTCAAAGCCAAATAGACATCACAGAGCCAGTACAGATGTGCTTTATTAAAGAAATGTCTGGATTGCAGAGGAAGCAGAAAGGTGTATCTTGAAAGGAACCTTTAACGCCTATGAGTGAAAAGGAACAAGGGCTGGGAAGCAGGGGAAGCTGCCAGGGGCAAAAGCTAATGGGCCTGGTCCTGGGGTTTGCTGTCAGCAGGGGACGTGTGGCTGAGAGCCAAAGGGTAAGCTGTGCTGCTTCATCTGTAGCCATAAAAGCCAGAGCTGAGTAAAAGGGCTGCCCAAGCTGAGATGAGAGGCAGGAGAGTGCTGCTGGGGAAGGGAATAACCCCAGGCTCCCACAGGGGACTGTGGACATTCTTCACTGGTTTGTGCGGAGAAAGCAATAAGCACACACCTGTGTCAGCAGGGCACGTGCCATTCTGCACCCTCCCAGGGACTCCAGCTCCCACCTGGTTGTCCAGACCCAGTGCCTGAGCTGCCAAGTTCTGCCCAGACTCCCCATCCATCCCTCCTTTCCCGGCGTGCCAGCACAGCTGCTCCAGGCTGGTTCCAAGCCTTGGGTCCCCCATCACTGCAAACAGGCCTGCCCTGTGCAAGGACAAGTGTCCAGCTTCCAGCAGCTGACCAGGCCCTTCCAGCTGGACATGCTCAGGCCAGGCTGAGGTACTTGTGGGGGGAGCCTTAGGCCTTCCCTCTCCCACGCTGCAGCCCCCCGCCGCCCAGCCTGTCCTCCTGTGCCAGCGCACAGCAGGGACAGTGCCAGCACATGCTGTCCCCAGCCCTGGAGCCACTCTGAGCAGCAGAATCTGCTGCATTAGGTCGATTTCAAGAGCCCCTCCAGGTCAGTTAGCAATTACCTGCACCAGATACACGCTTGGAAAGGAGCTTCTGATCTCTTCAATGCACTCGTTTTCCTCTTTCAATCTCAAATTCGCCTCACTGGAAATAGGCACTTCAGCCTCTTTTACAGACCATGGTGAATGAGGATTTCGTCCAGTTCTGTTGCTTCTGCTGATACAGATGTTTTGCTGCATGCCATGGCCAATCCGAGGTGTGCCCAGACCCTTCCTGTTCAGCCACTTCCAGCTGAGCCTGCGGGTGATGTCTGTACTGAGTGTTCCTGCACAGACCACTGGCCCTCGCGCGTGCTGAGATGGGCACCCTGGTTCCAAAGCTCCTGTTATCAATTCAGCCTGGTGCCCCACGCTGTTGAGACGTGGCCAGGGAGGAATACCCTTCCTTGAAGGGTATGCTCCAGTCTCGTCCTGGAAGGGAAAGGACTGGAAAGAAGAAAATCCAGGGTGTTTGCATCTGTCCTTATCTTTGTGCTGAAACCCGACTGCCATCCGCTTGTCACAAAGACATTTTTCACAGTGACATCCTTCATGCTGAGCTCTTCCAGCACTGCACTGGCCACACTGTGGGAATGCTCCAGCTGGTTCATTCTGCTGCTCAGCTGAGGGAGACACGTCTCCTGCCTGTGCCCGAGGACACACTCCCAGGGGAAGGGAGGCTCACCACAATCCTGCAGCTGCTGCATCTGCAGCAGTCTCTGGGGCCAGTGTGCAGCCATCCCCTCGTGGTCCCTCACAGGCTCAGCTGAGGCACCAGGGCCAGCTGGTGGCAAGCAGGCACAGGCTGCTGGGAGGGGGTCTGGCATTTTCTGCTTGCCTCATCACTGGACACCCAGAGCCTGACAGAGTCATGCAGCACCCTCTCCCAAAACTGGGGTTCAGTGCTCAGAGGCAGAAGCAATTTTACATAAAGTTCAATTAAATATTTGCTTTATAATTGCGCAACAAATTATTCATAAAGGCATTGGAATCTAATCACAAGGCTGACACCGTGGAGTCTGCAAATGACACAGTACTCAGAGAGAATAAAGATGGGAGGGGCTGCCAGGCTGTGGTGACAGGCAATGCCTGAATCTGTGGGGCATTGGGAACGTTCCCAGACCCACAGCAGCACAGAAGAACCTCAGCAAGGCAGGGTCATTTGGCTGACTGAGTAAATAGGGTGGCATGAGAGAAATGGCTCTGAGCAAGAGTTTGGAACATTTGGCTCAGGTGTGCCCAGCAAACAGGGCAGTGCTGGGGCTGTGTCCCTCCCAATCATGTTTTGTCACCTCCATCTTCATGGGGACATGCTCTGTGCTGTGTTACAGTGACCCCAGTTCTGCAGGACTTGTGTGAGCACGGGACTGCTGCCTTCAGCTCATGCCCCTGTCTCCAGCAGGAATCAGGGTGCTGGACCTTTTAAGGGGTGCAGAACCTCTCCCACAGCCATGGGCTATGAAGAAAGTCCTGTGGTACGACCCGCCTGTGCGGTCCATCCTAAACCATCCTAACCAGAGCAGCATCCAGGTAAAGGCAGGAGGCAATCTGGGCATGTAACAGGGCATCCCACATTGCAGCCCTCCAGAGACAGCCAGTGTCTCTGAGACAAGGATGAGCAGCTGGCAAGAGGGAGCTGAAAAACACAATGGGAGCAAATGTGACCTCCCAGGGACCCTTTGCAGGGAGTGTCAGAGGACTTGCTCCCATGCATCTTCATGGCATCCTGAGCTGCAGCTCTCTGAGCAAAGCCCTCTCTGCCAGTCCTGACAGCCAGTGTTCAGCTCCTTTCAGGGTGAATTTTGGAGGGCAGCAGACTGAATCCTGCCCCCAGGAAGAGCGAGGCTGTTGGGACTGAGCTGTATGCACCTCTGCTGTTCTGCTGAGACGAGGTGGGGTGTGGTGAGGGAAGGAACACAGCTCTGCAGGGCAGGTGCTGAGCCCAGCAGCCACTGCAGCCAGGGATTGCTTTGCCTGACAAGTGCACATCCTTCCCAGATTCTGTCCCCTGCTGTCATTCTGGGCAGCGGGCTGCAGGCTGCCCTTGTCCTGCCAGGGAGAAGCTCTGCAGGGCACCCAGTGTTAGGAAAGCTCTGACTGACAGGGGAGCTGGATCCTGGACAGAGCTGGACTGGAGATGGATTGCCTGCCTGCCAAATGTGGACATTAGACAGCGAGTTAGATTAATGGGAGATGGCTCTGCCAACAGAGAGGTGAGTCACAAAGCTTGTCCTGTGCTGAATCTGTTTCTCCAATAGGGAAGGAGTAGGAGGATTTAGCAAGATTAATCTCTCACAGAGTTGTAAGAATAGCCAAGATTCATGGGCTTCTCAGCAACAAATTTCCAAGTAAGCAGACAGCACTTGGGCTTGCTCCATGTGACACAGCACAGATCTGTACTGGCAACTCTGGAGTTTCCTGCCACTGGTCACAGGTAAGATTGACCATACTCCTGTGCTCACACATGAGCCCTGCAAAGCACAGGATGCACAGGAGCACCAAGCAAGTGGCTTGAAAGCATCAATTCCCTGAATTTCCCTGAAGTGGTCTGCAGCTGCTATACCCAAAACAAACAATGTTGGACCTTGCACAGAACATGAGGAGCTAAGAGCTCCTTTTGGCAGCTGAGAAGAGCTGGTGACACATCAGCTGGGAGAGTTGGCCAGGTCTCTGCCATCTTTGCATGAAGGAAGAGTAGGAGCAGGGTTGGACAAGAGCCAGAGCACCTCTCCTGGCGTGAGCAGCACTTCCCTGTGGATAGCAGTTTGTGACCCAGCACTGACACACCTGGCAGGGTCTGTTAGAGAAGGGGAAGGGAGAGCACGTTGGTCACAGCTACTTTTTGGTAGATGATGGGGAGCTCTCAGGCACCCCTGTGTCCACCCCTACAAAACTCCAGGAAGGAGGATGAGGGCAGGAAAACGAAATAATGGTAAATGGGTTTTATGTTGTGGTAAATGGATTTTATGTTGTGTTTTAAGGAGCTGTGGAGAGAAAAAAAATCTCAGTGCTAGTGAAACAGAGAGATTTTTTCAGAAAAGGAAGATTTCCATTCCATGTTGGGAGTCCTGTTTCTTTCTGATATTTCTTCAGTTGTTCATGTCATGGCTCTTCAGTCTGAGCAGTTTTACAAATGTGTTGTGGAGATGAAAGCACCAGGGAAAGCTGCTCAGGATCAAGTTGGAAAAGCTTTTAACTTTCAACTCCTTACAGACAAAGGCACAGAGAGGAAGGGGGGAAGTGCAAAGACTGGGAAAAGGAAGAGGAAGAAGCAAAAAGAGATAAGGAGAATAGATGAGTGAAAGGGACAGAGCAGAGAAGACAAATCACAACAAGAAAAGGAACAAGGCACCAGCAGAAAGAAAGGGAGAGATAGGGAGAGAACAAAGCAAGGGGCCTGGAGCTCAATGAGATGGGGAGAGTACAACAGAGTAAGGGAACAGTGCTGCAGGTAGAGGAGAGCTAAAAAATACAAAAGAGCTATTTAAACACTGGGGTAAAGCAGTGATGAGAAAAAGAGGAAAAGAGAAGCCAGATGAGGACTAAATTCTCATGGAGATAAAGGGGATGGCGTCAAAATCAAAGGATAACCTGTCCATCCTTCTGTCGCTGCAAATACAAGACATGACATGAAAGTGACATGTCAGAGGGGCTGAGACACAGCTGTGGAGCTGCATTTGGTGTTCATGGGGAGCCACAGGAGTGATCATGTCACGGGTGGTTCCTGCTTTGCATCCTCCATCATTCCTTCCCCGCGGTGGCTCCTGGCCATGTGGCCTGGGCGTACTCCAAAGCACCACAGATTTTGGGTGTCATGGAAGGACTGTCATAAAGTGCCTTGTTATGGTGTTCTGCAGGGCTCATCTGGGAGCTGGGTGGGACAGGCTCCCTGGCCCTATCAGCACCTACATGGCAGCAGCAAGAGGGCATGGGCTCATGGAGCCATAGAATGGTTTGGGTTGGAGGGAACCTTTAAAGGTCATCTAGTCCAGCACATGTGTGATAAGCAGGGTCTTCTGCAACTAGATCAGGCATGGAGCTGCTGTGCCACAGGGGAGGGGGTAGTGAGAGGAGAGACAAATCTTCTGTGTCTTCAGAACAAGACGCAAAAACAGGCTGGAAAAGGGAACCATGACTACAGACAAGTGCTGGGGCCATCTCCTCCCAGTATCACACCAGCTTATTGGATGCTTTCAGCCAGGTGGGCTCAACTCCACCTGCCCTGAGTGAGGTGACCCAGGGAAAGGATCTGGGTGCTCCCAGTGCCAGTGCCATAGCTGGCACAAGAGCCTTGCAGCTGTCCCAGGGCTGGATTGGCACGGAGCACACAGTCTCTGTTTGCAGACTGTGTTAGCAGTGCAGCAGCTGTGCTCCAGGCTTTGCTCCTTTGCCTACAAGAGCATCAGGCTCAAGTGGGATCTACTTTGGCAGCAGTGCTTGCAGCTGGCAGGTCTCTCAGTCTCACACTGGGATTGAGGACATTTCTAGATGCTTCTGTGTCTGAAGAGGCTGATATGGAGCTTTTCCTAGGATGTCTTCAGGGCCCCCTTGGCGTTTGAGGGTGGGAGCCATGCAGCAATGGGATGGTGGGAAGCCTTATGCCAGACAGTGCTAAGGTGGGAAATAAAGGTGCCAGAGCCTGGATGTGCATCCTGCTCATCTTTTGGTCCTGGCAAGGGAGAACCACTCCTCCTGGATCCATGCTGTGGTTATAAGCCATGCCTATAACCTCCATCACCTTCAGGGCACCTGCCTAAACAAGAAGCACCAGATGCTGTCCACGTGGTTTGTGGATAACCTGCTACTGGGTTACTACTGTTTCTTGACCACATTGGCCAAGCAGAGGATTTGTTGTCTTGTACACAAGGTGCTGTACAAATGGAATAACACAGCATTCCCTCCTCTGGTGTTCTCTTGTGCTCCAAGGCCAAATAACAGAGAATGCCATGGACACAGGAGAGCATTTTCTCCAGGTAAGATGTGAATCTCTGGGCAGTGGAGACTGGAAAATGTCCCACTGGAGTCTGTTTGCCTGAGCTGTGGCTAAAACCTGACTTGCAAGAGCAGATTTATCTGTCCCCAAATACAGTACTGCAGTCTCACCAGCCTTGAGCTTCTTCCCTGCTTCCATCTTCCACTGGTGCTGATCATGCCCAGAGTGGTCTCTACACCCAGCATCCTGCTGCTGCTGTGTGACTCTACTGCAGGCAACAAGCTGTGCTGCCACCTCTACCCCTGCACCCTCAACTTGCTGCTGGGCCAGGACAGTGTCCACCATACTTCCAGCAAGACTCTGGAGAAGGCACCAAAGAGCTGAGGTGGGTGCTGAGGATGCCAACAGCCATGGCCACCTGGTGCACAGCAGGAGGGGGTGTGACAGCCCCGAGATGCCCAGAGCCCCTGACAGAGCTCCTGTCACGATGCCACTGGGCCATCAGTGTCTGGCAACATTCAAAGGCAGCGGAAGCGAGGGCTGGGTCTCTGTCCCTGACCTGTCTGATGCGCTGGCACCCCGGCTCAGTCCTGTGCTCCACGCACTGAATTAGTTCTCAGCAGCGGGCACAGGAGGGTTGGCCCTGACCTGGGGATGGCCAGGTCTGCCCCTGCCCCTGTCCGCGGTCTGCTCCCGCCTCCGAGGCGGCCGGCAAGGCACTGGGGCGGCGGAGACGATGCGGGCGCCCGGGGCGGGAGCACCGCGGGGTGGGGAGCGGACCCGAGCTGCGGGCAGAGCCTCGCCGCCCCGCCGGAGGCCGCGCCAGCCCGCGGGGTTGCGGGGCCGCCGGCCCGGGGCCGGGGGGGATCCCTAGGGCGGGTCCCTGGGGGAGGCCCCGGGGCCAGTCCGGGGCGCGGACCCGGCGCTGCATTCTCAGAGTCTCCAGCAGAGGCTGGGCTGGGCCGGGCCGGGCAGGGCTGGGCAGGGCTGGGCTGGGCAGGGCTGGCGGGGAAGGAGGGGAGGCAGGCAGGGAGCGAGGGGGAGGAAGGCGGCTCTCGCCGCACATGCAGC
>VWZV01014002.1:83109-196318 GCA_013397155.1 Irena cyanogastra | reverse complement strand
GCCCCGGGGTGCCCCGGGGTGCCCCGGTCTCCTTGTCGGCGGGCGAAGCCGGGGGTTTGATGCCTCAGCGCGGCCCCGAGCACACCCTCCAATTAAAACAGTCCGGTGCTTGAAGAGCTGCAGCTCCTTTTTTAACCGGTGGTATCCTGAAACATCCTCTTCGGGCTCCTTCCTACCCAAGAGCCATCTCCTCATTTCTCTCGCTGGGACCAGAGCCTTCGTACCCATTCCCTGCCTATTCTGCACGGAATTTGCTTTGGACGCGTGTGGATGTGTGGCTGCTATGCCCGAGGAACGCAGCCGGAGCCCTTAGAGCCGGCCGGGTAACATCTCTCTTCACAGAGCCACATCTTTTTCTAACAACAAACTAAAAATAACTGTTCTAAAACTAGCACTTTCCTCATTTAAAATGTGGTTCCCAACTGGCTGTGCACAGGCCTTCTGGGAGCGAGAGCTGCAGCCGCATCTGCTCCCTGGCGTGCCCCGGCCCAGTGCTGCCCCGCCAGGTGCCTCTCACCGCCGGCCGGGGAGCCCACCCCGTGGCAGCTGGGCTCCTGCGGGCACTGGCGGTGGGTCTGCGAGTGGAGGGATGCGGTTGATCCCTCTTCTTTTTAAATTTGATTTCTGACAGTTTTAACATCCTGCACAGACTGGGGACATCTGCCCTGTCTTCTCATCTAACCTCGTTTTGTGCATGAACGAGACCAGTTACAGGGCTGATGGTGTGGACAGCGGCGAGGAGGGGCACGCTCAGGAGTTCAGGCATAACTTCATTAGACAGTGCAGTGCACCCCAGGGAAGCCTTTGGACCTGAGAGGGCTACGAAGGATGGGTGGCTCTGCCAGAGCTCTGGCTCTCCAGAGCCTGCTTGCATGGCCCGAGGAGATAAATGGGAGGATGTGCCTCTCTGTCCCTGCTCCTAGGTTGGTACTTGCGCTGCTAAAATGCAACACAGTCTTGCATACCACTGAGGAAATCTCAGCTCATGACTGTTTCTTTGGGACCTGTTTCTGTCTCTTCGGAGTACCCAATGCACAGAGCATGGCTGAAGCCTGCAGTCTCTGTACTCATAGGTTGCATGCCCAGCTCAGAACCTGGGCTTTGCCAGGTTTTTCCTGTGAGGCTGATGGATACTCTCCACTTCTTTCAAGCACTGGGTAAGGAGTATTTGCAGCAAACAATTATCAGGGTTGGAGATCATTGTCCTGGTACATCAGTTTTCAAATGCTGAAAATAATTTTTTTCTCTGGCTTTGAGTCTGAAACGTTTTCTCTGTGCTGGTGCTGTGTTTGTTTGTGTTCAGGGCCAAAAGGTGGTTCTGCTGCTCATTGATGAATTCCCTGAAATGTTGACAGTACCCTGAGAGTAGCACTGGGTAGAAGCCTGCTGAAATCTAAATAAGCTGGCCCAGATTCTTTGCTGACTTTTGTCTCACGTACGTCTCTGCTCCAGTGAGGTGAGGGTCAGATCAAGTGAGGTTTGGTCTCTGTATGAAATGCAGGTTGCTGAATAATACAGTGCTGAAATTGGTGGGCTTATGAAAGAAAAGGTATGTGCTGTTTCATAGGTAAAAAAGGCAGTTTTGTTCCTGCCAAAGAAAAAAAAAGCCCTTTGCTTTTTGGTGCATTGACACTTTATAATATGATATGGTGATTTCATACCTATGACAGAGAAGTGGCTACTGGAACAAGGTCAGTTTTAAAACTCTTTTTCAAAAGAAGCAAGCAGGTCTCCAGAAAAAAAAAAAAAAAAAAGAAAGAAAGGAAAGGTTGTCTTTAGATTAAAAATAACAGTTAAAATCCTATTCTTCCTAGCTCCATTCCAAAAAATATGATATTTTCATGATTTAAATGCAATGTCATGTTTGAAAAATTCGTAGTTCTTTCTTCTGTGTAAGGATTATGAGAAAAGGGTCACAATTTACTGTTTGTTGTTTATTTTGTCTGGTCAGATTTTGGGGGTTTTTTGCACATTAAAAATAATATTGAACTAGCAAGGCTTTTTTTGCAGCAAATTTTACTTTAGTGCTCATAATCACTATCCCAGAGCAGTAAAATTTGGCTGGAAATGTTGCAGAGAGAATGATTTTTTATTTGAAGCCCCTTTTTCAACCCACAGACTTTATTTCATTCGAAGGATTAGATTGTTCATGAAAGCTTTGAAACAAAACTGGACTTCAGGTGGGATTTAATCTGCTGTTATTCCTTTAAAGTACAATTACGTATTTTTTCAAATAACTAGTTTTTATATTTTAAAATTCCACATTTTAATAGTAAAGGAAAACAGTTTGAAAAAGAAATGGTTTGGTGACACTTGGGTTCTTCTGACATCACGTTGCTCAAGAGTATTCGTGCATAAGGATACAGCCATGTATGAATTTGTGTTATCTTTTAACCATGTGGTTATGCAACTGTGTTTGGGTTTACAAGCAATGACACTTCTCTGCAGATAAGTCCATGCATATCCCGAGGCACAGGCCATTTTGAGTGATCTGCTTTCTTGAAAAATTACATGTAAAGATGAGGTGGGTGTGAATCCCAACCAGATTGCTTGCCCGAGGTTGTGGGTGGACACGGTGTTCAGCTCCTTGCTGCTCTCGCGGCCTCTTTTGTCTCTACCACCAGTTTGTCCCATGGTGTTTCTTTGTGGAAGAGGTGCCCAATGGGGAGGGATGTCACCAGCTCAGCCTCAGGATGTTTATTGCTCTGGGAATGTCCTGCCCGTGGCCCCAGCCCCGTGTGCCCTTTGCTCTGCAGGGAGCAGGGTCCCCTGTGTCACCTTGCGCTCGGGGTCTGTGTGTGGCTGCCCTGGGCTGCAGTGAGGGCTCAGAGCTCTGTGCTTTGGCTTGGCTACTCCAGGGCTCACTCCTGCATGTCCCTGTGAGCTGTGTTACCTGTGGAGTCCCTGCTCTACCCCAGCAGAAAAGCCAAGTCTTTGTGGCTGGATTTCGACAGCAAATTGCTGCAGACAGGAGTATGGGGTTGGGCTTGGACTCAGCTGTTCACAACATGAGCTGGGTGTGTACTGCCTGCTCAGCTCTGTGGGACATCTGTCTCTGCAGTTGTGTCCAGTTTGTGGGTTAGTTTCTGCCCTGGAGAGCTGTGGAGGGCTCAGGCGTGGGGCTCTCTGCTCCTGCTGGCAGCCACTGCAGAGACCCATCCTCCCAGTTAGTTCAGTTTCTTTTTCATTTAGTCATCACTTTCTATTATTTGCAAAGTCCGTAAAAGGAATACAGCACATTACAGTAATTTTCAATTTTATCCTTTGCAATAACTGTGCTTTCAGAGACTAGTCCAGACTTTAGCCTGGCTCTGTCTCTCTTGCATTTTTCTTTCTTTTTACTGCCCTTTGTGCTGTGGCAGGAAGAAGGGAGTTCTGTTTTATCCTGTTGGGGAATGGTTGTTGGATGGCGTTTTTGTTCTGGTTCTGCAGGACAATGTGTGGGTAGCAAAAGTGGATCTTTCTCCAGCAGTGTCTGCCTTTTGTTATCCCACAGGGCTGACTGGGATGCCTGCAGAGGGTCTAGGTCTAGTGTGGGTCTTCTTGGTGGTGTTGTTCCTCAGATTCTCTTGCAGTGTGGTTGGAATTCTTCTTGCAAATGGATGTCTCAGCTCTTTGACAGCATTACAGCACCTCCTTTAGAGAGCCTGTGGGACACTGTGGGCTGAGCAAGTGGTGGCTGGCAGCCAGGTGTGGGGCCCAGGGCAGCCTCAGAGCTCCCTTAGCTATTGCTGTGTCCTGGTGCAGGGGCAGCAAACGGGGTGCAGGACTCTGCTAGGAGGTGGGAGCACAAGGAGAGACTGTTCACAGCACGTGGGCTGTCTGGGGGTGCCTGTGCCTCAGTGGCTGGGCATGGGTTCTGTCTTCAAACGGGTTTCCAAGTACTGCCTCAGCTGCTTCCACACTGTGCTGACCCAGCCCTGTGGTGGGGAGGGTGCACACCAGTGTCACCTGGGGTAGCTCTCCCCAGCTGTCCTAGAAGGCATCTTTGCATAAAAGGTGGGGGACAGACCCTGCTAAGCTGAGGCCCCTGCATTTTTCTTCTTGAAAGCAGGTGTAGGTGTGCCCTTGGGCATAGGAGAGGCAGCCAGCCCAGAGCTGGTCCATCTGCTCCAGCCCAAGGGCCAGGTTTGACTGGATCATTCATTGCTGTTACACCTACAAGCTGAAAATCAAGGTGCTTTTCAGAAAGTGTCTCCTTTCTGCTGGGTGCCCCATCTCAAGATAGCTCACTAAACACAAGGCAAGGTTGCAATGCTCCTTGCAGGAAGGGCAGCACTTCTGTGTTCCCAGTCCTGCCCTCCTGCTCTGGTGTGGGAAATCTGCACTTGCCTCCCCTCTGCCTGTTGTGCCCTGTTCTGCTGTGCTGCTTTTACTCACTGCCTTGCTCTGGCAGTGCCATCCATGAGTCTGGAGAAGAATGCCCATCAGAACTCATTCAGTTTTGACTGTGCTCAGTGCTGCATTCCTGATTTTGGATCTCTTGTGGGAGAGCCATGCTTTAGCTCACATTCTCAAGGCTGAGGCTCTGGGCTAAGTGCCTGCTAGCACTGCTATCACACTGTTCTGGGCAGGGTGTGTTCCCCAGACAAAGCCACCTTGCTTGTCTCACACTGTCACATGTGCTGAATTTGGCCCTGCCTGGCTCATGAGGGAAGCTGTGGCTGTGGTGGAGGTGATGCTGGGCCCTGGTGCTTCTCAGAAGCACACAGGGGTTTGTGGCTGCCCTGTGGGACCATTTAGTGAGGTTCCCTGTAGGAGCAGAGCTGGGAGCATCCTGACTCTGGCTGGGGCACTGGTGTGTCAGGGCTGGTCACTGCATGGGCTGAAGTGCTCCTGTGCTTTGGTTATGGCAGTTCTGTGAGCTTTGCTGATTGGGAAATCCTTCAGGAACCCATGAAAGCAGAATTGTTTGTCCAATACCCTTTTGCAGACACCCTCTGGCCCTCTTTGTTGCTCCTCCCTGCTGCAGTACTCGAGAGACCACCAAGGGGAAGGAGACATGAGCCCACTCCTCTCTGACACTGCCTTGCTCACCACTGCCTCCTCACGTGGGGTTTTGTTAATCTCTTCCCAACTGGCTGTAGCCAGTGCCATTAACAGCTGCAGGTGACTTGAAGCTTGAGGCCCTCAACTCACCTGAAGCTGCTGATGGCCAGAAGCTTTCCACAGCCAATGATGGGATGTGAAGGTAGTCGCCATAGAAACATCTTGGGCAATAAATGGAGCCTTGAAAGCTCTGAATGCCTTTTGGCAGGAGCCCACGTGTGAATGTGGGTACAGGTAGTGGTGTTCACTCTGCAGACCGAGGCTGTGAGTGAGAGATTTGGAAACAGGAGCTGAACACTGCTTTGGTAAGCTGGCACTTCCCTGAGGTTTTGATGGCAAAAGAGAGTCAGAGCAGGAGGGTGTGATGCCTGGCAGGAGGGAGCTCGTTCCCACAGCTGAGCTGTCCAGCTCTGTGCAGCAAACAGCCCCTCCTGCGTGCTGCAGCCACAGGCTTGGGGCAGCTTCATCCCCAGCGCTGTGCACGGCAGCTCCTGGGACTCTGCAGAGCCCCTGCAGGTGACACCCGTCTGGCTCTGGACTCCTCCTTGGGCACTGCTGCCCTCCCTGTGCTCTGGCACTCGAGAGCTGCTGTGTGCTGGCAGACACCTCCTGGGAAGGGCCCCACGCCCACCTGAGAGGTGCTGGAGCTGGGTCCCCTTGGCCCTGGCCTGGGTCTGTCCCCTCGGTGCCCTCTGCTGCCTTCCCGGGCACAGCCTGGCTGCCCCTGGCTGGCTGTTTGCTCACAGGCTGCCCAGGGAGCCTGATCATCTTGATGGGAGCCTGTGGAGCCTCTGGCTGTGAGTCCCCACTGTTGGCCAGAGTCAGCGAGGACAGATAAAGGTTTGGCTGGTCCAGAGGAACCATACTGGTCTGGCCATCCCAGGAGGGAGGAGAGCTGGAAGCTGTGGGCCAGGCCCTTGTCCTGGCAGCCTCCTGCTCTGGAATGGATGTTCCCTTGTGCCAGACAGTAACTTCTGTGTGTGCCTGAAGATGCTGCACTCCCTTCTCAGTCCTGCTTCCTTGCATCTCTGTCTGTCACACTGGGATTATCTCCCTCTGCTCCTACTGCAGCTTCTTCCCGGAATCCCAAATCCCCAAAATGCTGTTTCTCCAATAATCCTTGTCATTAAAAGTGGCTCCTAAGCTCCGAGTACCTCCTCCTGTCCTCATCACCCTCTCTAGAGAGAATCAGTTTGAGTTGTGCACATGCTAACAGTGAGCAAATCATCTTGTTAACCTGGGACAGGACACTGCTTTGTTCCCCCACACCACCACCACTACTACCAAACTGCAGAGCTACCCTTGGATCTTTCTGTATTTTCACTATTTGTTTTTAGCTGTGTGAAAAGGTGCTTTCTCTGCTAGTGTTACAGCCCCAACCAGGCATGTGGCTGTGGCTGACAGCGTTGTGCCTGGGTGGGAGAGGGAATTGTTTCCCCTGCCCCTGGAGTCTGGCAGGTCGAGGACGGACAGGTGAGGGAGGGGGTTGCTTTGAGAGCAGGACTTCACCGGCTCTCTGAGCTTGGCTGCCTTCCCACTTATGAAATACAGCTAAACCTTTTGATGGCAGGTAGGAATAGCTGAGCATCAGCAGAGTCCTTAAGAAATTACATCCCTGCTTAAACTTTTAAAAGTCAGCTGAACACCGGTTTGCTACAGCCCTCCCGGGCTGTTTCCCAGTGGCACGGTATGTTTTCCAAAATAACTCCTGCTGCGGTAATACTGTCCCAAGGCGGGGCACGGGGCATCCTCAGCCGTGCCGCAGGAGGTGGAATTCTGGCCGTGGCAGCTCTCGGGTGTTGTGGCCGTGCGGGGTCAGCCGTGCCCGGGTCCGGCTGCTGCCGGGGGGACGGAGGACGGGCGGGGGGCTCCTCCTCGGGCCGGTGCCGGCAGAGGGAGCCATCCTTCCTCCTTTCCTAGGCACAGCCCGCCGTGCCAATTAACCAATTAATCTGAGAGGTGCTGGGAGAGGGGAGCAGAGAACTGGGATCTTCCATTGGGCAGTGGCTCTGCTCGTCTCGCTGAGGCTGAGAAGTGATTGTGTCTTTCCCAAATCCCTCTTCTCTGCTTTGTTGCCCAGATTCATCTCTCGGGTGAATCCTTGGGTGGGTTTGATCTGGCCCAGCTTCGTGCAAGACAGGAGCAGCCTCCGTGGCAGGTATGGCAGAGGCTGATGCCAGCGTCTTGGCCAGCTGGGTGTGTGGGCAGGGGACAAACCCCAGGTGTGCAGAGGACTGGGGCTGCCACTACGAGTCCCCATGGCATGAGTGACCAGGGGCTGTGGCTGACATGGCCTTGCCCATGAGTTGGCGATGGGTTGGTGGAGGCAAACAAGGGCTTTTGAGCTGGAGCTGTGAAGTCCTGCCTGGAGGCCTGACTGTTGTGCTGAGAGATGCTGCTGCTCCCCTCCTTGGTGCCACAAAACGATGGACGTGTGCAGTGAATGCAGGCACTGAACCCTCCCCAGCTGGAGTGGCCACCACAGGTGAGCATTGATGGGTTTTTCTCTGAAAAAGCAGTTTACGTTTTTGTGTAATGGGAAACTCGTGTCTGGCTGGGAAGGATGCTGGAACCATCAGTTGAGGCTTTAATTGGTTTTGCACTTGGAGTGCTAATGTATTTTAGTGGATTAGCTGGGGAGTGGGGTGGTGCTTGGCTGCTCCAGACCTGGAGATGTGAGCTCTCGTCACAGGACTGAGAGGCTCAAGGCATTGTGCAAGGAGAATGGCAGCTTCTCTCTCTGCCATGGCTGCTGCTTTCTGGCTGATGCATTTGGAAGGGTTCAGTCTGATTGCCTCTGCTCTGGCTGTGAACATGGCCTGTACTGGTGCAGCCAGGTGTTTTGGGCCTGTTGTGGGATAGCCTTGGTAAGCAGCTAAGCCCCACACAGCCAGTTACTCACTCCCTCATTCCCAAGTGGATCATGGGAAAAGGAAAGGAAGAGTAAAAGCAAGAAAATGTATGGGTTGAGATAAAAGTGGTTTAATAAGTGTAAGTGGAAGAGGAGAGAAAGAAAAGGGGTGCAAAGGCAAACATTCACTGCCTTCTGTGCACAGACTGATGTTCAGGAGCCCCTGAGCTAAGGGTGGCAAACTCCCCCAGGATCCCTCCTCTCTGTTTGTGTTGCTGAGCAGATGTTAGATGGGACAGGTAGCTTTGTGGTCGTTCTGGGTAATCCACTCCCAAACTCTTGTGGACCCACAAGAGAGCCATGGTGAGAAGCAGAGAAGGCTCTAACACTGCAAACACCATTTGGCAGTTGCTGAAGTATCAGTGTGGCACCAGTTTTGTTTTGGTCACGAACTTAAAACTCAACACCAAGCAATGCTAATTAACCCCCTCCCAGCCATACCCAGTACAGGACACTTAAACACCTTTGAATGCTCATACTGAGGGAGATGCATTGGCAGGAATCCTTGTCAGACCCGTGCAGCAGGAGATGGGGCCTCTGTCCTGTGGATCTGATGGCCAAGGCACACTCAGGCTGACCAGGACAGAGGCATGGGGTGCTGCCAGGCGTGGTGTGTGTTGGGAGGAGCTGGAGGACCAAGGGAGTGATGGAAAGCAAGCCTTGGTAAGCAGGACTGGGTGTCAGTGGTGAGCTGCTGGCTCAGCTGGTGTAAATTATCCTCAGTCCTTCAGAGTGCTGGAGCTGGCAGTACGGGGTCTGACCTGGGACTGCTCAGGGCTGCTGCTCAGCATCTCCCTTCAGTTCCTGGCCACAGGCTCCAGTCAAGTTTGCTGCTTCTAGGGAGGCGTTTTCCAAACCTTAGGCTGTCCCAGAAGGAGAAAATCCTGCAGCTGAGCTTGTATTGCTTATAGTAAGCACTGTCAGGGCTGTGAAAAGCTGCTGTGAAATAGAAACGAGAGGGAGGGACTGTGAAGCACCAGGCTGGAAGGCCTTTTCTTTAAACTGCAGCTGAGCTGGGCTTAGGCAGAGGTAGGACACAATGTCTGGTCCTGGTTTCCAGAAGGCAGCACATGCATTTCCCTTGTGAGCGATCAAAGGCTGAGGCTGAGACTCATCTCTGTCTTTTTTATATCTAGTCCATCACTGTGTTATCTGGTGCTTCCCAAGTATATACAGAAATAGCTTTTTTTTCTTTGTCCTCTTCTAGACAATGCCTGGAGTCTTTGATAACTTTTTATGTTTTATATGTTTTTGTGTGTGAGGTCTGTTTGTGCCTCTGTGTACCAAGATGTGGAAAGCTGTTTCATGAGTGAATGCTCTTGGTGTCCTCCACCATGAGGACCCAAAGACTGCCCAGATGGGGTGCTTGTGTCTGGCTTGGTCCTGAGCCTCTCAAAGGTTTGTGATCAGCCCCTCTCAGGGTAGCTGTGTCTTGTTTTTCTATCTTGGAATCACAATGACTGTGTGTTCAAGGTGTGAGTTTTGGTGTCACACCACTGTGAGGTGTGATGGGAGAGGTGAGGGGCAAGACATGTACGACAACTCAGAGGCCCAGGAGGGCTAGAATGGCTTCTTGGCTGGATACTGCTTGGCTTTGGATGCCCAAACTCTGCCTGAGGTTGCTGCCAGCCCAGCAGCCTGAGGTAGGTGGTGGGTTGGAGAGGAGGACACAAAGGAACACGTTTTGTCTGTGCTGCAGCCCTGGTTGACACAGTCCAGTGTCCATCTGGAGCAGTGGGGACCTGGAGATCGGTGTGGCAGCACACAGGGGGGGCATGTGCACTTTGGGATTTCAGCACTTGTGCAAGTGGCTGCATGGATTGGGCTTGGTGGGCTCTGGGCTGGGGATTTGGGGATGTGTGAACGTGTTCTAACGTGACTGTCATCAAGGGAGCTAGAAAGGAGTGTGAAGGGAGAAGTGAAGCAGCCCAGAGGACAAAGGGAGTGAAAACAAGGGTCTGCAGTGTGGTGACAGAGCAGGATGCAAAGGGTCAACGTGTGTGAGGGTGACAAAGCTGGAGAAAACCATACAGGAAAGTGGCTGTGTCTGTACATGTGCCCTGCCACTCCTCTGTTTCAAGCACAGAGCTGCTCTGGGGAGAGCAGGGGTGCTCAGAGCCAGTGTGTGTCAGTGTCTGTGGTAGGGAGGCTCTTCCACTGCCAGAGTGGCTGCTGTCCTGGGTGGAGAGGGTTGGGTCAGGGGAGTCCTGCAGGTGCCCTGGGCGTTCTCAGGGAGATCCCTTGCTGAAGCAGTGCCAGGCTGCCAGCCTGGGCTGGGGCAGGAGGACTGGGAGCTGCAAGTGGCTGCACCTGCCTGTGTGGGTGTCTGTGCCCTGTCCTGCACGCTCACTCTCACATGTTCCAGCACAATCCTGCTTGCTCACGTGTATGTGTATCTCCTTCACTCTATTCTTTCACATGCACTTTGTCCATTTGCTTTTCTGTCCTCCCTGTTGCTACTGTAATCTCTCTCTTTCTTTCTCCCTTTGTTGCCTGGGCTGCTTTGCTGCCTCTTACTTCACCATGTCCCTCTTTATTCCTTTTGATAATAATAACATTAAAACCTACGTACGAGGCCCCAAGGTCCCTGCTTTGTGCAGATACATGAGGAGAGACCCTTCAAAGCCTGTGTGCTGGGTTGAGAAGATTCTCACAGCCTCACTGTTTCCAGGAGTGTCAGAGGCAGAGGGCTGGATTGTGAAATAAAGCCTGTGCAAAACCTCACGCTGCGGCCTCTGTCCATCCAGGAATGGCAGAAGTGAAGATGCCAGTCTTGTTTGATGGAGTTTTACACCAAAGCCCTGAACCCCTGTGCCTGGTGGAGGAACTGAATGATTAATCCCCCCTTTATCAGTTGTGCTGAGCAGAGTGGTTGTTCCCAGGGCTCCCAGTCTGTCCCTTCCTCTTTGTGCTGTTGGTTTAGTAGTGACATTAAAGTGAAGCTACTTGCAGATTCTGTTCCAGTCTGCAGTGTTCACGTGCTTCAAGCTTTCAGAAATGTTCTCCCTTTCAACTGCAATTTGCACATTTGGCCTCTGCTGAGAGGTGATGCTTCAATGGGATGCTGAAGTCTGGTGGTTGGAAAGCAGTGTTTCTAGTGATGCACTGAGCTTTGCATATGTGATACCCACTGTATTTCCTGTGCTTGAAGGGCCTGTGTGCCTGCTGGATGCTGGTTCAGTCTGCAAATACAGCACTGGGGGGGTGGTGGAGGAGGAATCAAATCTTTTTCTTCACTCAACAAAGTGGTCAGAGTTTCTTGAAGAGGAGGAAGGCTGGTGCCGTATCTGGCTTGCAGAATCATATCCAGAGACCCACTGACTTGTCATAAGGATGTATCTCTAGTCCACCACGATTCAGACCATAGCTAGCAAAGGACTCTGAAATCAGGAGATACATTTAACACTTTTTGTCCCTCTTAAAGTCCTCCAAGGAACGTACTTCCTGTCTGTAGTGGTCTCTTTCAGCCTTATTCAGCCACACTCCAGTTTTCTGATGCTTCCACTTCAGCTCTCTCGTAGGTGAACCTTCTGTTATTTATGCCTGTGTCCCGAATCTCCTTGCTGAGAGCTGGATTTGGGAAAAGAGCAAGCAGTAAAATCAAAAGCCATCAGCTGTTCCCGTGGTTTGCTGCTCTTTGCAGCCCTTTGAGTTTATGTACAGCAAATGTCTGTTGCAAAGTCTGTCCCTGCAAACAGCAACAGGCTGATTTGGGATTTGCTTCTCCTGTGATTTCTCCTTCAGCAGCATGACCTGTAGGCAGGTCATGACTCAATTACAATAGAAGGAGATCTGGTGGGCTGTAGCAGCAGGACCCTGTGATTTGTCTCTGCAGTAGGGAGCAGAGAGGCTGTGACACCTGTGCCAGCCTTTTCCTGGGCACCTTGGACCACTGTGGAGCCTTTTTGCCAGCACTGACATTGGTCACTTTGTTGGAGCTGGCTCTCAGCAGGATCATTTCCTTCTTTCTTTGGGCAAAATGCCTCAGAGAGCCTGAGCACTTTCTGAGGAGAAGCTTGGTCTCTCTTCTGAGCCACAGAGCTGGGGGAAGATGTCATTTGTGGATGCTGCAGGGTTGGTGGCTCTGGGTCCTGCACATGAAGATTTTGGGAATTCCACCTGGGAACGCCTGTGTGCCAGTGCTGGCAGCAGAGAGCAATGCCAGGGGCTCCCAGAGCAGGTGGCCAAGGTCCTTCTGGATGAGATGTCTAGTCCTGCCCCAGGCTCACCACCCTGGGAAAGGGAAGTGGATGGTGTCAGCTGTTGCTGCCCTTAGGTCTGCCCCTTGTTGCTTTGTGCCTTCCTGCAGCACTCAGCAGAGTCCCTGACAGCTGAAGGTGGAGAAGGAGAGTGATTTCTCCCTGGGCAAGTCATGTTGGAGAAGAATAAACTGGATCTGGCCAGGTAAGATTTTTGAACAGTACCTGTAAGTTCTGTTGGGGCTGCTCTGTGGTGGCTGCTTCTCCAAGGGTATGTATTGCTTTGAACTCATCCGGAAGCTGTTTGGAATGTGGAAAGTGGCATCATTCTGCTTTTACAGGGGGCTTATGAGAGGTGTAATATTGCTGGCAGAGCAGAGAAAATTGGTGTCTGTCCAGTACAAGGCACTTCAGACAGGACAGAAATTGAACAGGACCTCGTCACCTGTTGTAGCATTTACTGGTGTGTGTTGGAAGATTTGCCCTTCCTCGAGGGAAGGAGGAAGGACCAGCCCTGGAGAAGGCAGCAGGACTGGTGTGTCTCTAAACTGTCCCATCCCTCCTGGTCTGCAAACTCTCCTCCTCTTGCTTGTTAACATTAGTATTCCGTTTGTGGCACAGGCGAGGCAATTAACACAAAGGTACAGTCATTCATCCTGACTGGAGCACTCCTGGGATCAGATGTGCTGGGGATAGGAAGCGGAGGCTTTCTGCTGGGAAGGAATGTCACAGCACAGCGGACACAGAAATGAAAAGCTATTAATAATGATCCCGGAACTTCACTTCCATCAGCTGTTTATTTAAAGGTGCTCCATATTCAAAGCCTCCTGATTTATGTGGGCAATAACACTCACAGTCCTGGGATCACTTTTTTAAGCAAGGCTAATGGGGTGAAACCATCATACTGCGACAGTAGAGATCAAGCTGGGAAAATGATACTGGAGAGAAAAATAAACTATTGCCTAGATAATCCCTGAGCTACGCTGGGCTGGGAGCTGGTGTGAGCTCCCTGCTCTTCCAGCATTTATTAAGGGTTTTACTTCCTTTTTTTTTCTTGGTCTTTGTGTACAGAATTTAGTGGGCATGGAAGGATATCAGAATTTGATTTCTACCAGACTGGATGCTAAAATGCTTCTTCATTTGCATGCAAGTGACGTGGGACATGTGGTCTCTCTGTCCCTGTCTCCAGAGCTCCCATCTGGACTTGGTCCATTCCCAAGGGGCTGGTTCCTCTGTGCCCTCTGCTGTGTGGGTTTTGCCTGCAAAGTGGTGGCACAGGAGTGCCTGGGGGGGACACAATTGGGATGTTCTGGGCTGTGGCACTGAGGGGACAAAGGGCTGCTCTGCTCTGGGAGTGTCTGGTTTCCATGTGGGTTCTCTTTATGGGGCTGTTTGCCCTTGCAGGGAGGGCTTCTTAGTGGGGCCCAAGTTGGGCCATTGACATGTGAATTTTGCAGAAACTCATAGTGGTTACCTGGTTCTGCAGTTACAGCACAACAGGAGGCTGGGCTCAAAGTGCAAGAAGGGCTCAGGGCAGGAGAAGAGTGAGTGTGGTGCCAGCTTGCTCTGCCTGCAAGTGAGCCCTTGGTGCACAGGAGCTGGTTTCAGCAGCTCCCTCTGGACATGGGGCAGTGTGCAGCAGTGCCAGATGCTGGCCATCAGAGGGTATGTGGTGTCTGCAGGGCAGTGAGCAGCTTTTGGCAAAGGCTGGGTGTTTTCCTGGGGAGGTGAAATAGCCCTGAGGCCGCCCAGCATTTTCATTTTGAGTTGCTCTGGGCAGGGACTGACTCCTGGGACGTGACTGTAAGCACTGTTCATTGTCAGGAGCTGGTTGTGGTGATGTGATTAGTAGAATGAAGCAAATTATTCCAAATAAATAATGCATCAATCATTAATGGTTGAATGCAAAATTTAGCCTGTTGCTGTTGTCTGCAAGTTGCTTACAAGGAGGTCAGTCCTTTATAACAGAAGGGGTTACCTGCAGCTCGTGGGCAGATGCTGTGCTCTGATATTCCTGGCACATCTGCTCCAGTCTGTAGGTCCTGGCCCAGCAAGAGGCTCTGGTCTCTCCTGTTTGCTCTTTGTCAGGAGGAGATGGGCTTTGCTTTCAAGGAGAGTCTGCCAGGGTGACCATGCAGAGGCTCCTGCAGGGCTGTGATGCTTTGGTGCTTGTTCTCAAGAATGCTGCTCACTGCTGGCCTGTTTGTGCTCAAGGTGCAGCCTCAGGGACCCAGGAAGGGACATGGGAGAGCTCTGATCACCTGGGCAGCCCCTCTCCTTGCTGTGCTCCTCTTGGAGACGCTGACTTTCAAACAGACTTGTCCAAAATGTACTACCTGTGTTGGAGTCTCAGCTGCCAGGGGTTTCTGCCAGCTGTGGTGGGGTGCTCTGCACAGTGCTGTGTCTTAGCAAAGTGTGTTTTCCTCCTCTTTGGGGGATGAGGCTGTGCACCATTCTTCTTCAGGTTCCTAAATTCCTGTGGTACCCAGATTCATTCTTTTCTTCCTGGTGCTTAGGAGTTCCTGAAGAGCAGGAAGGTTTGGAGCATCTTCCTCCAAATCAGGAAAGCCTGTCTGTAGGCAGGGCAGTGTTGGATTTTAGCAGGATGTTGCAGAAACAATTTTCTTACCCATTATACTATCTTGTTTCTAATTTTTATTTAATGAGCTCCTCTGAAAAAAAGAAAATCGTTGAAACAGTTTTCTTAAGTGTGAGAGATCAGGCTGAAATTGGCATTAAGGAGACTAATTACACTCATTCTTCCACCTTCCTAACAGCTGTTTATTGCTGCAGGCTTGTCCTGAGGTGCTGAGGAAGCCACTTAGCTTGGGCCAAAGGCACCAAAGAGGTATCTGCAGCAGAAAGTTGGAACAGGCTTCTCATCTGGGCTGTGCTCAACCAGATGATCTTGTTACACTGCAGAAAAGTACTGTGAAAACTGCAGGTGCAGCCCCCCAGGTCTTGTCCTGGATTTTTGCTGCTGTCTTGTCCTCCCTCACAACCTCTCAGCTTCGTTGTGGAGGATCCTGTGGGGCCTGGTCTTAGTCTCAAAATGACAGTGTGCTGTCAGGGGAAGGGACTTCCTCGGTCTCCTGTGTTCTATGAAGAGGGGTTGCAGATCTCCTGTCATGAAAACTGAGGGATTTCCAAGGACAGAATTGCTAAGAGGATTAAGATGTATAGGGAGGAAGAGTGAGCAGCAGCAAGAGACCTTCCTGAAAGTGATGTGTGCCTGCCATGGTATTTATTTCACCGGAGGACTGAGTCTGAACGTGACCTTGAACCTTGAGAAGCAAATTGAAGGAGGTTTCTTTGAACCTTTCTGACTCAGTATAATACCCACTTGTTATTCTGTGTGGGAATTTGAGAAGTCTTTCACAAGAGGTAGAAAGTTGCAGACAGAGCTATGAACATCTTCAATTTTCCATTTAATCACACAATATTGAATGATAAATAATTCATGCATCTGCCAAACATTGGCTTAAAAGAGCCCAATTCCCTCCACATTTGTCGAAGCGGAAGAATTCCATTTTGTGCTTTTTTATTTTACTTTGTCCTTTAATTCCTATCCAAATGCCCCTTGTCTGGGCCATCGGCTTTGATTCCACCTGTCCTGTTTTGGGCTCATGACTTTGCTGTCTTGTCACTTCTGCTGGTGTTCAGGGCCAGAAGGAGTGGCAGCAGGAGCAAGGAGGGGGGTGATGGTGTCCCTGTGTGTCCTGGGGCTGTGCCACAGGGGCAGCTCTGGCACTGGAGGCTGGGGAGGGTTCTCTGCCCCACTGCACGAGAGCACTTCTGGCTCCTCAGGAAGTGCTGGGGCATAAAAGATGTGGCTCTTTTAGGAATGCAGCTTCTGACTTTATGCAGGGTGTTTGTAAGGGAATGACTTCCAGATACAGCTCTCTGTCCAGATCCTGAAATCAAAGACTTGGTCTGAGCTCTAGAGCTCTCTCACCACAGCAGGAGGAGCTCTGTCCATCTCAGAAGTTGTGGCAGAGGTGCTGTGATGGCTGCTGCCACCTCCTCTCAGAGACTGTTTTTAAAGACAAATTAAAAGTATTGTATTCATGTAGACAAGGCATGAAAATTCCATATTTGGAAAAGAATTGCTGCAGAGCGAGACCGTTATGGCTGTAACAACCTCTTCCCTAGGGCAAATGTTGAGATTTTCTTTGCAATTAAAATTTCTTTGAAACTTGGACTAGAGAAGATTTGGAGGAAAAGAAAAAACCCTAAACTTTGAAAATACTTCTTGCCAAACAATGCTTGTGTGAGAGCTTTAACGAATACTGTTCCTCACAGTGTGTCTGATAGCAGAAAGTGACTGAACATGAGAAGTCAAAAGGTTGTGAATAGCTCCTGCTCTGGCAGTTGCCTCATTTTTCTATTATAATTTCTCAAGGCAGCATCAAAGGGGACAATAATTAAAATTAAAGCAACTTAAAAAGAAAGGAGAAAGAGGCATGTTTAGTCATACAGACCTGAGCATTGTGTAGGTACACATTCCTCTGCAAAAACAGCTTTTCTCAATGGTGTGCAAGTTGATGTGAGAAGAAAGGCAGATGGAGTTCCTTGCTGGGAGAATAGTTCCAAGGAAGCAGAAAGAGGAAATCCAGAGATTTATTTCAAGAATAAGCATGACTGAACTTTTTCTACGGATAATGGGTTTTCTGCCCTGTTGTCAAAGCTGAGGCTAGGGTGACATTAGAGAGATAACTTGATTTTATCATTGTCTGTCTGTCTTCTGTGCTCTGTATCAAGGCTGAAGACTTGCTGAAAGGCAGATTGCTACCAAATCTTGCCTTGCACGGTCTGGACCTGCATTTGGGATATGCTTATCCAGTAACTGGTTACATGACCCTTTCACTGTGTAAGTAGAGACAAAAGCAATTTAAATATCTTAATTCAAAAGCCTCTACAGTTTTGAATCCTTTTGCCACTGATCTCCAGCATTTGTACACAGCGTGATGCTATGTGCTAGCCAGGTTAATGTCTTTTCCCATTTGTCATTTGATTGGCAAAATTTGGTGATATTCTGGAAAGGACACTGAGTTAGAGTCTGCCTTCTGCAGGGTCCATTTCAGCAGAGGGTGCAGTGGGAGTTCCAGAGCTTGCAGTGGCAAAAACCTGTCGAGCTTCCAGATGCTCTCTGTGGCATCAGCATTGTGGTGCTTTGTCCAGCTTTATCTGAGCACTGAGACTTAAATGCTGCTGATGGGATCTGCTGTGGGATGGGAACTTGCAGTGCAGTGGCTGTGATCATCATCTGTCTTGATGTGAGTGGGCGTCCCACACCTTTTCTCTCAGCAGTGCTGCCGTGCCTTACAGAACTGCTGATGTGTGTTCGTGTTTTCCAGTCAAGGACGCTGCTTTGTGGGGGCTGCAGCCAGGTTGTGGTGTTGGTCCCTGGTGTTCTGAAACTGCAGAGTATTCCCTGTGGGGCAGAGGGCTCAGTGCCCTGAGCATTCCATTGGCTAGCCCAGAGGGGTAATCCTGAGGTGCCTCTTGCTAGAGAGGAGCTGTGGGAGATTGTGGGATTATGGGTGGGTGCTTGGCCAAGGTGCTTTGTGTGGTATTGACATATCTCATCGCAAGACAGTGTGTGGGATGTTGAAAGCTTGATTGTGATACACCTGCCTGGCCTGGAGTTGACAGTATTTTATGTCTGGCAAGATTGCCTCATCTCTCGTCTCTATATTTCAAGGAGAAGTTTATAAAAGGAAAAAAAAAGTTTCATCTTGCCTCATCTTGTCTTACAATATCCAGTAGAGAAAGTGAGCTCCAGAGAGCCTGAGTTCATGTCTTAGCCCTAGGCCTGGAGATTATGAACCATCTTAAAGCTTTGCAGCAGCCTTGCCATGCTTGTATTACCTCCATACAGCAGATCTGGGGAGTGTGCTCTAGCCAGCCTGCTCCTTTTCCCAGGAAGGGGAGCTTTAAGCGGATTTGAATCCTGTTTAACAGGAGGAGACGTGGTCACAGCCCGTGCTGCACTGTAGGCAGAGCTGGAAAAGAATTGCTGTTGGAGTAATTGCTGCTTTTCCCTGCCCTATCTCCCAGCAAGGGCTGTCTGAGGCTGTTGTGCTGCCCACGCTCTCGGGTGTGAGGCAGGTGGGCTCTGGGGATGCAGACTGAGCTGGCACTGATTTGACCCCCAGAGCTGCTCTTGTGCTTGCACGTGGCCTCAGCTGACACGTGTGGATGGTGCTGGAGCCACTGCACACCCTCTGAGCTCTCAGGTAGAGGCACAGTGGGGTCAGAAAGAGCTGGGCAGAGAATGGAGAGGGGGCTGGTTGGTGCTGGAGGTTGGCCCCACTCTTTAGAAAGGGTCTCCAGATAGGTTTGCATGTTCTGGGAACAAGCTGGTGTGAAACTTGTGCTCTTCTTGCTGCTCTAACACTTATGGCTGCTTTCTGGGAGTCAAGTAGGAGCTTTTGTCCATCTGACTTTCTGTCCCAGGTTGTCTCCAAAGGTGCTGTAATCCTGCTTGTTGGAAGCAGAGCTGCAAACCATTGACAAAGCTGTGACTGTGCTCTGTCTGCATCTCCAACCTGCCTCTTACATCTCCCCATGCTCTTCTCTGCAGCCTCCCTGTGAGGTGGCTGTGGTCAGTGCCAAAGCTGGACCTGTGTGGCTTCCTCGTGGCTGGTCAGAGATGCCTGCTGCAGACCTGGGGGATGCAGGCACACCACAGCTCTTCTCGTGCCCCCTTTGTCCCTGCATGATGTGCCCTTGGAGAGCACACTGTGAGGTGCATGAGAGTCCACAAGCTCCCAGTTTTCAGCCATGGGGTTGGGATTCTGCATGCAGGCAGCCACTGCTGTCCCCACCCTGAGGACTGTCCCTGCTGTGCTGCTGTCTGCTCCTTCCTTGGCTTTGCTGGGTAGCAAGGCTGGAGCCACGTTTAAGGGGTGCTCTCACTTTGAACTCATTCTGTAGGCAGCTAATCCAGCAGCAAGAGGGCTGTGGGTGTCAGGACTGAGGTATTGTCTCTGTCCAGCAGCCCTTCTACTGCAGCCTTCATTTCCTTGTGTCCTCTGGGGTGTGAAAGGGCTGTGGTAAAGCAGAAGAAAGCCCAAGCTCTAAGGAGCTCCTCTCTTGTGCTTGGTATTCATGCTGTGGTTTTCCATTCTAGAGGGTGGCACGAGCAGTGCCTTGCTCTTGCCTGACTCCTCAGCAGCCTTTGTGGCATCCTCATGGCTGTTCTGAACAGCTGGAGCAGTCCTGGTGCTTGTGCTGGTAGCTGGTGCCACCCTGCTGGGAGGAGTGGGAGCCAGAGCAGGACATCCACGCTCATGTTTGCTGAGGCTGCAGGCTGGGGTTGAGGAGGGAGGGCTCTCTTTCCCTGCCTTTGCATCTTCTGGTACCTGGTGGGCAGTTCTGCGTTTTCTACCAATTATTAGGGCTCGTCAGAGGAGCAGTAGTGGTGTGCCAACCCTTCCAGTAGAGTTATGTGCATGGGAGCACTGCGTGAGGCCCTGGGATGCTCCCTGGCCTCTGGGACAGTCCTGCCTGGGCTGTGAGGCACCACTGCCTTGGCCCTGCCCTGTTGGGCAGTAGTGCAGGACTGGTGCACTGGGCAGTGCTGTCCTGGTGTGCTTTTGCCTGCCCATGTCTTCTCCCTCCCCCTGCCTACTTTCTCCTGCATCAGCCTGCATTTGTAAAATGAAATAAATATTGACATGGACGGGATGCTATTCAATTTGTCCTGATCACTGGGCTGCGGTGAGTTCTGACAGAGCACAGTGTAAAACATAAGCTCAGGATGTAATTTCTACTGTCAACATGATGTACAGTATAGCTGTGCCAAATGCACACCAACAAACTGCACGAGCTCGTGAGGGGAGGGGAGGGGCACTTGTGCTGATAGTTGGAAGTGGGGATGGCAGAGCAGCAGGAGAGGGGACATCAGCCTGGGCCTGGGGCAGTGAGAGGGTCTGGTGCTTCACACTCTGCAGGAGCCTGCAGTGTGGTGAGTGCTGGGCACGCTGCCCCGTGGGAGCATGTGTGCTGCTGTGGGCTGGGCTGGCTGCAGCAGCAGCTCCCTCTGGTTATTTATGGCCCCGCTGCTCACGTGTGGCAGGGAGAAGGGGCACTTCCAGCTGTTGGTGAAAGGTTTTCAATAGCACAGGGAGATAAATATTGTGCTAGTCCTGGTTCCTGTGCGTGGGACCTTCTGGGGTCCTGCTGCTGCAAGGGCATGAGCAGGGCTTGGGGCTCTTGGCTTTGCAGCCTCTGGAAGAGCTCTGTGATGTGACAGCTGGAAAGAAAGTTCTGCACGCTGAGGAGAGACATGACCCTGAAGCTGTCACAGAAGAGAAACAGGCTGAGAGTTTGTCACTGGAGAAGAAGGATCTGGTTTGTGGCTGTGAGCCTGGCTAGAGATGTCTCTGGGCCCATATTTTGTGGTGCAGGGGACTGGAGGATGCCACAGGTTCTGTAGTTGGGCTTTGATGTCTGGGACCTGGATGAGGCAGCTCGGGTTACAGCACCTGCATCGCTGCCCACAGGAAGAGCATGCAGACAGCTCAGCTGAGAGTAGCTGAACTTTGGATACGTGACACAGTCACCAGCAAACCACATCAGCTCAGATGAGAAATCTGTTAAATATAAAAACCAGCACAATAGCTCAGACTATACATAAGGTTGTGTTTCCCACAGCAACGCAGCCCAGCCCCATGGGTGCTCAGCAGGACTCTCCTCTCCGTGGCAGAAGCTGCTCTGCAGAGTGCTCACATGCACCAGGGCTGAACAAGTTGCCTTGGGAACTGTGGGCCAGCTTGTCTGCCAGCCAGGGAGCAGCTCTGCTCAAGTGGAGCTTGCCCACTGCAGCATCTTCTGCCCTCACTTCCTCTTTCCTGCCTTGCCTTAGTGTGTGCATTTAAGCTGTTATTTTAGGGGTTTATTGATGCTGTTTGAGACTGTGCTGCTTCCATTGGTGTGCTGTAACTCTGGTCAGGCTGACAGAGAAGGCCAGTGTCCCTTTCTGAACAAGGAGCAGTGCCATTTCTGTATGCACAGGGCTGTCTGCAGTGTGTGCCTGGGGTAGCTGTGTCATGGAGGAAATCAGATGCCACTAAGGTGTGAAATGGTGTGATGAGGGGAATGAAGGTGCCTCCTAGTGTTGTCACAGAGCCAGTGTTGGTGCTTTCTGCCAGCTGTGTGCCCCGAGTGCTGCGTACTGGAGGCAGTGGGAATGTGCTGCCTTGGTGTGCCAGCTCGGTTGGAGACCCTGGATGCTGACACTAGTTGTGGTGCCAGGATTTGCTCCATTGGACTGGCTTTCTTGCAGCCTCCCCATGTGTTCAGAAGGCCTTCAGTGTTGCAGAACTGTACCCTGGCACTGGCACTGCTGCCTTGTCAGGCTGCTGGCAGGGCTTTATAAATCAGTGGGGATGGATCTGCTCCTGGATGGCAAGGAGAGGATGCTGGGCGGGCAGAATGGGAGCCTTCAGCAGGTGGTGGCTGCTTCTTCCCACAGCTCTGCCAACATAGCTGTCCTGAGAACACATGCAGATGGATTCTTTTTTAAGTGCTCTTTCTGAGAGTTGAGTTTACCAGCTACAACTCATTTGTACTCAGATTTTGGATGCAACCAGAGGTGTTGCCTGCAGAAGTGCTGCAGAGTGGCAGGCAGAGATGCTGGATGGGATGTTCTTCCCTCACCTACTGTTTGTTCTTGGTGCTGACCTGAAACTCTTGCTCTGGCACTGCTTATGCTGCTCAGTTTATTGACATATCTCACTGTCTGGGTAACCTACTCCAAAATAACCAGAGATCTCCTAGGTGTGGGAATTTGGAGAGGTGCTGTTTGTGACAGCAGTGCACTGTGTCTTGTTGTATTTGTCTTCTGTGTACCCAGGTAAGCGTGATAAAGCACATTTGCACTTGTTCTGTTTTTGAGAGTGTCTTGCTCTGCAGCCTGCTGTGGGTTGGGCAGCCTCAGCTCCGTTGCTCCAGAGCAGGGACCCCAATCTCTGCATGTGATCTGTGAAGTTACTTTACCTTCTGCGTGGGAAGAGATGGCTCAGTCCATTCCCCACCTACAGGTTCATCTTGCTCCCCTAAGTACAGTGTTAAATACTCTGGTGTTTGATAGGGATCCTCACCAGCAGTGCAGCTGCCCTGTGGGAGCAGGGACAGGAGCACTTCTGTGTGGGGAGGCCTGGCTGCAAGACACAGTCATGGCACTGCCAACAGCCTCACCTGGCTGCTGGGGAAATATCCTCATAATAAATGGGCTGGCAAGGAGGAGGGGTAGGAGGCAATGTTAGTGCTTCTGTACCATGATTGCTAACATAAAAATACACTGGAGACCCTGTCTTCCTTGGAGCATGAAGTGCACAGGGTTGGCACATGTGACAGCTGATGTGTGCGTGTGAGTGGAATATAGCGTGTGTGCATGGAGAGGAAATGGGTGTGCACACAAATGAGGCACAAATAGACAAAAGGAGCCAGTGTGTGTGAGTGATCTTAGCTGTGCACGGGGTGGGATGTGTGTGAGTCCTTTTGGTGAATGGATTTGTGCGCGTTGTGTGACACACAACTTGTGAACCATGAACAGGCAGTGTAGGATGATGCTTTGTGGTTCTCAGGGAAGTGTTTGTCCAGACAAGTGAATGCAGATGGGAAAGAGTGCACCAGACATTCCCTGTTTGGGAAGTGGCCCCATTGATGGAGTCACACAGGGGAATGGCAAGAGAGGGAAAGAGCTGGAGAAATACGTGGGAGCTGTCCTTCCTCTGAACAGCTGGGACTGTTCAGATTCATGCAGGGGTCTGTGCAAAGCACAGTCCAGTTCCCTTTCTATGGGGAGTAGATGGACATCTAGTCGGGGATCATTTGCCTTTCCATTCACCCTTTTCCTGCCTCCTGTTTAGAGTAACAGCTGACAGGAGGTGAATTCTGCAGACTGGTGCATGTTTCATGAGTAGATCAGGCTGTGGCTGGTATTGCAGAGCTCTGGTGGTACCTCAGGGCGTTGGTGCAGGGAGAGATGGATGCTGCATCCCCATCTCCTGATCAGGATTCTTCTCTCCATGTGCTCATGGGATGCAGTGTACCCTTGGCTAAAGGTCTCATGTCTCAGCCCTTAGTGCCTTGAGGGTGGCTCGAAGCTTACACCAGAGCCCTTTTTCAAACTGTTACCTTTAGAGTCAGCCAGGTGGCAAATTCTTGAACAGATGCTTTTCTCCTGCCCATGGCTGCAGAGGTGAGATGACAGGTTCTGCAGGGAGGGCTTGCAGGAGTGTCTGGACAGGCTGTGCCTCCCACGCTCAGGGGCTGGTGTCCCTCAGTGTGAGCCTTGTCTGCCTGTGCAGGACTGCTGTGGTCTGGTCCTGTGCAGGCACTGGCAGATGTGCTGTGCCAGGAGTGCTGCTACACATCTCCTAACAGTGTGGGTGGGCACCAGTGACTCCCTCCATGCACAGACCTCACTCCTCTCAACAGCCAGCACCATGTGGTGAGAGGCTGCCCTTGTCAGCAGGGTCCTTGGTCTCTTGAGTCCCTGCTGGAGCAGATGTCTGCAGTGCTGAGAGCTCTGCAGCCCTCCCTGTTGTGTTCCTGCTCTGGCAGCACCTGTGGGATTTGGCCTTGCTGTGGAGCACCTGGGGCAGGGCAGGGTGGGAGATACTGACTGAGGCTGCAGGAGCAGCACAGGGGGGACACCGGGCCGTGTTTTCACACCAGCTCTGACACCTTGGCTTTTTTCAGGCTCCTGGAGATCCTGCTGACTGCCCTGCACCTCCCCGCATGAGCCAGCAGAGAATGGAAGTGACCGGACTCATCTGGGCAAAGGGCCCTTCAGCAGGCACTGGGATGTTGTCCCCCTGAAGATGGGAGTTACAAATGGCCTTGTGAACTGCACGTGTGGCACAGACACCTGCACTGCCTCACCCCTTGCACAGTAATCCCAGGCTGCCACAGGACAGGCAGCCGTCAGCCACAGCAGCTCATCCCGTTAACTCCTCTGTGAAAACATTTGTGGAAGAGCTTTCCTTCTCCTCCCGTGAATGCCGGCAGTGGGTGTCTGTGCCCCGTGTGCCCGCCGCTGGGGTGGGCAGCAGGCTGGGCATCGCCCCCTTCCCCAGCCAGACCGGCGGCAGCCGAGCACGGAGCCCTGCAGCTCTGTCCCCGGGGACAAATGCCAGCTGCCAGACTCTGCTGTGGAGACCCAGGAGCAGCCTGCGAGGCACCAGCACTGATTGCTCCCACGCCAGCAGCGGGCAGTCCGGGACGCCTCTTGTCACAGATGTGACTCAGGCTGGACAGGAGTGCTCCAGCTGCAGGGCACGGCATGCAGCAGGGACGGGGATGCTCTGCATTGACCGGGCAGCCTCCTGCTGCTAGTGTGGACTTTGCTCCTACTTTTCCCTGAAGGATGCTGCCTGCTCCTGCTCATGCAGCCTCCTAGAGTGCCATGGCGAAGGCTCTGCAGGGCTGCTTGTGGACCATGCTGCTGCTGTTCTGTGCCATCCAGGAGCTGGGGTCCTGGGCCATGCACACGGCGGTGGAGGGCCCTGGCCTAGGGGAGCCCGGGGATCCTGCGCTGCTGGCCGGCGGGCGAGTGAAGCGTGGCTGGGTCTGGAATCAGTTCTTTGTGGTGGAGGAGTACACGGGCACGGAGCCGCTGTATGTGGGGAAGGTAAGCTGACCTGATGTCTCCGTGGGGCTGACAGAGCCAGGGGCAGGGTGGACATGCTGGTAATGCTGAGCAGAGAGAGAGCCCATGTGGAGGCTGTTCATGGGGGCCTGGCTAGAGAAATACTCTGTGGATTGCGATGGCAGGAGCCTGGTCCTTGCTGGGCGTGGTGAGGTTTATGTGCTCCCAGAGATGATAAACAGGACACACCCAGATTTTACATCTGTGTTCCTACAGTCGTATAGTGGGTTCTTGTGATGTCTGGGGGTGGGTGCGAGAAGCCCGGTCTCTGTGGGAGCTGCTGGCAGGTGACAGTGCCTTGCTGAGCAGGACTGGGTCTGTAGGCAGGAGCTCACCACACTTCCCTGGCGTGTGACCTCCTGAGAAGTCTGGACATGGACCTCTGCTCCCTCCACTCCTGGTGTTCTGAGGCTGAAGGAGCATTTTACTTTGGGATTACTGGGCTTTATCCTTTTCTTGGATAAAGAAAAACTCCTTTTCTTGGAGCTCTGGAGAAGCACCTGCCCCACGTGTCAGGCAGATGTGGTGTTTGTAGATGGGTGAAGGCAGTGCTAGCTGTTGGAGCCAGTCAGAGGAACATATTACAATCCAGCTAGAGCTGGAGGCATGGGCTCACCCCAAAGGAAAGTGCCCAAGAGCTTGTACAGCAGGGCTGTCTGATGGCCTCAGCCGTCTGGGCATGAGTCTGGAGGAGCTTGAAAATGGGTTTCTTGGCTGGGGGCCAGCGGGGATTTCAGTGGTGATTTGTGTCCGTTTCAGCAGACACTCAAAGCCGCGCTCCTCCGCCGCCCTCGGAGCAGGCACAGCTAATTCATGGCTCCCCTGGGAGCAGCGGAGGCACCGGGCCCTGTCACAGGCCTGGCAGTGCCTCGGCTCCAACTGAACCGAAACCTACAACTCACCCGTTTTACAGCCCCTTTCCACATCACCCACCACGTCACCCGCCTGCCTCACAGCAGCAGCGCTGACATCACTGCCTGTGGCTCCCCAGGGCTGAAAGCCAGCAGGGCCAGGCTTGTCCTGGTGCTGGGAGAGGATGGAGTGCTTGCTGGGACGCTCTTTGTCCCCAGCAGTGTGCCAGCCCTCCTGGCACTGTCTGTGGGTCCGGAGCCTTCCTGCACTGGGGGACCCTGCAGAGTAGCTGGGGCTTGCCCTCTGTGGATGCCTCTCACACACCTACGTGTGCTTTCTGAAGGGCCGATACCATTTCCATAAAATCTGGGTTCTCTAGCTAATCCTTCTTCTGAACTGTAATTTCCCCTGAGGCTGCTGTCAGTTTGATGTGGATTTCTTTGGGTTTTTTAAATAGAATTATGGGGTCAGCACTAGTTGCAAACTTCTGCATGTGGACAGATCTATTTTAGATAGAGGAGAGGATTAAAGGGAAAAAAGCAGATTTAATTAAGTTGCTAATATTTAAAGAAAATTGATGAACTCGGGCTTTATGAGTTGGAGCAAACAGAGTGCGCCTTTATTACGGGCTAGTTTTTATTTGATTTCCTTTCTTTTCTAGCCCCAGAGTCATTTTTTATTTGTGTATCTGTGCTTTCTGTTTAATTGCTTTTAATAAGGAATGTGCACCTCTGTTCATATTTAATTTTGATTTAATTATTAGTATGTAATTAATGGCTTCGTAAGAATTCTGGTTGTAGTCTTTTAGGACAAGAAAACAATTTTGCTGTTTAACAAATGGGACGGATCAGCCTGTTGTCTGCCCTCTGGATGTCCCAGTTCTGCAGGCACTGCTGTCCTTGCTCGGGGCTGAGCTGCAGGCAGGGCTGGGTGGTCCCTCTGCTCCTGGGGCCCAGTGTGTGCCAGAGCTGTGTGACTTCTGCCATGCCCAGGGGTGGAGGGAACCCTGAGGCTGCGTGGGAGCGTGGTGCTTCCCAAGCCTGCCTGCTGTAACAGGGAGGAGAGAACATCCCTGGGATGTGGTCTGGGTCTGTGGCATCTCCCCTTGCGTTTCTGTAGTCTGCGATCCGGCCCTCCCCCATTAGTTGTTGTTTAGCCAAGCAGCACAGATTTAGCTCTTTTAATCTTCCCCTGTAAATCAATCTCTGCAGCCCCTTGAGCCCAGGCTCCATTTTTCTTCCTAGCATTCCAGTTTGCAGGGATGCTGGTGTCTGCTCCAAGCAGTCAGTGATGAGCAAATATGTGAAGAGGATGTGCTGAGAGCTCAATGTGGTGCTGGATGCTTTATCTCTAGCCTAATTATTAATCATGAGCCCGGTGTTCAGCAGAAAAATGCAGGTTTCTGCTGCCTGTGCTGTACAGACCTGGTGCTCCTTCTTCATTCTGAAAAGCTCAGAGAGTAGCAGTGAGAACTGGGGAGAGGATGATAAAGTGAGGAGGGCAGCAAGCTCTCCACCATCCAGTGGGGAGGGTTGGGACTGGATGGCCAGGCTGAGATAACCATCCCCACAGACCAGGGCAGGATGCTGCAGGTGGCCAGGGCGGGTGACCACCCCAGAGGCACATTTGCAGCCAAAGCCATCACGGTGGTCCCAGACTCACAGCCCTATTTGTGAGCTGAGTGAAGGTCTCCTTCCAGCCAAGCCTTGAGAGGTGTGTCACCATGGGCAGTAATTTGTGAATTTGTGCAAAATGCATCGAATTGCCTAACGTGTGGGTTCCTCACTTGTGAAATAAATATATAAACTGTATCTAACAAGACAAATATAATGAAGGCATCGTAAAAAAAGAGGCAGCTCTGGTATAAATTCTTGCTGGTAGAGCTGTATGTCTGAAAGGTGGATTATAGAACTGCAGTTTGGAAGATTGAATGGCCCATAAACATTTTCATATTTCATTAGCCGATTAATGGACGACTTTTTTCTTTTTGTGGAGGGGGGACATGACTTTGCTGATTCTAAGCAAAAATTGTAGGAAACAAATGAAAGCAGCTGATGAAACCTTTCCGGGGGCCTGTCCCATTATGGATTGTCCCAATTAATGCCCATGCTGCTCTCTGTCAAGATGCATTCTGCCTGTCCAGTTACTGTTAATAGATTTCTCATAAGTGGCTGGATTGTAAAAACCTCATAACTCAGTTTAATGCCACCAATAAAATTATCTCTGGACGTCTGGCCTGGATTCCAGTCAGCTCTTGGTCCGTGGGGAGCTGCTGTTTACCCTTTCTTTTCCCAATTCCAAACATTGTTGTAATTTAAAAATGAAGCAGCAGAGATTGCCTGCAAAGGCATCTTCCTCAGGGTCTGTTTTTAGTCCTGGACAGGAGCCAATTTGTCACACTCTTTTGCAGATTTTGTCTGGGTGGGGCTCTGGACATGATGATGTAACATAAACCCAGCACATAGGTGCAGCAAGTGTGTGAGCTCTTCAGCAGGGAGACTTGTCATCACCAGCTGCCCAGATCATGGAGGGTGGCTGTGGCTGAGGCAAAGCGGCTGGATGAGGATGGGCTTTGGGTAGTTGTGTAGAAGGGGAGGGATGCTGGTGGTGCAGTACCTGTGCAGCTTGGGAGAGGTGATCCCAGGCTGCCAGAGTCTTGAGTCTTGCCCATAGGGAAGCCTCTTTCTGTGGAGTGCAGTTGAGTTGTTCTTCCTCTTCCATCATCTCATAACCACTTATTAAAGGGGTTTGTCCCTTGGTTTATAGTGGGGGTGGGCACTGGCAGAATGTGTAATCTGCAGAGCTGAAAAGACAGACCTGAAATTCCGGTTTATTGGGCCTTCCTTCGTGCACAGGAGTTGTCTGGTGATGCTCTCTGTCGCCATCCAGTCCAACAAGAGCACAGTGGGCAGAGGGGCATCACACAGGGACCATGGGCATCTTGTGCAGGTGGCTAGGGTTGGGCACAAGCACAGCCCCAGGCTCCCTGCTCCCACCCTCTCCCTCTTTCCCTGGCAGATCCACTCAGACTCGGACGAGGGAGACGGCTCCATCAAGTACACCATCTCCGGGGAGGGTGCAGGGACCATCTTCCTCATCGATGAGATCACGGGTGACATCCACGCCACCGAGCGCCTGGACCGGGAGCAGAAAACCTTCTACACGCTGCGGGCGCAGGCGCGGGACCGGCAGACGGACCAGCTGCTGGAGCCCGAGTCGGAGTTCATCATCAAGGTGCAGGACATCAACGACAGCGAGCCGCGCTTCCTGGAGGGGCCCTACATTGGCAGCGTGGCGGAGCTGTCCCCCGTCGGTAGGTCTGCTGCGGGGACGGCGTGGGCTGGCAAAGCTGCACCTCCCTCCTGTCAAACCTTGAGCCTGCTGTACCCCGCAAAAACCACCAGCAAATCCCAGGGATTCCAGAGCTAGGGAGCCAAAAGGGAAAAATAAATAAGGTGGCTTAAGAAAAACAAGTGGATAAATCCTCTGAGCTGATTGCCAGCCTTTGGCTGAGCGCTCAGTCTCAGCCCTAAGCCGTGCTCTGGGGATGGGTCGTGGTGGTGCCAGCTGCCTGCTGTGCATTGACTCTGGCTTTGCACAGCCCCCTCCCTCCTAAATGCTGGGTGGTTGGACTAAGCCCTCACAAACCAAGGGGCTCACGTCTGCCTGTGGTTCAGATTGGTCTGGGTGGTGCTTCTCCCCCAGCTCAGGCCATCCTCTGTGTGCTGCTTTGCTGCCCTTCTGAGCCCCGAGGCTGCCCAGACATCATCCCTTTGTGTGTCCCCATGCAGAACTGCCAGGCCCTTCTCAGCTGGATCTGTCCTTCTCTGAGGGGCTAGGCCTTGTTGGCTGAGATGGAGGAATTCATGTCCCTGTGACAGAAGTGTGACTTCCTTGTGTTAGCCTTAACTGCCCATCCCCTTGGCACCAGGCCCCTCTTTAAGTGTGTTGGTGATCAGCCTCACTGGAGCTCTGAGGGCCAGGCTGGGATGATGGGGCTGCATGAGTCCATCCCCCCGGGATGGCAGAGCAGGACAAGTCAGCTTTGTGCTCACCCGAGCTTTGGGAGGGGTGCAGGGAGGTGATGTGTGAGCTGCAGCACTCCTGCCCTCACTTCTGCTGGGTTCCCATGCTGCTGAGCACAGCTGGAGTCCTGGAGAATGTCTGGTGCTGCACTGCCCAAAGCCACCCTGCTCCCTGTCCACGCTGGGCTCTCTGCTGCCGCTGTAGCATGCTGTGTGTGTCGGTATGTGCTGCAAGCAGGGACTGTAAATCACTGTTCCCAAAGGCTGTTGTATCCAGGTAGCAGGCAGCTTGTGAAAGGCTGACATGGAAGATCAGGCAGGACCCCAACCCTGTCAGCACAGGGGGCAGTAACAGTGCCAGGACTGCAGAGAGCCCCAGGGCAGGCAGCAGCTGAGCTGCACCAGGGTCTTGAGAGGCCAGCTCAGGTGGACCTCTGGGTCCTGCTGTGCTGCTGCAGGAAGGTTGGACTGCAGAGTTATCCTGGCAGAAGAATCCAGGGAGTGGTGCTGCTCAGGTCTGCACTGCCTCAGGCCAGAGCTCCAGCTCTCCATAGCTCATGTGCAGCGTATTGCAAGGGTGGTACCTTGCCTCCAACAGGCACAGATGTACAGGAATTGCCCACACCAGAGGAGCTGCTGCTGCCTGGATTCTGTTCATGTATGGAGAACAAGTTCTCCTGAGGCATCTCAAGCTCTCCTTCTGCTTCCAGTTACCTGTGCAGATCCTTCCCTCAGTCAGAGAGTGACCCCTTGAACTATAGCTGGATGCTTCTGGAGAAATGAAAGACAGCATGTGGGCACCAAAGCAAGAGGCATCCTGTTCCCAAAGGGAAGAAAGAAATTAAATTAATCTAATTTGCTTGAACAACATTTTAAAAAGCAAGGAATTCTCAACTCTAGGTATTAGACAAGGATCCCAGTTCTTTGAAAATCACTAACAATTATGGAGCTGCCTGATCAGACTGATGTGAACAAGACATATCAAAGGAGACAGTTTCTATGCGAAATTGGAGATCAGAGGGAGAAAGAAACACGGTTTCACAACATGAAAGAAGGCGATTCCTGCAAATTAAAGCTATCGGAAGTTAAAAGTGAAGAGAAGTGCTGTGAACGGCGTGGGCTGCATTTCCCAGCTGCGTGCTTAGACAGGGGAGCTGGAGCCAAGAGCCTGTTCTGCTTTCCAGGCTACCTGCCTGCCACAGCCTCGGAGGCTTCTGCAGTCTGGCCATCCTGGGGAGTGTTCGGGCTCCTCCAGAGCAGCCTTGCCCTGGAGATGGCTCAGGGAGAGCCTCACACATCATCTTCCTGTGCTGCTGCTGCCCGGGCCCCGGCAGTGGGAGTGCAGAGCTGGAGGGACCACATGCTGCTGCTACTGCAAGTCCCCAGCTCCCTCCCACTTCTCCCTCAGCTTACCAGTGCTTTGCCCAGGAGCAGGCAGCACGAAGGACAAGATGGACACATCCTGTGGAAGGATAAACAAGCAAGGCTGGCAAGGAGCTTTCTGCTCAACCCGCTGAGGTTCAGCAGGTGGGAGATAGATGAGGCTGGTTGTGGACCTGGTGTGAGAAGTTCAGCTCCAGATGCTATAGGAAGGGCTGAGGGTGCAGGATATGGGAAGCTGCTGGGCCAGGGAGGTGGAGTTCAGGATGTTCTTGTGGGAAGACACCTGCCAGCCCCTTTTTGTGTGGGAGTGCTCCTTTTGGGGCATCAAGGCTGTGGGTGCAGCTGTGATGGTGGATGTGTTGTGGTTGGTATTGATAGTGGTGTTTGCTGTCTGTGAGCTGGACAGAGCATCTCCCCTAGAGCTGTGGGGTATTTTCATGAGAGTGAATGGGGAGTGTGCCTTGCTGCCTTTCTGAGTGTGGAGGGAGGTGATCCCAGCTTGGCGTTGGCCAAGCAGGAAAACAAAGGCTGGAGAACTCAGGTTGGCTATTAGTGTATCAAGATCAAAGCCTGGGGACCTGCTGGTGGCCATGCCTGCTCTCAGCACCACTTTGATTCAGCTGTGCTCTGCTGGGGAAGGGGCTGGGATGGGGCCACTCCAAGGGCAGGGCTGCTCTCCAGCTTGGAGCTGTAGGGAGCTGCTCATTCCCTGTCTCAGCTGCTCTGAAGCCTTTGCTTTGCATCCCAGCCTGAAAAGTTGAGGGTAACCCCTTCTTCCTCCTCTCACGGTCTTGCCTTCCCAGACCTCGCTGGGATTTGTGCTTGGGTGGTTTCTGTTCTCACTCAAGGCAGCTCTCAGCTGCACTCTCCATTCCCTGCCAAAAGCAGAGTCCCAGCTCCCAGAGGTGGGTGCCTTCCTGGGGCGTGAAGAGGAATAAACCAAATACAGTCAGATCCGCTCTGTGACAGCAGGAGCAGATCAAAGGACATTATTTGCATAATGAAGGAGTACTAATTGGGAGGGAAAGTCATTTGATTTCCTAGTGTCTAAGAGGGAATAACAAATGAGAGAGCTGCACAAACTCTCAGAGTGGCTGGGAGTGCTTTGCAGCACAGCTGCCCCTTGCTCTGGGCAGTGTGTTTGGGTGGCACCGTACGTGCTGCCTGAGACTGTGAGACTGAGGGGGGACCAAAGGCCTCTTTGTTCCAGGATCTTGCCTTGGCAGTGGTCAGAGTGCATTCTTAGGAAGGAGAAATAGCACAAACAGGACATGTGATGCTGCTCTTAATATTCTCCCAGCCAGCATCTGTTTTCAGCTTGGAAATTTCTTTGGCTGTGGGTGGTTTCTGGGGGTTTAGTCAGCTTTAGTATCTGTCTTCCATGAACTCATCCAGACTCATTTTAAACCTCTGCAAAGGGGAAAGAAAAGGGATTGCTTTTGTTATCTGATGGATCGAAAGTGGCAGATGCAGGATGGTCAGGAGGATAAGGGATTTGATAAGGGCAGAGGTGCTGCCTGGAGCTAGCCCCAGCCTATAAGCCAGGCTGGAGAAGTCATTGTTTTCTACACAGGGATATCCTGCACTTGGAATAAGCACATCCAAAATGGAAGCTGACCCAATAGCTTTATCTGAGCTCCCTTGGCACAGCAGAACCAGCTGCAAAACCAGCAGTTGGTTTCTCTGGAGAAACCTGGTCTGGCCTGGGGCACCAGGAGCAGTAGTGCAGCTGCTGTGGAAGGTTTGCAGCCTGGCAGGGAGGACAGCTGGGTCTGTAGAGGGATGGAGAGGTCCCTGCTCAGCCTCCAGAGGTGCTGGGCTGGAGGCAATGCCCTGGAGTCACCTGGGCTGAGGAAGGCAGGGGCTCCTGGGGAGTGTGTTCACTGACACCCCTGTGCCCACAGCCGTGCATGCCAAGGAGCAGTCTGTGTGCAGGATGGGGCCTGAGCTGCAAATCCTGTTTACAGCTTCACTGCTGTCCTGTCACCTCTCAGAGAGGCTGCTGCTCAAGAGCTTGCAGGCTGCTCTGTGCTGACACCCCAGGCTCAGGCTCTGTGGATACCCCGGGTGGATCTCTCCAAAACATCTTAATTGAGCAGAATCCAGTACCAAAGGGAGAGACCTGCAGCTGCAGAAAAATGTAGGATGGGACCCAGCCAACTGCCTTGGAACTGCAGGAACTTCACCTTGTTACAGGAGGTGCTAAAATTAGCTGTATTTTGGGCTCCTTTCCTGATCTCCCTGGGGTCTGCATAACAGCTGTGTGCTGCACTGAGGCGTGAGCCCAAATCCAGCACACGGAGCCTCCTGTTAGACATCTCTGTTGGTTGCACAGGGTGAGTGTTCCAGCCCCTCACTTGTGGGGTCCTTGGGGAGCAGGCAGGGCCTGGAGTGAGGAGCAATGCCAGGAAAGGCATATGCTTCCATCAGAGCATCACTCCTCCCTTGGTGCGCTTCTCTCTCATTTCTCTGTGTAGCACCATGTCCAGATTAGAGGCGATTTGGCTGTACAGACAGAAACTTGGGGTCAAGCCCTGACTCCAGCACAAAGCTGGCTGAATGCAGAAGTGATTATTGTGAAGAGAAATTGTTTAATCTCCGTGCTGGAAGCAGAGAAAAACACTTTGTTTACCATACAGCCAGAACACTTGCAGGCAATCGGATTTCTTCCCCCCGCCCTTGCTAGAAAGTGCTAAAGTCACTTGTGTGTATCTGGAAGCTGCTGGGACAGCAAGTGGCTGGGAGCTGGGGCTTGCCCTGTCTGTTTGTCCTTAATGAGGGGAGTCCTTCCCCTTCTGCACTGCACTCTAGGTCACGGGCAGGCTCCAAACACTGCCCTGCCCGAGTGAGGACCTCATCCAGGCTGCCTTTGGCAGCCCCTCAGGGAACCCAAGCCCCTCCATGGAATGCTTGGTTTGCTCCCCACAGCGCCACGTTTACCTGCTCCGGGCTGCGGTGCTTTGTGCAGTGGCTTTCTCTGGCCAGACACCCCAAAAGAAGTTTTACAGTAGCACATTGGAGCAATTGCACCCCACCAGGTTACTGCCCTTGGGCTTGTCCTGTGGGGTGAGAGGGCTGTGCAGTGAATCTCCTCTGGGCCTGGCTTTCTACCAAGTCGGGATGTTCACAAGATTGCAAGAAACTCACTTCTGCTCCAGTAATTTTTAAGCTACTCTAGTTGGTTTTTTTTCTCTGATGTCCTGGCTGAATGTGTCTGGGGTGCATCAGCCACTGCAGGTGTTTGGGGCCAGATAAAAGTTGTAAATTGCATTGTTTATAAAATCCCACCTGCCTCCTGCCCCATGGCACCCAGGCACCTGGGATGGGAGTGCTGCACGCTGGTGTCAGGCCAGGGAATGTGGCTTTGCATGACACAGCACTCCTTGCAGGGTCCCTGATGTTCTGCAGGGCTGAAGTGCTCGAGTGCTGTCCTGGAGCTGGCCAGATCCACACAGAAAGGGCTCTCAGTATGGCCAGAAAGTGTCCCTGGTCTCTGCCTGAGCTGAAGGTGACAACTGAGCCTCAGAGCTGGCCTGGAGAGCATCTGGAGGCTCCTGGTTTCACCACAGAAGGGTGACTGCTGCCGTGAGGAGGGACAGTCAAATTTAGCAAGTATTGGTTTTTCCTGCTGCTCATTTGCCTCTTTGCCTGCCCAGAGCCTGGCTGTACTTCTGTCCCTGGGGAAGTGACAGGTCCCAGCCACTTGCTTGTGGATTCAGTGCAGGGCCTCTCTGCTCATGGATGTGTTTGGAGTTTGCCTGTCAACATTTCTTTTAGCTGAACGTGTTTGGAGTGAGTGGCATAGCAAGTGGTCTGAGCTATCAGCCTTCTTCATGCAGGGTCACTGGACTGGCCCAGAGGCTCTGGCTCCTGTGGGAAGGCAGTCATGGGTGCCAGGACAGGCCTGCACTGGTATTCATTCCAAAGGTGCCCTGCGGAGCCCAATCCATCCCATCCAGGGCACTGGGCTGAGCTGCTGTGCCCTGCCAGCCCTGGGGACACTCAGGGTGGCTGAGCTCTGCACCCAGGGAAGGGACCTGCAGGGACACAGCCCCTGCATCCCGCAGCTCCTGGGGCACCTCTGGGTGTGGGCAGTCCCTGCTGGCCCTGCTCACAGCAGAGAAGGGACGCTGCTGGCAGAGCTCAGGGCTGGCTGCTGTCCCTGGCAGGTCTCCAGGATGGCTCAGGGTGTGGAATGGGGACAGCCCAAGCAGGGCCCATGGGGACAGAGGATGGCTGGCAGCCACAGTCAGCTAGGCTGAGGGAAGTATTGCTCTGGAAGTGAGGGTCTTGCTGCCCCTTTCTTCTGGAGGAAATAAGGGTTTGTTTGATCTGCTGTGCCAGATCTCACCTTTGCAGAGGGAGAATAAGAGATGGATTCTGACCTGTTAATTTTTATGTAAAATTGTTGGTTTCCTGTGATCTGTGGAGTGAGCTTGTCGGGGGAGGAACCAAGGTCTTATCTCATTTTACAGGTCTAATTATCCCTCTGGGTATGGGCTCAGGCTTCTTGGTTATGGGAGGCGGGTGATAGAGTACATGATGGATGTTTAGATTTTATTTAGTGTATCTTTTATGGCTAAGGCATGTGCCAGGAAACTAAATAAAAGCTGTACATTCTGTACTTGCTGTGGGCAGTGCTGTGCTTGAAGAGCAGGGACTAATATTGGAGCAGGGTGGGAGCCAGGGAAAGCTTGTCTCTTCAGGAGGGAGGGGAGCAGGTTAAGCTGGAATCAAATACCATTGCTCCTCACATGGAAAGAGAATGGGAGGGAGGAGTGGGAAAGGGATGAGTGGAGGCTGGGGAGGATGCTGGAAAGTTGAACTAGTAAATTCCTGATACCCTTTGGGTGACCTTGAGCGGGCACCTTCGCAGACAAGAAGTCAAGGCACAAAGTGGGGTCAGTGTTCCCTACCTGGCTGATGTTGCTCTTTTGTTGATGAGATGCTGCGAGGGCAGGTGGGGAAGGGCAGAGCCTTCATCACCTCTGGCATTGCTGGCTGCAGCCCAAGGGCACTGTGCCCCATCTCTGCCCCTGAGTGAAGCTGTCTTGCTGCAATGCTCCTCATGCTGCTTGTTTCCCTTGCCCTAAAGCAGAAAAGTCTGGTCCCAAACATGGGGCTCACCCCTGGCACCTGGAGCTGGATCTGCTGCCCTGTTGCTCCAGTTTTGGGAGTGCCAGCAGCTATGGGCCAGGAGCTTGCAGTGCTGGCACAGGAAGCCTGAGAACAGCAGCCTACCTCACCTGTCCAGGGCATGGCTTGGAATGGTGACACAAACCGTGCTCTGGGTGGGCACAGGTCCTGGCTCTTCTTCAGACTCTGCAGTTTGGCAGCATTCAGGTAAATACTGGAACACAGGGAGTACAGCTGTGTCTGACAGGGATGGATTAGGAGGTGAGTTATGCAATTGAATGAAAGCATCTTGGGGGAAGCAGCATGAGATGCAGAGACTGGTGCAAACGTTTAGTGGCCAGCCTGTCTCTAGTGATCCCTGGTGTGGGATGACTGCACAAAGAGGGCTGGAACAGAAGGCTGTGGTGTGGTCCTTGGGGGCACCTGCTCTGCCTGCAAATGTGCAGTCCTGACACAGACTATGCAGGGCAAGGGCAGGGAAATAAACTGATGGGCTTGGGTACCTGTGGGTGAGTTTTGAATCTCCTAAGCCTCACAGGAACAAGTGGTTCTTGGAGCGTGGGATGTTTGTGCAAAGTCAGCAGCTCTGCTTGTGCTGCAGGTGCAGGAGTGGGTGCTGCTGTGGACACCAGGCTCTCAGCTGATTGTTGCCAGGCTGTGCAGAGGGAGCCTTCTCTTGTTCCCAGGGGCAGATACTGCTTTCTGTGATTCTCAGATTTTGTTACCTCCAGCATCCCTAGCAGGCTTCTCTAGTGCAGGTGGGAGAAGGATGCTTGGAGACCCTGGTGTCATTTCCCTTCTCTGGTCCCTTTTTTGCTTTCTGATCAGAAGCTTCCTCAGGGAACATGCCAGGCTGCCCGAGGGAATGTGCAGTGCTGGTGTGGGAGTGATCTGCCTTGGCTCATACCTGCCTGAAGGAATTGTGTTATGGCAGGGAGAGGAGGAGAAAATGCAGCAATAGTATTTCTTAAGCAGTTGTTTGCGAGGCAGAGAGCCAGTGTTGCCGTGGTGTAAAATCTGGACGTGCCTGGCAGGGATGCACCATAACTTCACTGGAGACAGCAAAGCATAAATAAGTTGACTCAAACTAGCTTGTTGCTGAAGACCGATGAGGGGGATTCTCCTGTTATCAGCAGAGCTGCAGCTCTGAGAAGGCTGCCAGGGAGAATGAAAAGCAACCATGGTAACTGCTCGTTTCCCTCAGTGAACACCCTTTCCAGGAGATCAGAGTGAACTGGACCGGGGGGGAGCGTGTGCATCCCAGCTGCTCACAGCAGCACTGCTGTCTCTGCTGCCTCATCTCATGCCTGAGTCCAGGCAGGGCTGGTGCAGGAAATCCCTGGCTTGCCTGCAGGCTCTGAGCTTGTGGTCTCCTGGCAAAGGTGGAGGAAGGCACCAGGGACTGAAGTTCCTCATCCTCCTCTGGATGGTTTCAGCTCCGTATGTGCCTCCTGTGACATAGGAACAGGGGCTGCTTCTGACTGACTGGTGCCAGTGCTTGACCTCTGGGCAGGGATGCACTGGGTCTAGTGCTAGAGATGAAACAGGGTAGCCTGTCCTCACAGTGCTTTGGTCACACCACCTCCTTTCTCAAGGTGTAGGTAGGGGTAGGCTTCCCTTCCTTCCTCCCTTGTCTCTCTAGGTCTCAGCCCCTTTGCTCCTGCCCCCCCCCCCCAACCCTGTCCTGGGTCCTGCTTTTGTTAAATTGAACATGATGTCAAATTAAAGCCATCACAGGGACAGGTGGAGTGAAGTACCCAGTTTAATGAGGCAGCCTTGAAAATCAATAACTTAATTGCAGACGTTTGATGGACTTTTATCCAATTTATAGTCCTCCTGCCCTGCTACGTGTAGAGCATGAGGACCTGGTGCTATGTCTGGCTCTGGGCAAGTGAAAGCCTTTCCTCAGGCTGTTGTCCCTGTGCAGGTCTGCCTGCAGTGTGGATCAGGCCCCAGCTGGGTGGTCTCTTTGTGGTCTGGAGGTGACCATGTCATTCTGTGCTGGCAGGAAGGGCAGGTGTGAGTATGACATCCCCAGCTCCTTCCCAAATAATCCAGTAGAAGCTGCTGGGAGAAAAGCTCCCAGCTGTTCAGAGCAGTGATCTCCTGGAGGGCAGGTCCTGCCCCGGGATGGCCTAGAATCCTGTCCCTGCTGCCCCTCTGCAGCACACCAGAGGGATTTGCAGCAGTGTCTGGAGTCCTGGCTGCCAGGTGTTTGCTGGGGAGGTGATGCTGCATTTGCACCCAGCTGTTCTCTTTTCCCTCATCATTTGCAAGCAATCAGTGTTGGGCCCTGCTCTGAGGTCTGTGCTGCTCTTCTAAACTCCTGACTTTGTGTTTTCCTCCTTGTCCCTGCTGCAGGCACCTCTGTGATGCAGGTGATGGCCTCTGATGCCGACGACCCCACCTACGGGAGCAGCGCCCGCGTGGTCTACAGTGTGCTGGAGGGGGAGCAGCACTTCACTGTGGACAGCAAAACAGGTGAGCAGCACCCAGCTGAGATCCCACAGTGCCTGTGGCTCCTGGGCATGACTGTGAGCCAGCAGATCTGTGCCTCCCTGCTGGCCACTGCTGCTGGATACTGCTGGCAGGCGTGTTGGAGAGGAAGCTCAGCAGCCCTGCTCAGGCTGCTGCCCAGCTCCATGCCCTGCCTGCAGCAGGCAGGATCTGCAGCTGCTTGCCCAGAGTGCCTGGTCTGCACCTGCACTGGCCAGAGCTCCTCTCTGCCTGGAGCAGGAATGCCCCCACAGGCACATAAAACTTCAGTGTAGAAGGTTTAAATACTACCAAAGGGGCCTTACCAAAGGCTGCATCATTATCACCAGGGCTTTGATTAAAGGTAACACTTTAAATTAAGGATAGGTTTATAAATGTTCTATTAATATTTAATGAAAGAACAGTAGAAGCTGCTCCATTCCTTAATAACTTATAATAGAGCCTGTTGTAAAAGGCCTCTGTAATAAATCCCTGGCAGATGATGCTCTGACATACTGGTTAGAGTAGACCATAACCAGGAGATGTTGGGGTATATATTCTCCTTGCCTCCCAGGAATTTGACTCTCATTACCCTTAATGAGAGCCTCTCGAGCTTGCTAAGAAGGGAAGACACTCAAATGCTAATAAGGGATATTTAAGGCACAAAGCTTGCAGTAAAGTGCCCATAGTTTAATGAAAATTTGTCAAAGGACAAGCAGGCTGAGGAGCTGCAGCTTGTGTTGGAAAACTGGACAGCAAAGTCCTCCCCACCCTATTGCTGAACCACAGTGGCATGAACTGAGATCAGCCCCTGGGCTGAATTACCAAGTCTCTGTCAGGCTGATCTCTGTCTGTGCTGGTAGATATTTTCTAAGGCTGAAATTTATTTGGAGATGCTGGAGTAAGGAGAGTCTAAAGAAGGTTTGTGTGCCTGAGCCTCTGCATCTGCCAGAAGCCCTCCACCTCCTGACAGTGATCTGGTGCACATGGGGAAGCTGGTCCCAGCCCTGACTCTGCCACCAGCCTGGCTGCTGCTGGAGGAACGCTCAGATTTGGGAGTTTGGGAGCTCCTACACACACCTGACATCAGCACTGTGCTGGGAAATGCCTTGGTCTGGGCTGAGGCTGGTGCAGTAGGGAGAGGGCACAAGCCAGCAGGCTGGGGCTGCAACCACCCCTTGCTCAGGAGCTGTTGCACCTGGGCTCTCTTCTCTTTCAGATTTGCTTTGTTTTATATTGTGTGTATAGGAACAATAGGATAAACACTGAAAATTCAGGTGCACATGAGATCCTGCTAATCTGAGACAGCTTTGTGTGAGTGGAAGTCTGGCTGCTAGAATGGAGAGGGACCACTGGGAGCAAGCTGCACAAGCCAGGACGTGCAGAGGCTCAGCTTCCTGCCACATTAATGCTCTGTATTAAGGCATAAACTAAAATGTGCCCTGTGGGACTGTGGTGAGAATTAATGTCACTCTGGGAATCCAAGCTTCTTGATTCCTTGACTTTTTGTGTCTTAATTCTCAAGCTGGCTGTTTTGTTCACTGGGGGGTTGATTTACTGTTTTACTTGCTTGTGTTTCATAAAGGCAAAATTGCTGACAGTCTGCAGAAGACTCCAGCCCCTCTTGAGCATGTCTGTTTGCAGGATATCTGCCTGCTAACACAGGTGTTGGGGCTGACTCTGGGTCTCTGAGCTGCAAAGGGCCTGTGGCAGCTGCCTCACCAGCACTGCAGGAACTGCAGGGCTGCAGCTCTGCCCATCAGCCACTCAAGTGGTGGCTGCAGCCTGTCCTGTGCCCCTCTGTCAGGGCTGGCCCATGTGGATGCAGCAGTGCTGCAGGGGCACATGGAGTCATCAGATCCATCCAAGCACACCCCAACCTGCTCCCACTCTTGTTCTGTTGGAGCAAGTCTTTATGCTGCACAGGGGAATCCAATCTGATTGCCCGAGGTGGCCCAGCTTCTGCCCTGAGCATAAGATTTAATTATCCATAGCAGCAGCGTAGCTCTCAGAGCCACCATTGTTATTAATGGCCATAAAAAGAACCATAAAAACTTGGCATGTTACATTTCTTATAATATATGATAATGAAGAACAATTTGATTTCCATTTTTGGTTTTGACCTCCTTCTCTGCTGTTTCTTGCGGGTCCATGCATGCATGTGCTGCCTTGCACACCACCTCAGCCCCTGACTCCTTCCAGCACAGGTTCTTTCCTCCCTCCTTGTCTCGTGCTCTTTTCGCACCCTCCTTCATAGCACAGGTGTGGCATGGACAAAAGTGGTTTCCATGCTTGAGTACAGAACATGGACCATGTGTAGCTGACTTTGTCTCCTGTTCTTGGATGTTACCAGCTGTAGTGTTCAGCTGGGATTTTGTATTCAATGGACCTTTCACAGGCAGACCCAAACTGTCTGGCTGCTATGCTATGCCAAGTCCTGCCACTCAGTAAGCCCTGAATGCCTGTAGTGTCTCGGGTCTTTTTGGAAGGAGACAAGCATCTAAATGGCTCCACTGGAGTAGTGGGAGCAGCAGGATGGCATTTATGCTGTAGGAAGATTCCAGAATTGAAGGATGGTGAAGAGAAAGCACAGCTGATGCACATGAGCTTTTCCTTCTTTCATATACACCAGCCACTCTTATGCTTTGAGATTAGTTTCAGGCTGAAACTTGTGTTGTGTACACCAAATCAGGTTCAAGAACTTCACCTGTGTGTGCTGAAGGTCGAGGCTGGCTTTTTTTGTGTGAGTGGGGAGCTTTATATGCATAAGCTTTTGAGGCAAGGCTTTCTTGCCAACTGTAAGAATATCCCCATGGCTTGTTGCAAGAGCCTGCAGGCATTAAGCTTTGTAAGCTTTGTGCTGCCTTCCTCGCTCAGACAGTGTGCAGCCAGTCTCTGCTCCTTGCAGCAGGTGAGCAGCAGTGCCCGTGCTGTGCCAGCCCTGATCTGCTGAGGAGGCTGTGCTCTCACAGCAACCAGCACACAGCTCTGCCCTGCTGTTTCCAGTGGGAAACAGCTTCTTCTGCTGCTGTGCTGGGTGTTGGCTCTGGGTGGGAGCGCTAATCTGACAGCAGAATCCCTCTCGCCGCTGCTGGGCCATGAGCCCAGCTCTCCCAGAGTTACACAGGGTAGGAGGTTTAGTGGCAGCTCCTGTTCCAGCTCCAGGAATCTCATCCTCACCAAAATCTTTCAAGCTTATGCTTTTCCAGTATGGAGATGTGCACCTGAGTGTGGGCACTCTCTGTGCATTTACATGAGAGATCTGTGCATTTAAATCCACGGGCTGTGTTTTCATGCTGCTTTTTATCACCCTCCGTTCTCTGTGCCACTGCAGATTATTCACCTTTATAGGGGCAAATCTGTCTTTTGGCAGGCAGCTGTGCTTGCCTGCTCGTGTCTGTCCCCATGTCCTTTGCAGTGCCCTTCCTTACCCCTGGGCAGTGTGGCTGTAGACTCACTGCTGCCTGTGATCCCTGCACACAGCCTTCCCTGGGAGGGAACCTGAAACTGCTCCACACCCCACACCATGGTGCCCCTGTTTCCAGCAGTCTTGTTCATCCCTTTGTAGGGATATTGAGTGCTATAGAGCAACCAGAGCATGTAACACCATAGATTTAATGATGTTTGGTGCTTTCCTTAAAAGCCAGCTTGTCAGTTTGGGGCTGTGCATGGGAGCCTGGCTTTTTACCGTAAGGAAGAGGTTGTTCTTCAAATCTGTCACTCTGCTGAGTGCAGGGAAAAGGCAGAAGACCTCAGAAGGTATTTGAAATGCAGTCTGGCATTTGTAATGGCTTAAACCAGCTCCTGAGTTCTAGAGCCTGTGTCCTGATTTAAAGACTGAATCAGTAAGGGCTTGCAGCTTTTTATGCCAGGGAGAATGGAGATCCTGGCCTGCTGGCATGAAGCTGATGGTTGTGTGCAATCCTTAGTTGTTTCATCCCTACCTGCCAGCCTTGCTGTGTTTGGAGGCAGACCTGCCCTGGTCCTGGGGCAGTAAGGCTGGAGTGGTAGAGGAGCTGTGTCTGGGAGAGGAGCTGCTGCACACTGAGCTGGGCTGAAGAGCTTTGGTCTGTGTGATGTGGTGGTGGGAGGCAGAACGCGTTTCTCTGCTGCTCTTGCCAGTTTGTTAAAATGCTCCTTGGTGGCTGGAAACACAGGTGTGTCAGTACATGTGTGTTCCTGTGTGCCCAGGGGGTTGTGCAGGTCTGTGCCCCATCCCTGTCCCTTATCCACCAGAGCTGTGCACAGGCAGAAGGGAGTATGAGTGTAAGGCACAAGAGTCTGCAGAGAAGCCACATTTATTTAGGGGGATTCCTCTTGTTAGCAAGATTGAACATTAACAGCCCTTTTCTGAGACTGGTGCAGGAACTTCAGCTGATTTGGGACCAAATTGTATGTTTGGTCATCTCGAGGAAATTAGAGTGTATCTGCTAATGTGCTGAGGGAATTGATGTTAAGTGATGAGGGACTTAGCTGCTGAAAGAAGGGACAAAGGAAGGGTGAGTGTGCTGTCTCTGCACTGGCATGGGCAAGGCTGATTGCAGCCTGGAACAAGCCCTTGTTAGGTGCTCCATGAACCTCCTGACCCTTTGTGCCTCTTGCTTCACTCAGAGCACCTTTAGCTTCTGCCTCAAATTGTGCTGAGCTGAAGGACAGGATAGGGGGCTGGAGGGTGACTGAAGTGCTGGTTCTTGGAGCCAAGACCTCTTCTGCAGAGGCTGACCTCCTCCAGGATGTGTTCTTCCAGCAGAACTCATGTCTTGGCAGATAGATTGGTATTTCTGTGTCCCTGCAGGCAGGTGAGGGCACAGGTGAGGAATCCGCAGTCAGTTTGGCAGGTGCCTTGCCATTCCTGGCCTGAGGCAGAGATGGGTTTGATCTGACTGACCAGGCTGCTGGCAGAAATTAATCTGTTTTATCCAGCTAAATAGGAGAGGGATAGAGGAGACAGACCCAGATTCTTCTCAGGCATGCACATTAGAAAGACCTACATGGCAGGAAGACAAGGCTTGCCACCATGATAGTGGCACTTCCATCCCTGGAGATACTAAAAGCTTGAGTCTTTATGGCCCAGGGTAATCTCATCTGCCTTTGAAGACTGCCTGCTTTGAGCTGAAGATGGATCAGGAACCTCCTTTGGATAGGTCCCCTGTTTGTTACTCCGTGACTTTCTGGCTTATTGCTCCTCCTGCCCTCAGCTGGAAAGTGCCTTGTCCGGGCAGTCTCTGAGGACATCTGACCCAGAAGTACCTGAGAGCAGAGCAAAGCCCATAACGATGGGATTCCTGGAAGGCAGTTACCTGCTGAGTGCTTTGTCCTGCTTTGTTTTTATCACCCAAAGAGAGTCTGCTGTTGGAGCAGATTCAGTGGTATTTATGTGATGCTCTGAGTGTCCCCTTGCCTGGTAATTATACTGATTAATCTGGATCATGCTGGAAAGCCACATGTGCCTTGTACCAGAGGGTATGCCACCACGTGTCCACATTATTCAGCTGTAACAGATACTGACAAGAATGGGGGAGACAAGTCTGAGCTCGAGGTTGTTCTTGCTTTGTTAGCAGTGTCTGGGAAAGACAAAGTTTGTCAGTTTTTCCAGCTGGAAAGAAGGTGAATCTTGGGAGATGATAGCCATGACTTCTCTGTGCTCTGTGTACAGCCTTGAGGAAGGTCTGTCTGTCCCTTGCAGCTTCTTTGCAGAGTCCCAGGGGGTCAGGTTTTGTGTTGGCTCTGGGAGATGGGACCATGTGGGTTTGCTGCTGGTGGGTGTTTGAGGCAGTGCCCTTAGTGCCACAGGGATGTGGAGCACGTTGGAGACCCTGATTTGCCACGGCCATCAGCAAATGGTGAGTGGTACCTCAGCCTAGAAGACAGAGCCAGCCTGAGTCCTGGGCTGGTGGCCTGCTGTGGCCCATCCAGTTTGGGAATAGTATCCCAGTGACAGTCCTGGTGGGGCTCCTGGAGGTCTGGCAGTTTGTCTGCAGCAGATCCTCACCTTTCCAGGATGGACTGGACACACTGCACCATGAGAGGGAGTTTCTGATCAGTCTCCACCCCAGCCACAGGCAGAGGTTTTGTCTGCCTTGTGCTGCTGGAAGAACAGGAGCTGGCTGGGGACATCTGCCCTACTCTGCATGTGCCAAACAGCCTGGACTTGCTCCCTGTTGGGACAAGTGACCTTGGAGGTGTTCTGGGAAGTGCCTGAGCACTTTCCTCCCATCTTGCATGGCGTATTATGAGCTATATCATTACGAGCAGCTCAGTTAAGTCATTACAGCCTTGGTGAATGCATGAGCTTTTTCCCTCTCATCCCAATTCATCACTATTGTGCTGACATGAATCATTTTCATTATAAAATGCTTCAGACCCCGTTAATTAACAGAATTGCTTAAATTTCAATGAGATAGTGCTTGCCCAGAAATAAGGGTTTTGTATTCACAGTGGAGTGGCAGGAGAGGCCTGTCAGCACGAGCAGCTGGGGCTGGCCCCTGAGCCCTGGGTGTTTGTGCAGGGCTGGCCCTGCTGCCCAGGTGGGAGGGTGCCACCCTTGATGGCGTGGGTGCCCACAGGCACATTCCTGCCTCCCTTTCCTGCCTCCCCTCTGCCTCTGTGTGTGAGGTGGAGTGGGACTCCTGCTGAATGGCTTCCTCTGAGCAGAGCCAGGGTGAATGAGGGGGTCAGAGCAGACCCTGGGCCCCATCACAGGATAATCACCTGCTCCCTTGTCTGTGGGGCTGAAGGCAGAAGAGTCCAGGTAATCACACAGCCTGAAGAGACAAAGGGACAGGGGAAGCTGGGTGATAATTGTGCCTGTCCATGAGAGCTGGAGAATTGCAACGATCTGAAATGGTGGTTATGTCTTTATTATAAATCCTAACAATGCTAATCATTGGAATAATTGCTAGTTTCAGAAAGGAAAGAGTGATAAATGTCTCCTGAACAGTTTTGCCAGCTCCTGCTGCACCTGTAATGTCATACAAAGGGCGAGGGGGAGGAATTTCATCCTCCCAGCTCAGTGACATTTCTGGCTGCCTTTGGGCCACAGCACCAGTGGCTCCATGGTGTGAGCCCTTGTCTGGGGGTACACGCTGGGCACATGAATGAGGAAACTGGAAACCTGCTGGCTGTGGAGTAAAGATACCTGGTAGCCTTGGGCTCTATCCTTGGAGCCATATCTTGGCTCCTTGCAGCCTGCTGGAACTCAGCTCCCCCTCTGCTGTGCTCTTGGTGACTTGGAGCTTTGATGCTCTCGTGCTGCTCGATGTGCTGCACATCAGCAAATGGATTGCAAGGTGCTCAGACCACTGGATGATTCTCTGCTGTTTGCTCAGCAAGAAGGGAGCTCCCTGTTCCCTCTGGGTCAGACCCCTCACTGGAGACCCATTCCTGCAGCCTCCTCCAGTTTGTCCCTAGCACCAGGCAGGATTGCTGGTGAAACAAAGCAGAGATGAATTTGCAGTTCACAGTAGGAAGAGATAAAGCTGATAGTTAAACAGAATACCCTGGAAGAGAGAGGATTTACAAAAACATAAACCAATGTCTAAATCTGTGGGAATGTTAAAAGCTGAGCTGGAGGGGATTTTAAGCTGGTACAGAGGGACTGGAATGTGGTGCTGATGACCTTGTCTCCATCTAGGCACTCCTTCCTTCCTGACCCTGGTGCCACGTCAGGCCAGAGTTCTTTCTTTTTCTTTCATCCTCAAAATTTTTCTTCCCTGCTTTGTTTCCATTTAAATGAAACAGTCGTGGGTGACTGGTAATTTCTGCCATGCACAGAATTTTCAGGCTTTTACTGCTCTTTGTTTCTTGTTTCACATTCCTTTATATTTTAGTCCTGGTCATTTCCCCAATCCCAGATGAATACTGGAGACCTATAAACACTGTTTTTAAGAGAGTTGCTTTTGTAAGAAGTACTACCATACCATTCATTTTGTTAAGCTCCAGTGCATTCTCTGACACAGAGCATGTGTTTTGTCATCTCTGGTCTCCTTAACTTGAAGGACATTGAAAATAAGGGGTTTTGTGCAGACAGACTGTTAGAAACGTGCTGCCTGCCGCCCCGTTCTCCACATCACACAAGTCCCCCCCAGATGTGTCTGGGCCAAGGCACCTGGTAGGTAGATGGAGCCTGGGCAGGGGCACCCTTGTTCTGTAAGGGGTGCTGCAGCAAGCCTGTCTCCTGCTCAGCACATCAGGAGAAGTGGGCTGTTGCACATCTGTGCCAGAGGGGTTTTGTGACTCAGCCTGGGTTTTTACAGAGCAGACCTTGAGGCTGGCCTCAACACAGCCCCCGCATTTGGATGGGGGTGAGGATGAGTCCTCTCTTCCTGTGACTCCTGCCTCCACCAACCCTCTGACCTCCACAGATCTATCACCCACCTCCCAGTCACCCTGCAGAAAAACACAAACCTCCTCTGTGCCAGGGCTTAACCCAGTGGGAGCTGCAAGTAGCCCACAGGAAAAGCAGCAGTTGGGGTTCTTTCATGCTTTGTGAGGAGACTTGCTGGGAGCAGGTTGGGCCTGTGGCCATTCCTGGGCTTCGGGAGGATTTTTGGGATGTTTCTGGCTGGCTGACAAGCCCCTGGGCTTCTTCTTCTCCCCAGTGCTCTTCTCTCCCCTTAGTTGACCTTTGCTCACGTGCCCTCTTGCAAAGGGGTTCAGCAGATGCTGAATACTGCTGGTTTGTGGCCAGCAGCGTGTTCCTCAGGCAGAGGTGGCCACCAGCACAGGGCTGTGGTTGTGGAGAGTGTCCCCAGCAGTTGAGGGAAGTGACAGTCCCTTCTTCTGTGCACTGGTGAGATGCAAGTGCTGTATCTGACACCAGATGTGATTCTGTGGGCATACCAGAGTGAGTCCAGGGAAGGGCCATGAAGGCTGATGAAATACTGGAGCATCTGCCCTGTGTGAAAAGGGAGATCCAGCTGATCCTGTTTACGTCTGGGTCTTGTCCAGAGTATTCTCCAGTGACCCCTTCTAGCCTCAGCCTGTCTGTGGCCCTGTGACCTGCCTGTGCTCAGCTGTCCTGCTGGTTTCCAGGTGTGATCCGGACGGCCGTGGCAGACCTGGACCGCGAGACACAGGACCGCTACGAGGTGGTGATCCGTGCCACAGACATGGCAGGACAGCTGGGTGGCCTCTCTGGATCCACCACGGTCACCATCGTGGTCACTGATGTCAACGACAACCCACCACGCTTCCCTCAGAGTAAGTCCTGCTGCCCGTGGGGGCGGGCACTGGAGCACGTCCCGGTTCCTGTGGGTGGTGGGATGGAACCTGCAGGCTGAGCCAGCCTGGCCGCTCCAACTGCTGGCAGAGTGACAGTACCAAAGGACCATGGCACGCACAGCTCCTGGCCTGGATCTGAATGTGTCTCTGCCTGGCAGCGCAGTGGATGCCAGATTCCTGCTCCAGTGCAGGTCTGGAAGCAAGCATGGCTTGCGTGATAGGAGAGCAGGGCTGGCCCTTTCCTGAGCCCTTCCAAGCAGCTGGAAGCCAGCAAGGTCCACCATGCTGCTGTCCCCTGGGAGCTGAGGCCACAACTTGGCTGCTGGCCTGGCCCCTCCTGGCTGCTGTGTGAGAGCTTGTCACACCCTTGCCCCAGTGTGAGGATGGTGACACTGCTCGGGGGCAGCAGCCTTGTGAGAGCACAGCTCTGTTTTCCAACTCACTGCTAGTGGCTGGTGCTGGTGTCTGACCTGGGACCCTCCCCAGACAAGGTGCAGGGTGATCCTGCTGTGAGGAGTGGGCTGTGAGGGCTCTGCAGTGCACTCCAGCTGTGGCCTGGCAGCTCAAGGCTGGCAGGCCAGGGAAGGGGCTGCAGCTGGGGGAGGCTCAGCTCTTGGGCTGCATCTTCTAGAAATCAGAAATTGCAAAGGAATCTTTGCAAGGAATCAGAGAGCACTGATTGCAGGGCAGTGTCCATGCAGAGAAATCAGCCCTTACTTCACACAGCACCTGGAATGTCAGCGCTACCCAATTATCTTCCCTCAGCCCTTGTTTTTGGCTGGTGTTTTTACTTCTCCTGTTGGGGCATTCTGGGCTGTAGACAGGGTGGGGTTGGAGCAACCCTCAGAGCCCAAAGGTGCCCAGGGAAGTTTGTGAAGGGTGGGGGCAGTTCAAAGGCAGAAGCAGTGACCTTGGTACCCGTTTCTCCTGCAGAGATGTATCAGTTCAGCATTGTGGAAACGGCCCCCGTGGGCACTGCCATCGGGAGGGTGAAGGCAGAGGACTCTGACGTCGGGGAGAACACGGACATGACATACCAAGTGAAGGATGAGGAAGGGGTGGAGATGTTCAAAGTCACCACAGACAGCAATACCCAAGAGGCTGTCATCACGGTACAGAAGGTGAGAAGTATTGACTGAGGAGGGAGGGCACAGGTCCCTAGAAGGACCCTTTCCCTTGGCGACTGCTGCTGTTGAGTCTGAGTTGAAGAAAATGCTCTGAGTGCTGCTCTAGCAGTAGCAGTTGCATTTTTGTGCCTGCTGATGCAGGGAGAGACCTGTCTCTGCTCTGCCTGCATGGCAAAACACAGGGCTGTGTCTGGGAGGAAAGGCTGGAAAGGAGCAGCACAGTGTGCCTGCTGGAGTCCCCCAGACTGGCTTGGGGGTGGCAGTGAAGCAGCGAGCTGTGCAGAGGAGACACCATGCATAGGAGTACAGAGAGGAATGCTTACAGCTGTTATTGATAGCACCTGTTAGAGGAGAAAAATACCCACCTAATTCCTGTACCTGACCAGCAGCACTTTAACTGTATCTGCTTTTGGTGGCAAAAACAATCAAGCAAATACTTGGTGTAGGCAGGAAAGAATGATTGTTTTTCAAGGCCACTGTATGCAGCTTGCCTCCCCTGTAGAAATAAGAGCAGAGTGATTAATGATGAAAACTCGCTCATGTGCAGCACACACTGTGCTGTCTTCCCAGTGAATCCTGGCTGCTCACAGCCTGGGCACCCTGTTGGGGGCCCTGAGGGGAGTGGACTGGAGGTTTCTGCTTCCTCCTGCTCCCTTGGTGTGGGTGCTGCTGGCAGAAGGGCAAAGCAGAAGCCCCCAGGCTGCTTGGAAGGTACTGCTTGGAAGCAGGTGGCTTTAGTGGCTCTAGCGCTGCCCCAATGTCTCTGGTGAAGGAAGGGGCAGCAGAGGGGCTCCTTGGGCTGGCTGTGGCTTAACCTCTTCCCTTGTCCCAGCCTCTTGACTACGAGTCAAAAAAAGTGCACACTGTCGTGGTGGAGGCCCTCAACAAGTTCGTGGACCCGCGGTTCGTGGACCTGGGCACCTTTCGGGACCAGACCATCGTGCGGGTCTCGGTGCTGGACGTCGATGAGCCCCCCGAGTTCCGGCCCCCCTCCAACCTGATGGAGGTCCAGGAGGATGCACATGTTGGATCTGTAGTGGGGGTGGTCACTGCCCTGGACCCGGACACAGCGAACCACCCTGTCCGGTAAAGCGCCATCCGAACCTCACATCATCCCCCTCCCAGCAGTGGATGTGGGGTCACCTGCAAGGGACACGTGGCCTGGGAGGGCTTGTGGCCGTGGCTGAGACAGAGGAGGTGGGAGAGTGCAGGTGGAAGTGGCAAGTGCTGCATGTGTGCCGAGTGTGTGTGTCTGGTGGGACAGGCAGCTGGCAGGCGAGTGGCAGCCCGTGCACAAGCAGGCGCAGCGGTCTCAGGCGGCGGATATGTCACTGAGAGGTGACAGCTTTGTGAGTGCAAGGGAGTGTCAGGGGAGGTGGCTGGGTGACACTTGCGTGTCTTTGCTGCTGACAGCGAGGTATCTGCAGTGGTACCTGACACAGGCTGGACACCAGGAGTGGCAGGAGGACAGTGGTGAAGGGGGATAAATGAGATGAGGCTTGGGAGGTGCAGAGCACAGCCCGGCTGTGTGTGCGTGCGTGTGTAGGATCAAAGATCAGAGGAGTTTATATTTGGGCAGGGGACATAATCCAGGCAGCAGCTTATCTGCACAGGACATTTCCCATTTCCATTTAATTTGTGGCTAAAGAGATTGTTACCTTGTTAAATTGTTATTACCTAAGGCACAAAGCAGCCTTCTGGCCCTGCCAACTGGCCTGAGTCACGAGCAGTTGGGTTGGAAATCTGGTGTTCAGAAAACATCCTCAACGTGTGGAAAATTTCCTTGAAATGTGTGTTCTGGTGCCAGGTGCCAGCGGGGCTGCAGGCGCCCGTGGAGCCGCTCACTTCCAGGGAGCAGCACTGGCTTTGAAAGCTCTGTGGGGAGTCAGCCCCGCAGCAACAGACTAGGAAGGACAGGGGTGGGAATGTGGGGTGGAGGGGGACAGGTCAGGGAGGGCTCAGTTACAGCACTTGGTTGCATTCAGTGATGTCCCCCGGTGCCTGTCTGGGGCACTGAGCTCAGTGCTGTGCAGCCATGGGTTTCTGTTTCATGGTGGGGTCAGGAGGATCTCCTGATCCTCATGGAAACAAAGACTGTGGTGATTAGAAAGCTCAGAAATGCATTTACACATGGAAAGCTGCCATCTACAGATGCCTGGCAGCTAGGAGAGAGTACCGTGTCACAAAGCTGGATGCTCAAAGTTGACTTTGGGGGGAATGTGAATGAAATCAGCCTTGGTGTGCCAGGAACTGTGTATGTGAGTTCTGCACCACTCGCACTAGTGGGTGCTGAGTGCTGAACGTGTTCTCAATATAGCTCTGCTCACCTCATCCTGGCACTCTCCAGTCCCTCTCCAGTCAGATTGTGTGTCTGATTTCATTCTTTGTTGCCCCTGAGCAGGTGTCTGTCAGCACACACCCTTCAGGAGAGTGTTATGTCCACATACCTCTGTGTGTGCACCTGTGCATGTGCTTTTTCACTTGACTGTCTCTAGCAGTGCTGCAGAACATAGATTTTATTTTCTGATTTGTAATTGTAGAAAAGGGACCTTGGGGACAGAACTATTCTTATTCTTGTTTTTTTCTTGTTCTTTGTGCTGCTTCCCTGTGGAGCTTGCTGCATTGTTTGCAGACAGACCAAAATAAAGCAGTGGAGAGAGGCTCTTAATGCTGAAGGCAGTGGAGACTTGGACCAGAGAGAAGCAGATTCAAGTATTGGGCAGGAATGAGATGGTGAGAGCCCAAACTTTGCTTTGGGAGTCTCTCCTACAGTGATTTCAGTGCTGTCAAGGCAATGCCTTGTGCTCAGACACAAGGACCCAACCAACAGCACTCCCAGGCATCTGCTGCAGCTTGGGAATTGCCATGTGTTTTCCCTTGTCAGGGCTGATGCATTCAAATGCGTGTCCTGCCTCCAGCTATCCCCAGGCAGGTAGCTCATCCTGTGTCCCCCGTGCTGCCCTGTGGGACTTGGTCCCTCCCTTCAATCCCTTGGTGCTGGCAGTCCCTGCTGCCGTGAGCAGTGCCAGTGCAGCAGGGTGAGCCTTCACAGACATTTAGCGTGTACCAAGTGGAGCTGCAGGTTGATATTAGTCATGCTGATGCAGCACCAATGCAAGAGGAAGGTACAGTTGGATCTCTCCTGCTTCCCTGTCCTCTGGCTAGCCAGGTAATTTAATAAAATACTTTGCTGCGTAGGCAGCTGTTAACAGCTTCAAAGCAGTGCACAGACATTAATGCCAGCACCCTGCAGCACCAGGATGTGACACTAACCCGTCAGCAGGAGAGGCAGTAAGTCACCTCTCGTTTCAAGTGTGCTGCTCGGAAGTACAGTCACAAGAAGCCACGCTTGTACTTCACCTCTGATACATTAGAGAGCACCTGGTCCTGACGGCATGACCAGCATTTGATCCTCGCCGCCTTGAAGTTGGTGTGAGCCCTTTGAAGTTGCTGCAGTTCAGTGGATCCCTTCAACTTCTGCTCCTCATCTGCCGGCGCTGGGAGCAGAGGCGCGGCTGTGCTTCTGCAGTGCCTGCTCTGCCGGACTCGGCTCCGAGTGTGGCTTCTGCCTGTGAGCAGGGCTCAGCACCGCTTCTGTCAAGTCGAGATGCACTCTCCCCTTGAGGCAGGAAAGAGCAAGGATTGCCAGAGACAGCAGAGCAGAAATCAGCTCTGTCAGGGTTTCCAGGTCCTGCTGACACCAGGCTGCCAGTAACGAGGTTTGGGAGGTATTTTTAGCCAAATGGGAAGGGAGGTGCCCTTGGCTTTTTGTTTTCAGCCCCAGGCCAGCACGAACAAGGCTGTGCTACTCCTGCTGCGCTGCCCAAAGCAACTGCTTGAGGCACATTCTCCAGCCTGACGTTCCCCTGCCCTCCTGGTGATCCACGTGTCCCACGGGATGCGGCGGCTTGTTTTGAGAACAAATCCCTTCCCACAAGCTGGACTGGGTCGCAGTGACCTGTTAGGAAGACGTGAGGATGGAAGGGATCCTCAGTGCCTCGCTCCAGCTGCACGTTGCCTGCAGAGCCCCTGGCAGCTGCTTGCCTTGGGTGTGAGGAGGCACCTGGAGGTGACCCATCTCTCAGGGAAGGACACCCTCCCACCGTCCCAGTGTCACCAGTGCGTGAGCAGGGAGCCGTGCTGAGCTCAGCGTGCCCAAGCAGCTGTATGAACCCTCTGTGGGCACAAAACCTTCTGTGGTACCAGTGTGGGAAATGCCCTCCTAAAGGTCCAGCTCTTTTTATTTTATTCCATCCTTGGTTTTTTGCCTATCAAAGGCTGGAACTGTTCTTTTTCTGAAAAAAATTAGTTTCCAATTGGCTTTTTGGCTTTAGCTGTGTGTTTTCTGGGCGTAGTGCAGTTTTTCTCAGCTGAGCCATTGTATGGAGTAATACAGTGATAGACTGTCTGTGTGTGTGAGGCTGTTTGTATGGGAGCCTTTTGTTTCTCTCTCTGCAGTGGGAGCCTGTGCTCTGATTGTGTGCATTCCAGGCTTTATCAGCACTGGGAAGATGTTGCTTGGGATTTAAGGTTCTCAGAGATATTCTTGTTTGGCATTCACAAAATCTGGAGACACGTGTTGGACATGGGCATTTTATAGACTCCAACAGCACAGCAAGAACTACAACCTGCTTCAATACAAAAGGGAGAGGAGGAAAAACAAACACAACAAAAAGCTTTTCATACAGTGTTTGAAAAGCTCCCTACTAACAAAACACATGGCATAAAATGTGCTTCTTGTTGTGTTTGGGGGAGAAGTGAAACAAACTGCTTGAGAAATGCATTCATGGGAAAGATGAGCACTGAGAAAGCTGTCGAAATTAAACAGTCACTTGTAACATCCAAACCAAGAGGCAGTGCCAGCAGGAAGAGAGGGAAATGGAGTACAAGGTCTGCATCCCAATCAGAGCTGGGGACTGCAGTTCCAGATAGGGAGCCCCAGCCAGCTGCAGGAGAGGTGAGCATAGGTCCTGTCTCTGGGTACCTGGAGGACCAGGGATTAAATGCTGCCTCTTCCCAGGTGAGAAGCACTGTTTGATTGCAGTGGGATGGGTGAATATGAAGCTGGAGAGGCTGGTAGTGAAGGCTGTGTTGCACAAAATGATGTGAGTGAGCACAGCAAAGCACTGCTCACTCCAGCATGGGATGAGATGGAAGCTGTTGGAAGGTGAGGTCTGTTGTGAGATCTGCAGCTCTGAGCAGGTTGTGGCTGTGGCTTTTGGGGGTGGATGGACATTCCTGTGCCACCCTCCCAGTCCCCAGCTCCAGAGCATCCATGGCCTTTGGCACCCTCAGAGAGCTGCAGACCCACCTGGACTGGCCACCTCCACAGTCACAGTGAGTGGCAGCAGAGTCACTCCTGCCAGGCAGTGTGCTGAGCTCTGTCTCCTTCCCTGGGGCAGTACTGAGGAGGTGGCAGTTCTCTGTAGCAGGGGTGGCAAAGGACTCACAGCTGTGGTTTGGTTTGTGCCTGGCCATGGGGTACAGGCAGCACATCCTTAACAGGCCATTCAGAAGGGACAGAAGACAACCTCAGCAGCAAAGCTATGAGAAGCATAACAAGTTCCCAGTGCCATTACACTGAACACTCCCTGCCATCCTCCTGCCCTCTGGCTGGGTAGGCAGCCCTGTCAGATGTGTCCAGGCTTGGAGGTGTCTCCCATCACTAACTGGGTTTTTCTGTGTGGATTTTTTTTTTTTTTTTGCAGGTGTCTCTGTTTATGCAGCAATGACAGAAGTGTGATCAAAACAGGCATGTGTTTATCTGAGAGGCAGGGAAGCCATGGGGAGGGTAAAGTACCATCTTGGACTTAACAGCATGAAAAAGTGGAGTGGAAGGCAGGACATGTTCGAGGTGATGTGGGAGAACAAAGGAAGCAGTTATGTAGAATTAGTTATGCTATTGCAAAGGTATTAGGTGTTGTCATCCCAGTTTCTGTTGCTCTTTCCAGCAGAACATCAGGCTGATTTGTACAATTCAGAGTGGCCATACCTCTCCTTTTCCTTTGCAGTGAGTGAACAGAGTGTGGATGAGAGGCTGTAGTACATGCCAAGACAGTGTCACTGTCCCTTTTGGAGTTGGCTGTGTGCCTGTAAAAGCTCTGCTGCCAGCTGGGAGTTGGGGCAGAAAACGCAGGCAGTCCCTAGTAGCTGGTTTTGAGATACATGAGCTTGTACCTGGCTTTGTGTGAGAGATGTCTATCACCTCTAGATGCAAGGGGGTAGGAGGAATTCAGCTACATAAGTAGTAGATGGTGGCTGGGTGGAAGTGAATTTAGATAGTGACTTTTGAATGTTTTTATTTGGCTACAAGCAAGTGCTGTTGTATTTACTCTCTCATCTCCCCATCTGTCTGAAAGGGAGAACGTAGGAAATGTAATCTGGTACTGTGTAACATGTTAAACTGTAGGAATGCCTTTTTGTGTGCCTCTATCAGAGCTGGAGCTGTGTGGGATGGAGAGAGGCTCTGCCAGAGGCACTCCCATCTGCAGCTGGTCCCATCCCAGGGCATGGGGCAGAACAGCACAGGGCCATCTATGGTCATGAAGAAGGTGAGCTGATGTTCCTTGGCTGTGAGCCATTGGGTGATGGACCCACAGCCGGAAAACTGCTCTGCAGCACATGGAGCACTCCCCTTGTCCTGAACCTGCTGCTAGCCTGGAGCCTGTCCTGCTCTGCTCCTGTCCAGTGTGGCCTCTCAGTCCTACCTCACCAGCTTTCCAGTTTGCTTTGTCCCTGCATTTATCTTCCTTCCATGGTTGGACATGTGACTGAAGGCTTTAATTTATTCACAGCCCTGCTTTTGGTAATTTATCCTTTGTACTCTTTGCTATCTTCTATTATTTAATTCCGTGAAGCACTCTGGGATTCAGTGTGTGTGAAAGATGCTGTACACAATAACATTATGCTGTATTGTTTGTGATTTGCAGGCCTTCTGGATTTCTAATTCTGATTGCAGTGGTGGTTTGAGTTATCTGTGCTGTGGCTGTGCTCGAGGGCTTCAGCTGGAGCAGCCTTCCCTTCCAGCCCTTTCCTTCAGGAGCTCACATCTCATTGTGCCCTGATTTAATGTTGGCTTGCTCCATTCCATGTGTAATGGTTGGAAATGCAGGACATGCCACTGGGACATGGGTTTGTGGTGTTTGTGGTGTCCTGGTGAAGGGTCAGGGCTAACTGGTGTCTGACTCCTTATGAGCTGTGGGGTTGCCCTTGGGGAGAAGTGGGAATCGTGCTCTCTGGAGGTGGCCCAGGGAGAACGTGGGTTCCACCCTCAGGAGGGACTGTTTGGGGCAGCACTGAAGCAGAGGAATGAGCAGAGTGAGAGCTGCCTGTGGTGGGTCTCTGCTGAGCAGCTGGACACAGCCAGGGCTGGAGGAGCTCATCAGCCTGTTCCTTGTCAGACGGGAAGCTCGAAATAGAGCAAGTCCTGGGGCTACGGGCATGGTGGGCTGTGTTGATGGGGTGATGCTGGCTGCTGCCCACTGCTCTGCTGTCAGGACTGCTGCACCAGTTGCACATGTTCAGTGCAGACCCTGTGCTTTGTGCCAGCTGTAGCTGCAGTTGAGGTGTCTGCAGATCTGGCCTCCAGCCTACTGTGTCCTGCCCTCTGGGTGTCTCACTTGGGTGGCTGCAGTGGCAGGAGCAGCAGGGAAGGTAGTAGGTGAGATGGGCTCCTCGAGCAGGGGTGCCCACCTTCAGTTTGGTTTGTGCTTTCCCTGAACCTGCAGCGCTGAAGCTTCCCAGAGTCTCAGGTGAAGTTACAGCCTACAAGTTTTGTATTGCTCTGTCTATCCAGAGCATAAAGTTCCTATCAGAGCAGGTTTTTCCCCTTGTCCAAAGTCTGTGCACAGTTCCACTTTATGCACCAAAAGCCACACTTTAATCTTAGCTGAAGGCTCTGGGCTTGCAGCCTGGTAGAAACGTGGCCTTCCTGTACCATGCTGCAACACAGGACAAGGAGAGCAGTGACACAGGGCCTGTGGTGTTAGATTCCAGTACTCCTGGGGCTGGAGGTAAGGGTGGGCTTGGCACCTGCAGCTGCTCATGGTTTCCCCTTTTGCCTGGTCACAGGTACGCCATCGACCGCAGCACAGATGCCGAGAGGATCTTTGACATCGATGCCAAAACAGGTGCTATTGTGACAGGAAAGGTCCTGGACCGGGAGACAGCAGGGTGGCACAACATCACTGTCCTGGCGATGGAAGCAGGTGAGATGGAGGACTGCTGTGTGGGGCAGAGGCTGTGCAGAACTGGAGTGGGGCAGGAGGAGGAATATGGGTGCTGTCATTGCAGGGGTGGCCAAGACACGAGTGTTAATCAACACTGAAGTAAAAAAGAAAAACAAATGCAGCAGCACTGAGTCTGACATCTCCCTAGACAACCTAAAAATACTCTTCCTGAGTCGAGCATTAATAAGGGAGCATGGTCGAATAGTGTATTTGATGAACACTAATCAAATTCGTGTTATCTCTGCGCCATCTCTGCCAGTCATCCCTGCGCAGCTTGCTGCCTGCACTCACACCTGCTGAGCAGCACCGGGGGCTCCCGGGGGGCTGTGCTCAATCCCTGCCTCCCCCCGGCGCAGTCATGTGCCCTGTGTGGATGTCCCCTCAGCTGGAGCCCTGTGGCACTGCGGGACTGTCAGCACTTGCTTCTGCCAGAGCTCTCGGTGTCTGGGATTCACAGACTGTACCTGCACCTGGGTTTGTTGCTCTGGATGCCTCCTGTGTGCTTGGGGTGGTGCAGGCTTGGCACAGAAGGAATGGATGGGAGGTCCTGGGGCTGCAGCAGTGCGAAGGGACTGTGGGAGCAGAATGTCCCGGGCACCATGCTGGGAAACAGAAAGGCATTGCCATATTCTTCAAAGTTTTCCGTGTTTTGGATGTGAAAGTCACCAGGGTAGCCTGGGCCCTGCTGTGCTCTGCCTCTGCCCTGCAGTGGGTACCAGGGAGCTGCTGTGGCTGCAGAGCACCTCCTTATCCCTGCTGACATGTGCCAAGGCCTGTCTGTCTGTGGGCAGCAGCCTTCCCCAGGCTTTGCTCTGGGTGTTTCTTTGCTCATTCTTAAGTGTTGAAGCCGCTGTTCATGCTCAAGGAGCCAGGTCAAGGCCTGGCTTGGGTCCCAGAGGTCAGATCCTGCCACCCACTCTGGCCAGGCAAGGGCACAGGCCCTGTAGCCCTGGGAGAGGAAGGGTCACTGGCTCTGGCCAGACCCACACTGCCCAGAATGGGTATCTCTGGCTCCATGGTACATCCCAGTCTCTCTCTGTGCCAATGCTGTGTGCTGGATGATGGAGTGGCCCCTGCACTCTCTGGCTGTTGTGGGGACAGTCCATTGCCCAGCTGTGGCCTGTACTGGGGGCTCCATGGGGAGCTCTGCAGGGAGGAGGGGATGGTGGCATTGCAGCACAACTCAGCATCCAGAGGAAACGTGAGGTGACAAGAATCAGAAGGACAATATTTACACGCTGTGGCTAGGATTTCAGAACAAGTCAGTAAATGCTGCAGCTCCCCTCTGGCAGGGAAGCCTGTCAGGCTGGATCGCTTCAAAAGCCAGGGAGACTCTTCAGTGCTCTGACTTCTCCCATGGTGAGCTCTGACTCATCCGTTTTAGCTGCCCAGACATTCTTCCCGGTGACATTATCCTTAACGTTTTGTAATCATGAAATATTAATGACTGATATTGAATTTAAAGTACAATTTATGTCTGAATCCTCTGGCGGAAAGGGCAGTTGTAAAGGTACAGCCTTCTGAGTGATGGAGGGGTTTGGGAGCGGGGCCGTGCAGCAGCTGCAGGATGTGCCTGGTGCAGTGGGAGCAGGGAATGCAGGGCAGCAGGGAATGCAGGGCAGCAGGGAGTCTCCACGCTGGCAGCTGCACATCCAGCAGTGCAGTCGCTGGCACACAGGTGTCTGGGGCCAGGGGTGCTGCCAGGGCTCTGTGGTGCTCACCATGGGCAGCTGGATGCCACAGGGCCGGATGTCACCAGCTCCATCAGAGGCAAGGCCATATATTCTCTTTCCTCAGTGAGATGTAAACTTGGCAGGAGGAATGGAACAAACCCAGTGGGAGTCCTGCTGCCCAGGATTGTGCCTGGTGCCTCAGCTCGTTGGGGCTGGTGGGAAACTGTACCCACTGTATTCCCATGGTGCCAGGGCCCGCTTGATTCCCACGGCACCAGCCACGTGGCCTGGAGTGTGTTGCATCCCTGTGGCTTCCTTGAGCTGCCCTCCTGGCCTGCTGTCAGGGCTGTCCTGGGCAGGGTTTGACCGCTGCAGGCTGAAGGACAGCCAACCCCAGTGGCAGCAGTGGGGCTGTTTGGAGCTCCCAGCTGGCTCCAAACCTGTGCCCCCACCCCAGAAAGCCCTGTCTGGCACTTGCTGCTGCTGCTGCAGCAGAGACCGTGTCCAGGCTATTTCCCACCTGCAGATATCAGAGTGTATTTGCCCCTGAAAGCAGCAAGAAAAGCTGCAGAAGGTGCCCAGCTGTGCCCATGAGCTGTCTGGGCTTCCCACTGTTGCTGTGAGGAGCGAGGGCAGCTCTGTCCCCCCAGCAGGAGCTGCCTGGGCCAGCCAGGGACCAGCAGAGTGTTTGGCCTCACAGCGTGGCAGCCAGCAGGAACCATGGGGGCTGTTCAGCTAATCTGGCCTGGGACCAGGCCAAGTGTTTCCAGAGATAAATCTTCATCTCCCTCACAAGCTGTTTACCTTCCTTGGGCTAATATTAGTGATTCTCTTCCTGTTTTCCTCTTTGCTCATGTAAAATGATGAGGCCTTGACTGCTGTGTCCACTGCTGGTAATTGAGATGATAAATCTTCCTGCTGGAGACTGGCTTTAATCAGAGCATTGTGTTTGGATGCAATTTAATGACTCTCATGCTGCTGAGTTTGGGCAAGACTCAGGAGAGGTGAGAGCCATTTATGTTACTTGGCTTAACTGCTGCTTCCACTTTGCTTCTCCTCAGCTAGGGGCCACGTTTTCAGCTCCAGCCTCTGGTACAGCCACCTGTCAGACAAGTCATATCTCTGGCATGCCCCTGCTCTGTCCTTGGCATTGGCACTCTGGTATGCAGGCAGGAGCTGCACCAACAGCTACAAACCCTCCCTGTGCCCCAGAGCCATGGCATCAGGGCTAGAGAGCAGAGTGGCACATCCCAGTCTTCTGTTCTGCATTTTCTTCTCCCAATTTGCTGAGATAGCGAGGAATAAATTCCACTCCTGCCTCTTCTGACTTCCTTACTAATGTAAAAATTTTGAATTCAGTATTGTACCAATTTGGTCTCAACACAGAAGAGCAGATTGGATGCTGTGCCCAGCAGTGTCCCTGAGCTGGTCTGCTCCAGGTGCTGCAGCTGCATGTGGCAGCCCACAGTCCCCTGGGCTCTCCTCAGACCCAGAGAAGCTGCTGAGAACTTTTGGGTGTGTGGCGGGGAGGGCAAATGGCATTTCCTGGATTTGGAGCTCCACTGGAAAGGTTTGGGTGTAAAAATGCAAAGTGTTTCATTGTGAGATTTTGTGAGGGTCTGGAGGAATAAAGGGCTGGTTCCTGGCACAGCAGAAACCACAAGTCCCTTCCTTTCCTGCCACAGCAGGGGTCACCAAGCACTGTCAATCCCTTCCCATCCCTGGGAGCTGCTGCAGAGCTCCAGCATTGCTGAGCAGCTGCCCAGAGCTGCTCAGTGTCAGTCCTGTGAGCACTCAGCTGCCTGCAGCTCAGGGAGAGGGCAAGTTGGTGTTTTGCATCTGAATATTTAAGAGGAGAATATTGTCCTGTTGAGACTACTTACTTACATGATTAATTAAATAAGGAAGTACTCTGGGATGTGGATGAAGATTCCCCTGAAGCATTTGACTCTTGGCCTGAGGGTTGCTGAGCAGCAGCTCATGCTCCAGAATCCTGGCACTGCCTGTCCCATCCCTGCCAGCCCTGTCCCAGTGCTGCCTGCTCTGCTGCATGGCACCTGGGCAGGGCTGGCTGGCTGGCACGCCCTGAGCCACGCTGGTGGCTGTGCTGAGGCAGGCACAGCTGTGGAAGCGCTGGGCAGAGCTCTGTCCCCACGCACAGCAGCTCCAGTGGCTCTGAAATAATTCCTCCCGTGTTGGCAAAGGCAGCTGCCAGTCACCAGCCTGGAGCTCCCATACTGCACGGCTGTGCTTCCAGCATCTCCCTCTTGTTCTGTGTGTTTTCCATGTCTCTTTCCTCGGTCTTTTCAGATTAATAGCATTCCAACTCCTGAAGGAAATGCAGAAAAACGGCGTGTTTAATTTTAATTTAGGAAAGCGTTTAGGTAGCAGCCTAGTTTTCTCGCTGCTGTCAATCAGGTTTTCTCAAGGCTGACATCAATTAGTTTAAAAATATTGAATGTAATTTTGCCTGACACAACATATTGCAGCCACTGCAAAATATAATTTATTTTAGAAGAAGAAATAATTAAACTAATTTGCATGTCAGTCAGCTGAGCTGGAATACCAAGGAGAGACGCTGCAATGGAAGAGAGCTTTTTTCCCTTCCGGTTGCCCTCAGCCAGCACCTGCTGCCCTCGCCTCAGCCATGGGCTAGGTGCTCCTGACAGAGCCCTGCGAGGGCAGGGGCCTGCAGCACCCACACCACAGCCTCATCCACCCTCTCTGCTTCTCTTCCTGGAGCTGGGACCTGCCTTCTGAGCCTTTGCTCCTGTGCTGGGGCATTTTGGGTGCATGCACACAGCACTGCCAGAGTTTCTGAGCTCGCAGGTGTGAGTCCTGTGTTAGTTGAGTGCTTTGTGCCTTTCATCACAGATGTGCTCCAAGAATCTTAATCACACTTCTGACCATCATAATATCAGCTTATGCCACTGTTACAAAAACGTATTTCAGATCGTTTGAAGATAACTTCTTTCAAATGCATCCAACCATTTTTCATTTTTTCCACCCGTAAATCCAGGTACTAGCTCAGCGGAAGAGGGAAGTTTATAAAGCATTGAGAAACCTTCAAATATACATTGTGCAGCCAAAATAAAAAGAAGCTGATGTGTGCCTCACTGGAAAGGTAGACGAGAGTGCAGCAGTTGCCTTTCTAACCTTGATGTTCCTGGACACGTCAAATTCTGACCCCGTCACTGAGCCAGGAGAGAGCATGAGCCTCAGGCTTCAGCAGTTTTGGAAGGGCAGAAGGAGAGCTTTTGTATGACAGGGTGCATTTAGAAAGGTCACTGTCTCAGAGCTGTGCCCAGGGAAGCAGGACGTGAGGCCTGGCTCGGGAGGGGCCGGGGCAGGGATGTGACCCCGCTCCCGCAGCCACGGCTGGAGCTGGGGCCGAGCAGGGCCCTGTGCTTCTGCCCGGCTCTGAACACGCTGAACATCCCTCCTCAGGGGCCGGGGGAGGTGGTCTCGAAGAGAAGCTGCTTTGCTCAGGATCACCTGGCTGTCCAGAGCTGGCACGCACGATCCCAACAGGCCCTGGGAAGGGTTCCTGCTCACAGCTGGCTCCCACCCTGTGGGGCACTAAGGGAGGAGCTCCTCCTCTGGGTTACAGTTAAGAAGGGGAAGAGCTGGGGATTTTTCCTGGATTCTTCTTCTTTCAGGCTCTACTTCCTCTCTTCTCTTTCTGCCTTTCCTCGTCTGTCTCTCAGCAATCCCAGCCTGCTCCAGAGCTGAGCAGCGGGGATGGTTATCCATCTTCCTTGTGGGTTGAGGAGGGGGTGATGAAACGCTGTCATCCTCCTTCTTGCAGGAACTGAACCCTTTTTCTTCCTGCTCATTTGTGGGCATCAAGCACACACCCCGCCGCCTCCCCGGGCTCCCTTCTCGCCCCGCTGCCTCCCCCTTTCTCTCTTCCTGCAAGCAATTTCACTGCACCAATATGCCTTTTAAAATAACACATAGTTCTAGGCTTTTAGTCACGACTTCAGCCTCCCTCCCCCAAAAACAACTATCTAATCACCAGAGCAGCTGGTCTGGGTGAGAGGGAGTGATAACGTGAGAACCGGGTGAAGGCAGCTCTGGGGAGGGGGCTTAGATTCCTGGCTAATTATGGAGCAGCGCTAAATCTCCTCTCCCCTGGGTCCTCCCCCACCTGATCTGTTGGGGCCAGTATTAATGTATAGAAAAACAGGCAGCAGAACTCCTGCCTGAGCGTGGAGAGAAGCATTAGTTCTGTCACAGGTGCAGCCTCTGGGTAAAACAAAGGAGATGGAGTAAGAGGGAGTTCTCATTTCTGCAGATATATGAGGTGCTTCAGCAAACATCAGGCCCTCCAGAGTGATTTATAATCCTGTGGCACGGGCTCAGTGTCCCTCGGCAGTGTGTGTGCAGCTCAGTGATGCTGCAGTGAGTGGAGGTGTAAATGCTGCCCCATCCCACGTGCCAAGGGAGGGAGGGTCCCCAGGACCACTGCCTGTGTGAGGCTGGGCTGGTGAGTGCCAGGGTGAGAGGGCTGCCCTCAGTCTTACTGCGTGACCCCCTCATGCCAGCTGGCGGATGGTGCTGTGTTTAAGTTTAAGCTGCAATGGCAACAAAAGCCCAGTGTCAGCAAAGAGGCCTGAGTCCCTGGGCAAGAGCCTCGTGCCTCAATGGGGCACATTGACCCTGGGTCACCTGGGCACAGCAGAGGTGGATGGACAGATCTCACCAACACCCTGTGCCCTTAGCTGATGGCAGCTGTTTCACATCCCAGCTCTATTTGCTCGGCCCTCGGATGTTGCTGCTAGTCTTGAGTGCCTATGGATCAGGATCCAGGTCAGAGGGTGATCTCACATCCAAGTTTTCTGTCCCATCTCGGTGCTGTTTTGCTGTAGCCCAGATCCTAGCCCTTATGGGTGGGGCTAGCTTTGGGTTGCTCCAGTTTTCCAGGGGTAGATCAGGTGGTGTTTCAGTCCTTGGAGTCCTTGGTTTCTTTTGCAGGGTGCAGTGAGGCTGAATCATGCTCTGCAGGTGCTGCTGTTCTGTAGACAGTCTGTGCCACAGGTGGGCAGAGTTGCAGTGCTGGCAGCAGCCACGGTGGCCTCTGGACAGATGGGGATGAGGGGGTTTGCTCCCTGATAGCAGCAGTTGGCCCTTTGTCCTGAAGCTCTGCTTCTCTTTCTGTTTCAGATAATCACTCCCAGGTGTCGAGGGCCTCTCTCCGTATCCGAATCCTGGACGTCAATGACAATCCTCCTGAGCTTGCCACCCCCTATGAAGCCGCTGTGTGCGAGGATGCCAAGCCAGGCCAGGTAGCAAGAGTCTCCCAGCCCTGGTCTTGGGCTGCAGGCAGCACCCTGGACTAGTGCCAGCTTGCCCATCTGTCCCCTTCTGTCTTCCTGTGCAGCCCCTGTCACAGTGGGAGTCCCTCTGCTGGTCCCACTGAGCCCGTCTGCAGGGTTGAAGGCTCGTCCCTCTCTGTGGCTGCAGCCAGCGACCCTGGGACCCTGCTGGCTGGACCCTGCACGTGGGACCCTGGGAGGGGCTGTGGAAGCAGCACTGGTGCTCACCTCTGCCTTCTCCCCACAGCTGATCCAGACGATCAGCGTCGTGGACCGGGATGAGCCTCAGAGTGGCCACCGTTTCTACTTCACGTTGGCACCTGAAGCCACCAACAACCACCATTTCTCTTTGCTGGACATCCAGGGTAAGTCCTGCTGCACCCTTGGCCCAGCATCCTTCAGGCTGAGCAGCACCTCTGGCCATGGACAGGGAGAAGGGTCACGGTCGCTCGTGCTTCGGGCACATTGCAGAGCTTCTTGTCAACCTGAAATGGTGGGACTGATCAGCTAACAGCTTGGATTTCCTCAAGGAGGCTCTGCCAGCTTTATTTCTTGCTGCAAGCAGCTACAAAGCTCCTCTCTTGCTGTCTGGTTAAGCCTTTGGTATTTTCAGGGCTCTCAGTCCCTTTCTTGATGGGAGATCTCCAACCTGCCTGCAGGCAAGGAGATGATATGGATTTATAGATGAACACACTCCCATTTTGAGCATTATGATTTATTCCTCTCCAAGGTAAATCCTGGAGCATGGGTCATCTTGGGGCTGCCATGTGGGCGGCCAGCCCTGTGCCTCTGACAAATGGGAACAGCTCCAGAGCCCTGGGAGGCAGTGGGGGAGTGCTGTAGCCAGCCCACAGCCACAGTGGGTTCTCTGGGACACAGCCTGCAGAGCCTGATTCCCTGTGACGTGGTAGCTCTGGGGTGCAGTTCCTCTGTTTCCTGGGGCTTGTCCTCTGCTTTGAGACAGGCAGGCAGGCAGGCAGAGCCTGTCTGTTCCTCTGGGCAGCTCTGAGGTTCTCTGCATCCCTGAGCTCCACAGCTCATCCTGGGTGACTCGATGCTGCTGTGAGTGATGGGGAGCCACGCAGGTTCTGCTGGCTGAGCCTGGCTGCTGCTGTTGGACTTTGCAGGCTGTCAGGTCAGGCTGCATTTGTGTGGACAGTAACAATCCAGAAAAGTAGTTATCAGGATGCTTCCTATTTTTGGCTAGTGTTTAGGGTGAATTTAGGTGCTGATTGTAGCAGTAGATACAGAAGGGTCCCCTGCAGATACTGGGACCTTCTCTAGCCACATGTGTATGTGCTTGTCTCAGGGGCCGGCAGACCACATTGAAATTCTTCTTTGGTTTTGGTTGGGTTTTCTTTTAAAACTATTCTCTTTCTCTGCTTTTATAGCTTTATCTGTCAAAAACCTGGTTTAGTTTGTTCTGAGCTTATCAGAGGAGCCTTCTGCTGACGTAAGATCCTGCTTGCTCAGTTTGGTTCAGCATTATTAGGGATAGTCAAAATGGAAAAGCTTCAGATGTGATGGTAGCACAGCTGGATATTGCTTTGTGTCCTGAGTAGCACAGCTGTCCTTGACCTGAGTCCCTCCCCCTCTGCTCAGGGGCAGCTGTTCAGAAGACCTTTGCTTCTTATCATGTAAACAGGCTTTAATCCTCAGCAAGATTTTTCCCCACACCCAGCGATTAACTTCCCTCACTTTCTTTGAAGGACCTTATGAAAATGTGCTTGAACATGCTGAGCTACACCCGGGTGTCCATCCCTGCCCAGACCCTCATGAGGCTCCGAGCTCTGGGCCAGGGTCTCTGCCATGGCCAGGCTGCCATCCCAGAGCCACCACTGCTGGTTTGCTCATCTGGCAGGGCACGTGGCTGGGGATGTGTGGGGCTTAGCAGGGGCTGCTTGGCTCCCTGGCTCTGTGTGGGGCTCCACCAGCAGTGGCCCGAGAGCTGGCGTTGCAGTAGATGCAGGACACGTGTGCCACCATCTCCCCCGGAGCTGCTGCTCTCTTGAGTGGGGTGAGGCTTTTGTGGCACGGGGTAATTCCTTGTGCTAAACGATCCCTCGAGCTTTTTGTGTGGTGTAACACTGCATAAAATGAGTAAAAGCTGGCATCACCTCCCGCCTCCTGCTCTCGGGAAAACAAATGTTGTTGCTGCAGGGTTATTCCCAGAGTGTTTGGAGACCCTCCCAATTGCTGAGCAGTGCTGTCTTCCACAGCAAGCGGAGGTGGCTGCCTGTGGCAGATGGAGGCACCCCTCATTTCTAACAGGGTGCCTTGGTGCCATCTCCCTCCCTTTGATTTCTGCCCCCTTCTCCACGCCCTCAACTGCCCTGGGTGCACTCTCCTTTGCCCCTGTGCTTGTAGGTCTCCTTGCTGCATCCTCCCTTGTGCTCCCCCTTTGCTTCCCTCTCCTGCCTTCACCCCTCTTGACTTGTCTCTACTCCCCCGTACAAATACCGGTGACAAACTGCTACCACCAGCCCATCTGTTTCTTTGTACAAATTTGTAGCCAGTTTTGAAACGTGATTTATAAATATTGCTTTTGCAGCCAAGGAGTGACACTGATGGATGTCAGCACAGATGGATTCTCTAAGCTCTTGCTTAAATCCTCTCTTTTGCTTTGTACCTCCTTCACTTGGCTCCTTTGTGGCACCAGAAAGCCACCTCGGGAAGTGACTTGTTCTCAGCAGGGTGGGACCAGCACCCGCTCCGCAGCGCTGCTGCTGCAGTCGGGCAGGGCAGGAGCACCTGGCATGGTGGGGCTGCTTGGGGGGAGCCTGGGGGGCTCTGAGCTGCCCTCAGTGCTGGGGCTCCCTCCGGGGGTCCTGGGTGTGGCACACAGAGCTGCGCTGCCTCTGGTGCTCCGGGCTGGAGATGCAAAAACCAAGGATGTCCCTGCAGGCGACCACATAGCTGAGTTACGGGTGGTTGGCAAGAGCTGGGCTTTTGGAAACAGCACCATTGCCTTTTGCTGCCTCTCTTTCTGTGCTTTTGCTCTGTCTGAGGGAGCACTCACACACTTCCTGGTTTATCAGACAAGGAAGAAGATGCCCATCATGTGGAATGACTGAAGGAAGAGATGGAATTAGAGAAGCTGACCATGTTAAGATCCAACTAGTGCCATTCCAAAGGAATTCACCATCCTCTGTTTCCTAACTCGCCTTTTGCTGGGTCTTTCTGGCCTGAGAAAATTGATTACAGTAGGATCAAAGGCAATTAAAGCCTGAAATCATGTTCTCCAAGAAATGCTAATTGTGTTGGAAGGGATGGTAGAAAGCATCCAAGCCCAGCAACCTGGAAGGAGTGCTAGGTAATATGGAGTGACACATGGAGCTACTGACTCCAGGGCTCAAGGGCTCGGCAAGCAGATGTCTGAACTCTCAGCAGGTCTCATTAGGAGCATGTAATGGGTGATAGAAGATCTGAAAATCCTGACAATCAAAAGCAAAATGTTAGGATTTGAGGATTGCCTGAGGATAGAGGAAGCCTCCTGCAGCCCCGCAGGGATGCCCCTCTCAGCACAAGCAGCACAGATGCTCGTTTGACCGGGCAGGGTTGGGATGTGTGTGTAAAAGAGTATCAAACCTCCTCGGGGCTGAGCAAACAGCAAAGGAGCAGCAGTGGTGCTGCGGCCTGGTACCCAGAGAACTCGAGAGAAGGAGGAGGCAGAAGGGAGAAACAGGATGTTTCTTCTACCAGCTGCACCACCTGGGGCTGGAGGAGGTCTGCTCCCTTGGGGCAGCTCTGGCAGCAGTGTGCCTGCAGGCCCAGGCAGGTGCTGGTGCTCCTCCCCAGAGCCAGTGTTCCCAGGCTCTGGTACAGCAGAACAGCTGCTGGGGAAGGGGAACATGGATGCTCACAGGGAGTGTGGGAGAGGGAAGGGACATCAAAATCCCTCCTGCTCTGCTAGCGCTGTTTGAGATTGAGTTATGAGAAGGATTTATTAGTTCTATCTTCAAGGCTGCCAAGAGCCTCTTTGGAGAGGGAGTCTGGGAGACTTAATTATTTTATTATTCCTGGTGACGTTAAGCTACCACCAGAGTGTATTGCATTTCCAAACTTTCCTCTTAGCGCAGTATTGATGAGTCCTGGTGGGTTCAGCTCATGTCAGTTCCTGCCCTGTCCAGTGTCCTGCTCCTCAGGTGCACAGAGGGGCCACCTCCTGCCCTGTCACACAAGGTGATGTGATGTAATACAGGATAATGTCACTGCATGATCAGAGAGAGGGTGGCAGTGGAAACCTGTGAAGGAAATGTCAATTTGTGCAGCAAGAAAGCAGTGATAGTAAAAGGTTTGGGTTGGGGCATCAGAGGACACTCAGCACAGCCGTGGCAGAAGGTGCAGCTTTGTGGGGACTGGGCAGGAAACCAAGAGTGGAGACCCAGACTCGTCTGTTCAGGAAGCCGTGGATTAACGTCTGCTCACACTCCAGTGCTGCTCCTGAGCAGCACTGCTCCTCAGCTCATCACCCCAGAAATGGATTTGGCAGGAAGCTGCTGCGGAGGAAGAGACACGAGGGCTGCAGGGCCAGGGCTGCCTGAGCTGTGCCAATGCAAACAAATCTGCACCAAGACACATCCCAAAGCAGCTGCTGTGGGTCAGCTATGTGTGAAGAAAGAACTGCACCAAGAGAAATGACAATTGTTTTGAAGGAGGTTACTTTGGATGCATTTTCCAGGATACACATTCCAAGATCTGGGCAAAATTTTCCCAGATCTCTGATCTAAAGGACTACAGTCATGTGGCAGAGCACTTTTTTTGGAGTACCTCGGAGGGGAGCACAGAAGTTTGCAAGTAACGGATGCAAAGACCCAACAGAGAAGAGTTCACAGTGGTGGAGAGCAGGGGCTGGTGGGCAGGTGGTGGAGCCATTTCAGTGCCAGAGGCAGGTGGTCCCTGCAGGCTGGACTCTGGCTGTCGAGCCTTGGTGAGCAGTTTCATCGGTGTACATGTGAAATTTCCGTGGATCTCCCTCCTGGGATGAAGGGTGCCTGCCACCCTGTTCAGGAGATAAAATACAGTTTCATGATGTTTAAAATAGTGTTTGTACTTGTGATTTTTGTTGCTCCCTTGCATCAAGTTTTGGGTCACAGGGCAAACCCTCAAATCCTTCCTGAGGCGAGGTTTCCCTGAGAAGACCTGTCATGATGCTGTTAGATTTAAGTACCAGCTTCTTTATTTTGACTTGGTGGGTGGCAATATTTCTTTTTCAGCGGTGCCAGGCTGCCTAAACTGTCTGGGCTGAGCTGAGGTTGGTGCCTGCCCCTCTGCCACTTGCATGTGTAGTTCCCCTTGGTTTCTAGAGACTGTTTCTAAAAATACAGCATGCCTTGTCGCAGGTCCCTAACAGGAACTGGAGCTGGCTGTAAACAGAAGGGAGTTGCCAACCTCCTGCTGCACTTGCAGAGAGGTTTGGAGCTACCCCTGCGTTTACACAGTGCTGAAGAGCAGCTGGGGGAGTTCCCAAGCACTGTGTTCTGTCAGCCCTGTGTGAGGGTTGGGCTGAGCTGCAGTGGAGGTGCAGGGCTGTGTGCTCAGGGATCCTCTGAGCCGGGATCTGACCCCAGCCCCAGGCTGGTGACCTGGCTGGCATGACAGTGACAGCAAAGGTGACCTTCCTGGGCTATGGCCAGAGCTTTGCTCTCTTACAGCACTTTGGTCTGTCCTTTTTGTCCTGTGGTTTTATCTCCACTCAATCCAGGTGTCTGGGCTTACTGTTAGCTGGGCTAGCTAGGAGTTAGTCCTGGTCTCTTGCTGAGATAGTGCCATTAACATTATTTATATCCCCCTGCTACGCTGCAGCAAGGAGGGGGGACCAGCACCAAATGAGATCTCATTACCTTTGTGCAAACGATTAGCATAACAATATTTTTTTTTTTCCTAGCTCATCCTTGGTAGGCCACAGGCAGCTCTGAGATGTTGCTGCCACCACACTTGGTTCAGCCTCCTTGCACCCAGGGGCCAGTGCTCTCCTGTTCCTCCTGACACCTCTGCCCAGTTGCCATGGTGCTGCTGCCACATGCTGCTCCAGGAGTCTCAGCCACAGTGGCAGGTGTCCCACAGGACAGGAGTCTGTGCTCTGCGGTGCCCTGGCTGCCACACAGAGCCTTTGGGATCTGCCTCCTGGCTGACCAGTAGATCTTCCATCCTGGCTGACCTCCTGTTCCCACCGTGCCCTGTGTGCTCTCACGCAGCACCCAATCCATAGAGCAATTTCCGTGATGGCAGCAGCCCAAGGACCAGAGTTACAGTAGATGTCTTTTCCAGTGGAAGAGCTGATTCATGGAGAAAGGGGATGGTCTGGCATAAATCAGGTCTGATGAGGAGAGTCTGTAGACAGCAGCACCTTGCTATGAGTGGGCCAGTCTGTGGTTTATTAGATAAAGGCTGCAGACAGTCGGCAGTGGCTTGTGACACCTAGCTGCAATTGTCACCTGCTGTTCAGCCCCATCCTGCCCATGCTGCTGCTGGCTGGCAGCCTGCAGCACCCCTGAGCAGGGAGTCAATCCCAGTGTCAGTCCTTGTCCCTGCCCTCTCTCCCTGCTCCTGGTCGGCAGCAGCTGCTCCTTGGGTTCATCACTGGCACCAGGGCCCTGGAGGGTCCCGTGAAGTGGCTGTGTTAATGGGATCTTAACGAGTTGTGCTGTGCCAGCTGAGCCCCTGAAGCAGCAGGGTGTAAGCAGATGGGGAGGAGGATGCCTGACTTGGCTGGGAGGCTTGGAAGAAGCTCTGCCTACTCCTTCAGGAGTTACAGAGGATTACAGGGGTATCTGGCCCTCTGGCTGAGGCAGGACCAGGACCATTCATTCATGGCTTTTGGCTTTGGAAGAAGCAGTGTCTGCTTTTGCAGTCTCAGTGCCACCTGCAGACCCTGTCTGTTCTTGTGTACATGTCAGCAACTGATTTTTATCCTGATTCTGACTCTGTGCCACTTTCAGAGGGTCTTTTGGAAGTTTTTCCCCTCTCTCTGTGCCACCTGCATTGTTTGTCAGCGTAGTTCAGATCCTCATGTGCTGCTGCTCCTGTGCTAGGCTCACTCCCGGGTGTGGTGACAAAGGCGATGCCAGGCTGGCCCTGAGGTGCTGCTGGCAAAGGGGAAGGTGCTGGAGTGGAGCTGGCCACGTTCAGGCACTCAGGCTGCAGGGGGTCTGCAGTGCCAGGGAGCCATGAGCTGAGTGCATGCAATGGAGGAGGGGGAGGCCCCAGGCTCTCTCAGGATAGCTGCTGGAGGTGGTGCAGGAATAGCTGCTGTTCATCCAGAGCTCCTGGCAGGTGCTGCAGGCTGTGATGTGGGCGTGGGTGACTTTGCTGCGGTTTCGCTTGTTCCCTGCAGACAACACGGCAGCGGTGCACACACAGAGAGTGGGCTTCAATCGGCAGGAGCAGGACGTGTACCTGCTCCCCATTCTGGTGGTGGACAGCGGCCCCCCAGCCCTGAGCAGCACAGGGACTCTGACCATCCGTGTCTGCGGCTGTGACAGCAGCGGGGCCATCCAGTCCTGCAACAGCACAGCCTACGTCGTGTCAGCCACGCTGAGCCCCGGCGCGCTCATCGCGCTGCTGGTCTGTGTCCTCATTCTGGTTGGTGAGTGCCTGCCTGTCCCCCGAGTCCTTCCTGTCCTGTCCCAGCTCCACTCCATCAGCATCACATGAATGTGTGCAGGCAGGTGCTGTGGAGGCTTCTCTGCATCTGTCTCCTCCCTGGTCACTGCAGCATGGGGGGCATGAACCTCAGCCCCTGCTGGGGCGGACCAGTGGGGAAGCTCCCATGTTTGCCATAGCTCATGCGTGCTGGGCTCCACAAGGCAGCCAGAGAAGAGTTCCCTGTGCCAGGCAGGTATGATGCTGCCCAGCAGAGCCTGGAGAGCTGCTGGCTCGCTCCCTGCCTGGACAGGCAGGAGCCAAGAGCTGCTTGGCAGCTGCCATGCTGTGCCCATGGCAGGTGTCTCACAGCAGATGGGGCTGTGTGATCCCAGCATGGCAGGTGTGGGACACACAGGTGTGCTCTTACCTGCAAAGGTCAGTGTTAGAGCATGTGTGAGTGTGTGGGCAGGATGCAGAGCTGGGCTGTGGTCAGACCAGAGTGCTGCCCAGGTCAGGAGCTGTACCTCAGGAATACTGCTGCCTGCCACTGGCACACTGGCACAAGCTTTGCTGGGCATGGGGAGTGTGTGCTTGTGTGCATGTGGGGCTCTGAATGAGAGATGTTGCAGTGCTGTCAGGTTTAGCACAGGATGATTGATGGATGCAGCTGCTGAAAGCCCTCTCTGGCCCCAGAGCTGGCTCCTGCCTGGCTCCAAGGGCTGTCCAGACACCTGTGGGAGGCAGCACATTGTTTGGTGAGGTCTCCTCTCCTTGGCATGGCTCCACTCCCTGCCTCCTGCTGCGTCTCCGTTCGGAAAACCCTTTCCCACAGGGTGCATTTTACACTGGTTTCATTTTCCAACGCAGTGCAAACAAATTTCTGCCTAATTGCCCAGACGAATAAAGTGCACATCGGTGCTTTAAAGGTGATGGGCTGAATGGATGATGATCCAGGACACAGCTGCGGCTCGCTTCTCAGGCTCTGTGCCATCTGCTCCACATTCACCCACCCAACATTTGGCTGCTGCTATGACTCATGCACCCCCTTTTCCTCCTCATCTTCTGCAGAAGCCATCCGTTTGTCTGTCCAGCTGTGTGTTTATCCATCGCTCCCTCCTGTCTCGGTGGTCGCGCTGCATGGCAAAGGAAGCTCCCGGTCTGCCCTGGAGCCTGGGCAAACCTCTCTCCAGGCCAGTACACAGCAGGGCTGATGCTTGATCAGCCTGGCTGATGGGAACTGCCTGGCATCCCAGCAGGGCTCCCCGTGCCAGGAGAGTGCTGTGCCTCCACACCTGCCACCAAGGAGGAGTCGTGCTCGCCCTGCAGGAGCACAGCATCCCCGAACCTCTGTGCCCATCTGACTGTCTCTTCCTTTCACAGTGCTGGTCCTTCTGATCCTCACGCTGAAGCGACACCACAAAAGCCACCTGACCTCTGAGGATGATGAGGACATGAGGGACAATGTCATCAAATACAACGATGAAGGGGGTGGCGAGCAGGACACAGAGGCCTATGACATGTCAGCCCTGCGCAGCCTCTACGACTTCAGTGAGATCAAAGCTGGTGATGGAGGTGGGGGGCCAGGAGAGGGGGGCCCAGGCAGAAACCCAGCCTCTGAGCTCCATGCCCTCCCACAGTGGGTGCAGAGCCCAGACCTGGACTTCTCTGTGTTCAGAGACTACATCTGCAGGAAGGTGGAGCAGGCGGATGAGGACCCCTCCGTGCCGCCCTATGACTCTTTCCAGACCTATGCCTTCGAGGGCTCGGACTCCCCAGTGCCCTCCCTGAGCTCCATCAACACCTGGTCCAGCGGCTCGGAGCAGGACTTCTCCTACCTGGGGGGCTGGGGGCCGCGTTTCCGGCAGCTGGCAGCGCTGTACGCGGGGCGCAGGGGCGACGAGGACAGCGAGGAGTCCTAGCTGCCCCTCCAGCCCGGGGGCTCCGGCCACTCCTGGACTGGGGCTCCAGGCCGTGAGGTGCCACACGGGGACCGTGTGCTCTTGGCCGGACTCCACGGCTGCCGGCGAGAGGCTGCACCGCGGGCACCGGGCGATGCTCCTCTGCAGCTGCCTCCGGCTCCGGTGGGCTCCGCACCCACGTGGGGAGGCTGGGGAGCCCAGAGGAGCCACCGGGCTGTCCTCGTCTCCTCAAAGCCAGTCTCCATTAAAGCACTACGCATTGACTTAAGAAGGAGAAAATCTAATTCAAGAGGGTTTGGAGAGGGTTTCTCCCCCACAAATTATCATTTAAATAGATCTGTTCGGTGATCCCCATCCAGGAGAGGAAGAGCAAACCGGGGAGTCTTTGTTGTCTAAATTGTTTTTGTCACTTGAGTCAGAGCATTTAAAGAGCTTTGATTTCTTTAAGAGCTTTCCTTGCTGAGGGAAACAAGCTTTTAACTTCTGTTCAGATTTTCCCCTCCTAAGTTTACTTGCTTTTTGAAGTCTTCCTTCTCGCTGCTCCCTGTGGGGCTCTCAGGAGCCCCCGGCTGCGGGCATGGTGTTGGAGGGAGGATGCCACGCTGGGATCACATCCTGCAGAACGGCTGCTCACCTCAAACCAGGTTTCCCTTCCGTGCTGCATCACTTCACCCCTGTCTTGTGATCACAGAGGTGCTGGTGATGTGAAGGGGATCCCCAACACTCCCTGCAGAGCAGATGTTGTCTGTGAAGTCCTGGTGTGCCCCACAGCCCCGGTGACAGACAGGGGTGTCCCACCTGTCACCGAGGTGTGATGTGGCCTGGGCACAGAGCAGCTGCAGTGCTGGGGAGTGCCACGGGAGGGGCCCAGAGCAGCACCCTCGGGTGGGTTCTGCCAGCTCCTCACACAGGACAGGGGTTTGCAGGGCTCCCAGCCAGGCACTGGCTGTCACTAAATGGTGTGAGCTGCACAGGACAGCAGTTCCCTGGCCCACAGTGGCTGGGGGAGAGCTGCATCCCATGGAGGACCTTGCTGCAGGGTGCAGGAGAACCCCAGCCCCTGGCTGAGGAGAATAATTCCTGCTTGCACCCAGCTGACAGCAGAGCATCACCATTGGCAACAGAACAGCCATCCCCAGGAGATGTGTGTGAGGCCAGAACCTGCTGGCACAGCTCTGGGGCCGAGCTGGCTGCGGGTTGGGCAGCACATCTGTGACACCTCGGGATACCCAGGGTGTCCCCACCCCAGCACAGTATCCTGCAGCAAACCAGCATGAGCTCCCAGCAGGACTGCAGTTGCATGTAATTCCTGGGTTTGGGAGCAGGTGAGAAAGATGCCAGTGGGATGTGCCATTGCTCCTTAGGCTGCAGATGCTGGAGGAAAGCACTGGGTGCCCAGTTCCTTCCCAGCCTGCCAACTACCACAGGGAAAACTGAACAGCCTGTAGAGTGATGTCCTTGCATCCCTTGTCCTCGGGCCATCCTGGCTGGTGCAGCTCCTTATCTGTTCATGTTGGGAAAAAATCAATTCTATCATTGATAGGTAACTGATATGGTCTCCCAAGGCCTGACACATCCTGGGCTTGTCATTGGGTTTGTCCTTTTAGTTTAAGTACAGACGCTGTTTTCTCTTCTCGGAGAAGGTTTAACTGTAAATGTACACGTGTGTCCATTTTTTTACTGTGTCTTGCTTCCCGGCTGCTGGCGTTGGTCCTTTGGCTGCAGCACGAGACCCGGCAGCGGAGAGGGACAGGACCTGTCTCTGTCACAGTGCCTGCCCTCAGCTGCTCCTGCCCGCTGCCACCATGGCCCCTGTGCAGAGCCCCAGCTTGGCTCCTACTGGGAGCAGGAGCTCCTCGCTCCTCAGGGCCTCTCTGTCCCTGCGAGGAGGCGATGGTGCTGTGGCTGGCACTGTGCCCAGCGTGCTGCTGGTTCACTGTGATGATGCTGGGGAGGCAGCGGGGCCCTCGAGTGCCAGCTCTGGCCGCGCCGTCCCAAGCACGTGACACCCCGCACCTCCAAGCAGGAGAACGGAGAAATCCCTCTCTTTCCTCAGGAATGTGTTCGTGTTTTCCCTCTGGGCTGCAGAGCTGTGCCCGAGCCCCTCCGGCACTGGCCCTTCCTCTAGCCAAGTGTTGTGCAATAGCAGGCTCTGTCCTAGGAGATGGGGTCTGACAGGGTACGTGTTTAGCAACCCTCCCGGCGGGTTCTCCCCATCCCCGAGCAGCCCGTGCTCCCCGGCGCGCATGCACTCACGCTCGCGTTTTAGTTTCTATCCCCCTGTAAGTACGGGAGGAGCGCGGTGCCGAGCGATCCGGCCCCGCCGCGCTGCCCGCGCCCCCTGCCCACCCGCAGGAGGAGCTGGCAGCTGCCACCATGTCTGATGGAGTCACTTCGGTTCTGTTTCTCTACCCAGATGAAATTAGAAGGTTGATTTCCTCACCCTTGTTATTTTTTCAAGGTCTTTCTGGGACCTGGAAATAAATTATTTCCTTGTCGTCTAGCCTGAGTCTTACGTGCTTTTTTGGTCTTTTTTCCTTTGCTTCCATTGCCCTGTCATTGCAGTCCCATTGGTGCCTTCCACGAGGGCCTGGCTGGGTGGCTGATGGGCCGTGGCACAGCCAACCCCTGCAGCATGTTCCCACTGGCAGGATGCTGCATCTCTAGCTTCTTCCTATTTTTCATTGAATTGCTCATCAGAAAAAGCTTCTTCAAGACAAGGGTCATTTTTTCTCTCTGAACTTGAAAAAAATGAAAATGAACGATGAAAAACAAATGCCCTTGGTTTTATCCATCCTTTCAGGAGAAAGTTGAGTTGTGCTTTGAGCAGCCCAAACCATAGTATGATTCTGTAATTCTTGATGGATTCAGTGCAGCTGAGCATTGTCAACAGCTTTGGTACCTGACTTGTTCTCATTTTGGTGATGCTGTGTGTTACTGGCACACAGTAACAGTTCAGTTACTGGCAGCAGCTAAAAAACCCTCCTTCCAACTCAGTTTTAATACTGAAATGATGCAAATAAATGACATTCTGGCCTGACCACAGCTAAATCAATTGCTGGTGGTTTCCTTGATGGGCAAGGACTGGGGAAAGATCACGGTGCTCATGGCAAAGAAGCGTGACCCTCCCTGGGCCTGGGAAGCCTGGCTGAGGTGGCTGCAAATGCTCCAGCACCCACCAGTGTGACAGTGGCACACCATGGAGGGATGGAGCAGGCACAGAGAGAGGGGACATGGCCGAGCTCAGTGGTGGCCTCAGTGTAGGTCAGCAGATAGAACAGGCAGACTTTAAACTGCTCCATAAAGCAAAAGTCACTTAAACAGCATCTTGCAGTCCTGGCTCCAAAACAGATTATTGTTCCCCCAGGTCTTTGAGTGCTTCCTTATCCTTCACCATCCCCCTGCCTCCACTCCATCCTGCTCCCTTGATTCTTGTCTAAATGTTATGGAAGAAGCATCTGGTGACCTTTGGTGACAGCAGCTAGTGGGATGCTGCGACAGAAGGGGAAAGTCTTGAGGCTGGAGGGTTTTCCAGAGGCACAAGGTGTGCTGTCAGACCTCAACGTCCACACAGTATTCATTCTCACACTTACAGTGAGTGCCTCTACAGCTGCCAGCCTTGAGGAAGCCTTTCTGCCAGCATCACCATTAATTGCAGCATTAATTGCCCCCTCACAGCAAGTCAGTCAGTGCTGTGGTCACAGCCACCTGCTCTGGCAGGTCTGGACACTTGGCCCATTGCTGTTTGCAAAGAGTTGAGTGTTTGTTTCCAGCCCAGGTCCTTGGCAACAAGAACTCTCATCCAGCTGCAGCTCTCCAAGTTCTGCTGTCCCATTTCAGGCACCCAAACACTTTGGGACTCTAGAGGCCAGGGTCTGGAGTGTTCTGGGAACTCCACATTGAGGAGGAGGAGGAGGTGTCTGCAGTCGCTGTGCTCGTTGCAGTGGAGGTGACAAGTGCCTGGCATTGAGTGTGAGCCTGCGCTATGCAGGAGGATTTGCTTCTTGTATATTGTGGGGAAATGGAGAGAGCTCACAGCAACAAATTGCCAGTCAGAACCAGACCCTTCACTACAAAAGAGGAGGATTATTGAGAGCTTTGATTGCAGAAGCATCTGTGAAGATGCTTGAATAGCTCCATGCCTCCTCAACACAGCCCCTTCTGAGAAAATTTTCTATAGCAGCTTCCCTCTCTCTGGCAGTTGCACAACAGCCTCGTTGAAGAGCAGGGTACGGGCAGGTCCCTCTCCTCCTCCTTCCACAGGAGGGGAAGCCAGTCCTGCTCTGCAGGTGATGCTCCTCCCCACGTGGGACGTGACCTGTGGCTGTCTGCTGGCAGTGCTGGCCTGACCTAGGGGCACTTGCTGCTGTCACACTCTGAACGGGCCGTGCAGGGCTGGTGCTGCTGTGTCCCATCAACCACGGGCTGCTGCAGCCCCTTTTCCATCCCAGCACAGGGAGGCTGCATCAGTCACCTCCAGTGCCAGCGCTGAGCCATGGCAAGCTGCAGAAGGCAAGGTGTCCAGGTCTCCTCTAGAGAGGTATTTGCAAAAGATGGATGTGATCTGCTGGGATCATTAAAGGGAAGTGAAAAAAGGGCAGTGATACCTTCACCCCCAGGAGGAAAATCCATCTCTGGTAACGGAATGGAGCAAGGCTATGTCAACCTCTACCTCTTGTTCCCACTGGCAATATCTTGCTCTGGAAGGTGATCCCTTCTCTCCTCATATCCTCTGAGGAAGCTGTTTTATCACCAGAAAGCTGACTCCTTTAACCACCTCCACCACGGCTAATATCCCAGCCCCCTATGTCCTTTCATTTACCAAGCCCTTGAGCTTCTTTCAGGGTTGGTGTCAGACTCTCCCTGCTCAGCAAAATCTATTTTACATCTCTGCCCTGTGCTTGGTGCAGGCAGCAGCTCTGTCTTGTTTTTGCTGTCACAGAACTCTGGTTTGTGCTCTCTACTTGCTGTGGCTCTGCTGCCTCCCAGCCCACCCCAGGAGTGTTCCCAGTATCTGGAGATGACCTGGCTTTGTGCTTGGCAGCAGAAGTTCTTGTTCCCCTCTCACTGGTGGGAACTGAGCTGTGTTTCCAGGCAGCTGTCACAGCTCTGTCACCACAGCCAGAGAAGCTGGAGAGAAACAAAATCATTGAATTTCACTTGGCCCTGGCATTGTGCTTCTGGGCAGTCAGTGGGGCTGAAACCACCCCTCACCATGCAGAGCAGCCAGGGCAGTGTGGTGGAGAGCTGGTGTTCCTGCTGCCAGTGGGACTGTGTCCTCCCGGGGTGCTGAGCAGCCAGGCTGGCCATCACTTGTCACTCACACATCCCAGCCTGGGCTTTCTCCAGCCTCACAATTCCTTTCCAGAAGAGTGTGGATTTAATGACTGTTTTTCAGATTTTTAGAGAAGTACCTTAGGCTTTGAAAAGCTGAATTCAGCATGGGTGGGCAGAGTCTGAAGTAGTTGAGATACACAGCAAAGCACAACCAGGGCTCCCCGCGCAGCAATCACACAGCCCTGGCTTTGCCATGGCCCATCCCATCCCACCTGCCCTCACCAACACTGGAACCCAGCTGTGAGGTGTCAAATCTGGCATTTAACAGCCAACATTGGGCAGCAAGAAAGGGTAAAAGCAGGAGCCCAGTGCCTTGGTGTTTGCCTCCCCTAGGCCGTGAGCGAGTCACACCATCCACCCACCTCTTCTGCTGCTGCGTGCGCCCATGGCCCTGGTTGGGAGGCCAAGTGGTGATTCTTAGACATCCCTCATCTGTAGTCAGTGACAGCAAGTGTTCGTGGCTCAGGTTGTTAACTGCCCTGTCCAGCTACACTGCAGGTTTATAGACATCCATTTTTCATCTCTCTCCTTCGCTGCTGTGGAGGAGCTGCTCAGGTGAGCATGAATTGCTCCAGCTGTTCGCTGGGGAAACAGCCACCAGCCATTTCTAAGCACAACACATCCCCTTAGCCTGTGTTTTAACCATGGTAATTCGTGGAGTTTTAATCCCTCTTCTGCTGGGGGAAGCACGTGGTGCCATCTACCCCGGCAGAGCCAGCCCACGGCAGCCTCCATCACGGTCAGGAGTCACTCACCTTTAGCCAGGAGCCAGGCAGCTGCTGAAATCCCTTCACACTGCACACAAATTAGGCATTGAAAACACTCATTACAGGCAACATGACACGCCTTCATTATTCCAGAATAATTGTCTGAAAAGCTCAGCTCGCAGCACAAGCTTCACTTGGTGCAGGAATGTGATAAAAAGAAAACAGGAAGTGCAATCAATGCTTGTAATCCTTTTAAATAAAAAGGTACTTGCTAGTAGCTGCCAACATCTTTAAAAAGCTGTGATTTCCCCGGAGAGAGCCCTTATCAGCTATGACTGCGTGTCATTCTGGCAGTCTGTCAATCCATCAGACTTCAGTGCCACTGACATTAAGAAGCCAGGCGTTAAGATTATCACATTTACCCGTAATGTAGCACAGATTGTGTTGACATTTGGGAAGTATTCCACCACAGGAGCTATTTGACTTCAATTCTTTCTTCCTGAAGAAAAAAATGCTTTGAAATACTCGAGGGCAGGAGCCTGCTCTGCCTGCAGCATGCTGGCATGGGGAGCGGGAGGAGAGTGAGGGTGCACAAGTGATGACCCAGGATGTATCCCAGGAATTCTGCTCTCCTGTTCTTTGCTGCACCTGGCATGGAGTAGACAGGTATTTGTGCTGGCTGAGGAGGGTTGCCCTGTGCCCTGCCCTGAGGCAGCTGTGGTTCAGTCTCCACGGGGACCCAGAGAGCAGCACCATCCCTGCTTGCACCCCTCCTTCTCCTCCTGAGAAGCCCTCAGCTCTGTCCACAGAGGAGAGGGGGACATTCCAGGCTAGGCTATGGAAACAATGGTAAATGACCTAAAATGAACTGATTAATCTCTTTAAATAATTGTGAAGCCGTTTTCCAGAAAAAGTTAATCTACTCTAAATGGCTTTGGTGTTTTTCTTGGGCTCCAATCAATACGTGGTCGCTTGCTTTTCATGTGTAATTCACAGTAATTGCAAAAGAGCATTTTCTGAAGAAAATGACACTCTGCAAGCAGAAATGCAAAAAGACACGAGGGCCAATTGTTTTTAAATCCCAGCACAAGGCGTGCTGTCAGACACACTGGTGAGCTGGAGGTGCTTCAGCTTCACAGCTCTGTCCTAGGTTCTTCTCTGGGAAGCTGCTGGAGGTGCTGGAGCGTGTTGTGTCCAGATGGCTTGATTTGGAATCTCATCTGCTTTCAGGTCTGGCTGCCAGGGCCCTGGCCTGTGGACCCCTAGCCCAGCAGCTGCACAGAAAAGTTGGCTGCAAGATTACAAGGTTAGGCAGAGACGCATCCCTTTCCTGTCACTGCGGACATCGCTGGGATCAGCCGTGCTCCTTGCCAGGCTGTCCCATCCCGGGCTGCACACAGCCAACACTGCCCATGCACAGCAGCACCCAGCCATCACCCAGGGCCTCTGGGGCCTGGGACGGGCCCTGTGTGCAGAGCTGGTGCAGTCCAGCGCAGATCACACCCCCAGGTCTGTCCTGTCTCTTTCATCTCCTGCTCAAGTTTGCGCCAGCCAGGTTTGTTTCATCCGCGCCCAGCCTCGAGCCATGGCTGCCCGATGGTAGGACAGGCATCCCCTTCCAAAGAGTCCGTTGCCTTTCCATCATAGGCTGTAAAACCAGAGCATAATTTTCCAGGATGTCATTCTAATTCTACTGAGAAAGCTTATTACTTGTGATTTACCCATAAAAAAGCCCGGTGACTTATGCCGGTGTGTCTGTGGGTTTGCCCATCAATCCATCACGGCTCTCTGCAGGGCAGGGGGAGCGGATCCAGGGGCTGAGGTGAGCCTGCCACTGTGATTGACACGCTGCTTTTACCAGCCCTAAAGCCTCTGACATATTCCTTTTGGCTCGCTATGATCCGCGCCGCTGAGCTCCAGCACAAATGTCATTAAAACATGTTCTACCCATGGTACCTATAAATAATTGAGGCAGCAGGTCTGCACTGAGCTCTGTGCTGCAGCTTTCTGCTCCTCCAGCGAGGCGGCCTGGGGAGATGACCTCTCCTTCTCCCACTCACCATCTCAGACGTGAAGGGGCACCTGACTCTTGTCCCCGCGCTAATTTCTCTGCTGCATTGGCAGCCTGTGCTCCCAGGGCTGGGGTTCTGGGCTGCTCCCTGCAGGGAGGTGAGTGCAGACCATCGGGCTCCAGACCTTGCCTTTCCTGCCTCCTGCCTGGGCCACTACCACGTGTGGATGTGTGGGGAGAGCCTGGCACGTGGGTAGCCCAGTGATCTCAGTGACTCAGGAGCAGTTCCTGGCTGTCAGTGCCCACCAGTTCCCAATCCATTGAAGTTTCCAGAGCTGCCCAGGGCAGCACCTACAGGTCTCTCTGTGCCAGCACATGGCCAGCACAGTTAATGCTATCTGAAATAGTTTAATGTACTCAGATGCATTTCCAATACTGTCACTAAATGTGTGGGAAATTCACAATCCCTGGCTGAGAATGTTGTTGCTACTGTGGCCTTGGAAGCACAATCTATCCCTGAACACAGCTTTCCTCACTGACCTCGTCATGCCTAGTGGGAGCATCCTGTCCCTTGTGAGTCCCACCACGGTGTAGTACCTGCCACACATTCAGTTCACCAGTCAGACCTCTCCAGCCCTTCTGCAAGTCCTGGCACAAAGGGCAAGTGCAATCCTTGACTGGGGCTCCTGCAGGCCATCAGGCATGAGCTGTGGGCTGGCAGGTGAGCTTGCAAGCAAGGCTTACCTGTGTGGGATACCCATGTGGGACACCCATGTGGGACACTTATGGGGGACATCAGCAGGTTGCTCTTTTTCTGTTGAGAGGGACAAGCTCACACCTTCAGCATCAGCCCCCTACACCTCCCATCACATGGTTCTGGCTTCCTTCATGCCCACAAATGGGTTTTTCTTTCCTTCCTTCTCATGACAGCCACCAGCTCCCCCGTACCAGTGGGAGTCATTAGCAGGCATCACTCTGGGAATGTGCAGTGTAAATATGGAGTGCTGATATCCCACTTTGCCGTGCTGGGAGCAGCAACCCCAGACTGACGCTGTTCCCCTGGCAGCTCCCACCCATCAGTGTGACCCCAGGTGTTCTTTAGATCCACAGGCTCCTTCTGGCTCCCTGGGTTCAGGAGAGCACAGTGCTAGAGAGCTGTGTCATGGCCACACACCAAGGCATACAGGGGCTCATCCATTGCCCAGCACAGACACACATGGAGCCACAGCGAGGTGTTCTGGCAACGGAGGAAGCACCTCCTGCCCCAGGGACACATCCTGGGCAGCAGGGCTGAGCGTGGCTGTCCTGCCCCTGCACACACGTGTGCAGGGCGCTGGGCACGTGCAGAGGCAGGTGCTGGCTGCGTGTGGAGGTGTGCAGCCGTGCAGAAGCATGTGTGTGCTGAGGCAGACGCTGTGCTGTGCAGCCTGTGTGTGCCCTGGCAGATCGTGAAGGTGTATTAAACAGCAGCTGTCGGGCTCCTCCCGAGCACAGCGGTAACACAGTTGGGACCATTGTGATGTCTTCTTAATTTAAACTCCTGTTGTCTTTCAGCCACGTGCTAATGAGGGCTAATGGGAAGATCAGCTTGCTGTTTGCCAGCGTTGCTGTGTGCATTGCCATGGCCCTGTCACTCCTGCAGCCTGGCTGTCCTCACTGGCTGGTGTCTTTCCCTGCCTTGCTGCTCTGATGGGAAGAGAGACTCGGGGTCTGCTCCCCCTGGGGCATGTCAAAAACCGCTCCACCAGGCCAACTTCTCTGACCACAGAGCAGCAGGACTCATTTGGGGAGCAGAGCCTCCTGGTGCTGTCCATGGGCAGCCCCTGGGATCTCCAGGGCTCCCTTGTGTCACAGCAGCAACAATCCCAAAAGCTTGACTGCCCCTGTGGCTGGGACACCCACAGTGCTGCCATGTCCCCTTGTGTCTCTGCAGCCCCAGGACAGCCACACTCACCCTTGGGACCCTCCTCTTAGGGAAGGGGCAGTCAGCTACTCATGGAATCTGTGTCTCACCTCGTGCTGCCCTGCTGTGGCTCGGGGTCTGCACAGGGTACAGCAGTCACTGCTGCTAGAGGAGTGATGGCTTGGCCACAGCTCAGTAATGTTTTGTCACCTGCTTGCCCATCCTGGCTCACATGGCTGTGATGCTGGTGCTTGGGGACAGAGCAGCTCTGCATGGGACATCTCTGCTCTGCAGGCCTGGGACCATTATCCCTCTCCCTGTGCCTGTCCCCTGCTCTCCCTGCTCCACAGGTGCCAGCTGCACAGCAGGACACTGTCCCAGGGCTGGTGGAGGGGCTGCCTGGTGGGTGCAGCACCGACCCTTCAGAGCGGGAGCGGAGCACAGGGAGCTCCATGGTGGCAGCATCCCTGGAGTTGCTTCTCCCAGCACTAACCCACACATTTATCAGGATTAATGAAGCGTGCAACAAATGGATCGGGGAGGCAAAGAAAGCAGCAGAGACAGAGCCAGCAGCTGGCAGCAGGCAGGAGGGAGATGAGGGGGTGTGGGGGTCAACGAAGCTGGCCAGGGCTGCACAGGAGCAGCACACCTCCCTGGGTACGTGCTCCCAGCTTCCCACATGGACACCCAGGAGTGCTCATGTTAGCTCATCATCGTGCACACAGGCATGAAGAAAACAGAGACAGTCTTACCAGAGATCAGCCATCAATATTTGAAAAAAAGCCATTGAATACTAACACAGCCACTTACACCATATTTGCATACTTGCTTAATAAAAAATTATGGCCATTCAAAGCCCAATCATTAATTACCCAGCATATTTTTGTTTAACTCCCTCCCTTTTTATTACAGACTAAGCTGTTTTCCTGCTTATTCAGCAAAAATTCCCAACTCTTCCACCAGGACGAGACATGCAATAAATATGTACTTATTAAGTGTGCATTACAACTGCACGAGCTGGGAGAAGTAATAACAGGCCCAACATAAAGCTGAAGTATTTATGCATGTACCTAGGGCCACTTTAGCTATTTATTTTCACAAAGAAATTAAATTAGATAGTTTGATAGCTCTCAGTGTGACTATGGTGGGAATTTACACAGGCCCCAGCCTGTCAGGTGAGGATGGGTTTGAAGGCACAAACCCATGATGAGGACAAGCTGCAGACATCCTGCCAAGCCAGGTGTGCTGGGCAGGACTTCCTGCCAGGAGGGTCAGTGCCCAGCCAATCTCCTCTGCCTCCCAGCTGGGAATCCCATGGGGATACCAGGCAGGCAGGATGGACACCAGGCAGGCAGGATGGACACCAGGCAGGCAGGGAGGATGAGGCTGCCCACTGCTGGGACCACAAGTGACTCTGTGGGAAAAACACAGTGGTACAATGTCCTTGGAGAAAAACTGTTGGGATGTGAAGAGGGATGAATTTGCTCAGGAAAATTGGCTTTTCAAACCTTTCTCACTTGAAAGAATCCCAGCGCCTTCGTGAGTGTTTAACGCCCATTCTCCATAGATGCCTTTGACGAGAGATGTGACACCTGCCCCGGACAGGAGAGGGGATGTGGAGGGCAGTGCCACCGCCCTCCGCACCCCCCAGCCCTCACCACCCTGCGGGAGGCCCCGCAATTAGTGAGCGACCTGATTAGCGCTGATTGCACACACACACGCCGCCTACAGCAGCGAGAGCTCGCGGTGCTGCCTGCGGTGCTGCCTGCGGTGCTGCCAGCTCTGCTGCCAGCTCTGCCCCACCACGGCCCCCACCAGTCCCACCCCAGGGCACAGCGGAGGGCACCAAGCCCGGGGGCTCTGAGCCCGGAGGGGACACTCAGCCCGCGGGCCGCCTGCCTGTTCGCATGGGGCTGGGACCACCTGCAGCACCCCCTGCTCCCCAGGGAGTGGCTTCCCCTTGTGCTTGTCCCCTTGGTGTCTGACATCCCCCTGTGCCTGTCATGCAGGTTCCTGATGTCTCGTAGTTATTAAAGATGGGATTTTTAAATAGCACAGAGGATGTACAAGTTTTGCGGTGTCAGCACGGGGGAGTGACAGGAGCTGCTGGGAGCCAGCCCAGCCCCGGCAGTGACAGTGTCCTTTAATTACAACTGATGACCTGGCATCTCCCTTCCCTAGTGCTCATCAGCTCATTGCCTCGCAGCGGGACAATGGGACCCCAGGCCCTACCCAGCCGCTCCCTGAACCCAGGCACAGCCTGCTCTGCTCCTCCAATTGCCCACGTTTTATCCACTATAAAGGAAACTTTGGCAAGGTGCCTTCCCAGGAGGCAGAGACATCGCAGTGATCCACCACCCATCCACGTACAAGGTGCCGTGGTCCTGGTCATCCTGTGGCCTCCAACAGCTGCTTCCACTGAGGGCTTGTAGAGAGAACAGCAGCTGCCAAGCATGGGGTGGTGTTTGCTGGCAGAGGAGTGAGAGGAAAACTGCCTCTGCCTGGGGCATGGCTGGGGTGGAAGCACGCGAGCTGAGCGCCGGGGCTGACCGTGGATGTGCCAGCTTGCCAAGAGAAGTGTGAGAACCGCCTCTCGCTGGTGGAACGGGAGGGAGCACAGCTCAGCAATTACAGCACAATTAGCTCAAACAGCAGGTTGATTGTAAATTGCAGCTCTGTGCCAGCTACAAGTACGGAGCAAATGGCTGGCGGGAGCTCTCCTGCAGCCCGGCTGTCTCTGCTCGGGTCTGAGCCAAGCAGGACGTGTAGGGCCATGGCCCACAGCATCCCCCGTGGGGGTCTCCTGGCACGTGGCCCCACAGCCTCCCCCTCGAGCTGCTGCAGACACAGGAGAGCTAGTGAGGAGCCCTGTGGCCTTGCTAGTACAGTTGTTCTATGGAGGACTGCCAGGAGCAGCTCTGCAGAGAGGACCTGTTGGCCCTTCTTGGGGCTACAGGGTATGAGAGCCATGCTGCCTTCCCAGAGCATCCCTTTCTCCAGAAGAGCTCCTGGGCCTCCCCTGCTCCATGCTGGAGCCTGGACTGTCACTGGCTTGGAGCCCAAATGAGCCGTGCCACCTATGGGTCCCCAAACCAGGTGTGCAGGGTGCAGCAGCCTTGCTGGAAAGTGGGTAGCAGCCTTGGGGACACCACCTCTCAGAGGGAGACCCCAGACCTGTCCCTGTGGGGCACGGAGGGATGGCTGAGCACGGGCTCACCTTGCAGGACGACCGGCCACAGCCAAGCCAAGCAGTGAGTGCAGTTGTTGTGCTGCCAAGGGGATGTGTGGCCATGAACGTGTGCATTTCTCTTGGGCATGACTGCCTCAAAGCAGCCTGTTCCCTGCACCATCCCATCCCATGCTGTCCTGCCTGGTGTACACAGGACAGGCACTGTCAAGGAGTAGGAGGGGGTCCTGGAACAGGCTGTGTCTCATCCCCAAGCAGTCACCTGCCCTAACCCTTGTGCAGAGTATGAGGCAGCCTGGCTGCTCCGGCTGGCCATGGAGACGTGGCAGGACTCCTGTGCAGCCCTAGGGAGGGACGGGCTTCTGGGGGCTCACGGTGGAGCCCCACTCACTCAGCTGTGCTGAGGCAACCTCTGGTACAGGTGCAGGAGGACTCAGTGCTGCCCCTGGGGCTTGCAGCCATCCCTATCCCCCGGGACAACACCCTTGTGAGGGATGGCAGGGGGATGCTGACAGCCGGCTTTGGGGATGGCCGTGCCCTCAGCAGGGTGTCCCGTTGGCTCTGTGCCCCAGATCGTGCTGGCGGTGGGAGCTGTGCACTCTGTGGAGGCAGCAGACGGACGCAGAGTCTGTGCCAGGGAGGGGCAGGAGGGGCCCCTGTACCCTGGCTGTCCCCGTGCGTGGGCTGCCGAGGGGCCTGGGGCAGGCGGGGGGCAGCGCCTGTCAGCCTGCTGAGGCTGATGCCTTCCATCTCTGAGTTACTGGCTCGTGTCAGGGCAGAGCTGGAAATGTCAGGGACTGCTGCAGGGTGACCGTGCAGAGTGGCAGATGGTCAATGATGGATTTGTCACTTCAGATTCAGGCGGTTTTTAAATATTCAGCAGAATCGGAGGTGACAGCTCATGGCAGCAGGCAGAATTTCTGTACGTCTCGGTGAGACCTCCTGCCCCCCTGGGAGGGGGGGCACAGCAGGACAAACCCTGGCGGCTCGCGGCGGTGGCTGGGGACCGCGGCGTGCGTGGCCAGGGCTCCCTGTGCTCCCCGTGGCTGGTGACCCGGTGGAGGTGCAGGATGGAGGCTGCTGCTGAGCTCGCTCTGCTCCAGCTGCTCCCTGCGAGCCCGAGCATGCACATGTGCCTGTGCTGCCTGCAGCACCCTGCTTTGTCAGCACCTGTGCATTGGGGTGGCTCAGGAGCACTGGGGGCTCCCAGCAGCTCCACACCAGAGCTGGCACTCCCCAGCCCTTTGGTGATGGCCGTGGCAGCCACATTCTGAGGAGAGGCCCAGCAAGTGGCAGTGTGAAAGAAGGCTCCTGAGCCAGGAAGAACAGGGGTCTGGGCAGGCCAGCAGTGCAAGGGGTGTGGGCAGAGCCAGTGGCAGGCTCAGCTGAGCATGCAAAGTAGCTGCGTGAGCAGGGAAGAGAGATGGAGCTCGGCACAGCCCACAGAGCCGCCCTCCAGAGTCAGACAGGGAACAGGGTGCCTGCTGGGCTGCATACAGGTGCTCTGCAGATTCCCAGTGGCAGCAGCACTAGGGCAGGGCCAGTGCTGTGCAGCAGGTCAGGGCAGACTGTTGAGAGTGAAGCTTCCACAACTGCTGCCATCAGCCCGGGTCTCACTGATGGTTATGAGGAGCAGTCACTTCTCCTTGCTGGTGCTTCTTCCTGTGGCACAAGTCATTGTTCAAAACCTCCCTTGTACCTGCTCAGGGCCTCTGTGGTATGTGGGATGGACATGGCCCTGCAGAGCCAGCACAGGAAACGTCTCCTGTTGCAAGAGATGCAGAGCTTCAACCTTAGAGTGCTCTGCAGCACCGCTGCAGCCCCCACCAGGGAACCCCAGGAGAGCTCGCAGACCACCCTGAATGCTGTGGCTCTGCAGCACTGCCCTGCTCCACAGAGCTGTCTCCTCTTCATTACTGTGTCTGCTGTCAACAGCCTGTTCCTCTCTCCTGCCCGGGCTGCGTGATCGCAGCGGCTTCCAGCAGGGCCAGTTCTCTGCAGCCCAGCCCAGTGCCAAATTCTTCTTCCTCCATTAGGTGCTTCTCTGATCAGCAAGCAGAAGGCAACTTGCTGGTCAGACTCTCCTGGAGGAGCTGAGCTTGGCTCTGGCTCCAGCCTGCGCTTAGAGCAATTTAATATCAGCAGCAGGAGGGGATGGGGAATTAATTTTGGTTGCTGCCACCCCTTCGGGCCACACCTACGTGTGCTGGGTAGTGCAATGTGCTGGCTCCCCCCTTCCTCTGCTGGAACAGCTGCTAGAATTTCCTTGTCCTGCTAGAATTTCCTCGTCCTGCCTGCATCTCTCCTTGCATTAACTGTTTCTCAGCCACAAAACACTGAAGGGCTGCAGCTGGCTCTGCCCAACAGGCTTGGTCCTTCTGCTGATAGAAAAGCAAAGCTCTCAAGGAAAGCATGGGCCATAAATCAAGGGTGGCAGCAGCATCAGGCAGCCCTTGGCTCGGAAGGGGCCATGCAGGGCTCATGAGCGCAGCTCAGGTGCTGGAGGCCACCAGCCCCTCCAGATGACTGCAGTGGGAATCTCAAGTGGATGCAGAGTCCAGGTTTTACAGGGCAGCCCCACACAGCAGTGGGGTGTCAGGTCACATAGCACAACATGCTGTGTCTCCACCCCTGGGGGACAGCACAGGATGTGCCCCAGCTCGGGTCTGAGTGTGCTGGGTCTGGGGGGCACTGCCTGAGGAGGTGGGGCTCAGCATTCACCCTGCAGAGGGGCAGGCAGCTCCAGCTGACTCTGAAGAGGTTAAATCTTTCTAATCGCTCAGTAAGACCTTCTCTAAGAATTTATCTACTTTCTGCCTTCCAAGAACATATGGATAAAATCCCCCTGAGCGGGACTTACATTTATAGCATCTATTACTGAGATCAAGGTTAATCCAGAGTAATCTAATGGGGTGAAAAGGACTTTATATAAATCTGTTTTAATCTATGGGACATGATAGCCTGACAAGGCCATCAGAACACTCCTGTGCCACTGCTGGGGCAGCGAGAGGTGCCAGAGTTGCACAGGGGATGCAGGAGGGAGAGCTGGCTCATCCAACACCCACCAGTCCGAGTGCAGCGGGGTCAGGGGAGTGGCAGAGCTGGAACGTGGCTCACTGGGCCCAGAGCCAGGCCAGCTGTCCAGTGTGCAGCTGCTGCTGGTGCCTCCAGAGAGACTGAGTGGCCCTGTCCCTGCAGGAGTGTTGTGCCATGGGACAGGGGAGGCTGTAAGTGCTCTAAATTAAGAGGCATCCCTGATAGGTGTAATTGATCCACACTTAAAAAGATGGGATTCAGCAGGGAGACACAGAAGGGGAACTTCAGTCTGTGCCAGCACTGAGGCTGCATCCTGTGTGCTTGCCCGTGCTGGGGGCTGGTGGCTCCCCCAGGGCTGGTGCTTGCAGCACATGCACAGCAGCACAGGCACTCCAGGTGGGCAGAGAGGAAGGGCTGCCCCTGCCAGGATGTCACATTGTGGTCCCTACCTCACCCCATGTCTCCCACAGCCGGGTGAGTGCACCCACTCTAAGCTGTCCAGTGCCAAGCATTGCTCCCTGTGCTCCCTGTGCTCCCCCTGCTCCCTGTACTCCCCATCCTGCCACCACCGGGCTCACTCCAGCCGAGCCCTGCAGCCCGTGCCTGCTGCCTGCCCAGGCAGCAAGCCACAGGAGCGAGTCCCACGGACACAGGAGGCCAAAGAAGAGAGTTCTCCAGAGCGTGGCGTGTCGTTTTACATCTGCTCAGATGGAGACTGAGTTATCCAGGTCCCTGAGTCCCAGACCCGCCAGAAGACAGTATCTCAGCTAAACGATGCAAAAATGATTTAATGGAGGGAACTAATCAAGGAATCCAAGAGAGACTGCTCACCAAGGGCTGATGCAAGATTCAATTAAACTGCAGCCTTTGTGGGTTCACCGTTTTAATTTTCCACAAATTAGCTTAAAAAAGGTATGGAAATGAAGATATTAGATTTTTTTTAAGTCAAAAGGAAAAATCCTTTGAGGATTATATTAGCTATTTCGCTTTAACAAACATAATTTCTATACTCATTTTCTTGTTTTAATCTCAGCTGTTGAGATACTCTTTCCATTCCACTCCAGTGTCAGTGTGGAAGGCTTTAACCCTTCCCAGAGCAGGTCCCACAGCCCAGCTGCTGCAGCACCCCATTCCCATGCCAGCCACGGTGCTGTGGCAAGGGTAGCACGATGGCACGGGAACCCTCCTTGGTCAGCTGGGTTCCAAGCTGGTGCAGCAGCACCAAAAGAAGCAAGTCCAGCCCCACAGCAGTGATGGAGATGCCTCCCCAGTTCAAGAGCTCTGCTCTGTCCCTGCCTGTGGCAGGCCAGTTGGACAGAGGCTGGCTGTGAGTGATGCAGTGCAGACAGGGCTGTGGATCTGCCCGGGGCTGCAGCAATGCTAAGCTCCAGACACCCCACATTTTCTGTAACTTCACCTGCTTTTGCCCTCAGGCAGCTGGAGATAAACACGCAGTAACAGTGTTGTGTGTCGGCTGTGATTTGTCTTCTGCAAGAGTATGTCTTGCACTAAGGATCTCCTGTGAGTAATAACAGCTGCTGTCACGGCCCTGCCTCCACTGGCACCTGCTGGCCTGCCATGGCTGGCCTTTTCCTGCCCTGTGTGCTGCAGCTCCAGGGCTTGGCTGGAGGCTGCTCTCCAGCAGGAGTGGTGCCTTGAAAGCGTCAGGGCTAGTGGCTGGTTCACGGGGCTTTGCCTGGCCACACAGCCTGCTCCCCACCCCAAGGAACAGTGTTCCTCTCCCTGGGCTCCTGCTCATCAGTGGAAAACAAGTCCCCATCAGCAGCATCGCTTACTGGTGTGGGGGCTTTGCCAGGACCACAGTGGGTCTGGCTGGGCCACCCTGGTCAGGGCTGGCATGGCCAGGCCGTGGCACCAGGCATGTACCACGGTGCTGAGGAGCATCACCCACAGAGCCCCTGCTCCTGGGGTGGGGTCAGCTCCTCCTTGCCCTCTCCTCCCAGCACTACCTGCACCTCTGGCACTGTCCATCAGGTGCCACATCCACCGTCCCACCCTGCTAGCACCTTCCTGTCCTGCACTGTCCCCTCCTGGACCCCACCTTGCCCCACGGCAGCTTCATCTGCCTCCTGGGTGACCTTCAGCTTGCAGCTCCTGGAAGCACCTCCCTGTCCCCTTCCTCTGTGCCTCGAGTGGAACGGAGCTTCATTTGTCACTGTCTCTTTTAAAAGGTCCAATCTCTTCCGTGGGGTCACCTGGCTGCTCTGCCAGCAGCTCCTCGTGCTGGCACAGCTCTGCTGCAGCCGCCGCAGCTGCCAGTCCAGGATGCGTCATCCCTGTCCCCGTGTCCTTGGGGTCCTGAGGGGTCCCCTCTCTGCCCACGGGTAGAGTACTCCCAGTCAGAGCCCAGCCCACAGGTGGCTGCAGCACGTAGCTGAGGCTCAGGGCATCCCATCCCCTCCTGATGGAGAGGGACAGCAGAGCCAGGGACGTGGGGCCTCTCCTGCACCACCCTCCCAGAGCAGTGGATTGGGCAGGGCTGGCTTGGCCCCTGGCACAGGTCTGGCAGTGGGGGCTGTGGCCAGGACCCTCCCCACCCTGCACACTTTGAGCCCTGAGTGGATCTCAATGCAGAATTAATTTGTCATATTGACACTGATCGTTTATTAGGGAGCAGAGTGGAGCCCATTCATTTGAACAGAAAACATTTCATCTTATCTCCTGCCTTTTCATGCCTCAGCTCTCACTCTTTAACCTTGGACAACGAGACATTCATAATTTCCTCACTGGTTCTATGGCTCCTCGAGATAAGAAACTTATTTTTTAATCTTTCTTTCTATTGAATTTTAAACATGTTCCATTACAAAACCTGATGCACATAACAACACATTTCACCCAGCATTAATGTGGCCATGCTGTGCTGCAGCCCTGTCCCAAACGGGGCTCCTGGCCCTGTCATTCCCTGGGACTGAGGGCCAGGGAGCAGCTCTGTTTTTCCAAATGACTGTAGGGTGCAGGGGCAGGCAGGGTCCAGGCATGTCTCTGTTTTGGGGACAGTGTGACACCAGGTGCTGCCTGCAGGAGGGTGCACAGCTCTGCGGGGCTGGATCTGCCCACTCCAGGGACTACAGCCGGTGGGACTGCAGGGAATGGGTGCCACAAGAGGAACATGCTGTCACACCTGGTGGTTTTCAGCAATTCCCATTTGCTCTAAATGCTTGGGAAAGCATTTCTTGTTTGGGGATGGTCACTGGAGAGCCAGTGTGTGACTGGGAGCTCTTGCAGCACCACACTTGAGCCCCACTGCAGCCCCACAGCAGCACAGGGTCTGCCCCAGCCCAGGGCCATGGGCAGCTGCAGAGAGATTTGTCTCATTTCCAGTCCACAAAGCTACTGCCCCAACAACAAATAGCCCCACCAGGGCCCCTACAAGGAGAGGCCATGATTGCTTTCCATGTGCAGAAGAGCCACAGAGATAAGGCTTTCACCTCCAAGGCTCTGCTGAAAAATTAGGGATGGGAGGTGGGAGGGAGCAAATTGAGATAAATGAGCGTGCTGCGTGGCATCCTGCCTGCAGGATGCTGAAATAAAAAATCAGTAAATAAAAAATCACCAGTCTTTATCTGGTCAGAGCCTGAATGGGCTGTGTGATAACTATAACAGATGAGCCTGCCACGAGGGCCTCTGAGGGGGACCTGATGGCCCTCGTGCCACGTGGTGGAGGCACCTGCTGGCACTGGGGACGCAGCAGTGGCACACACAAAGGGCCAGCGCAGCAGCTCTGCCGTGACACACTGGGTCCTGTCCCTTTGAGTGCACCATGCTGGCTGCTGCACCAATCCCAGGTGGCTCTGGGAAGGGCTTGGCTCCTTCCTCAGTGTGAAATGCACTTTTCCAAGTCGTCCTTCACAGTGAGAAAAAGGCAGATCAGATGCCGAATTAGCCTGCGAGAGCCGTGTTCCCGTCTCTCTTATCTAACTCACTGTAACAAGCTCTTTGCATTTATTCTACCAAATGTGCTGCAGAATTGCGTTACAGCTCATGGCTGCGAGCCATCTGTGGAGAGAAATCCAGTTATACCTTGTATAATAAGTTCCTGACAATCTTACAGAGGACTCCGGGTCATAAAAGTCTCCCAGTTTTATCGCCAGTAACAGACACGGAGAGAAATTAAGTTGTCTTATCAAATTTAGATAATATATATCCCTCTGGAGTGGAAGGTTTCTGATGGATCTTTTACAGTATTAGAACATTTAGAGGGGTGAGCAGAAATGCACAGCAAGGGGGGGAGAGCAGTGGGGTGCAAAACACCCAGGGGCACCCAGGAGTCCCGTAGCCGCTGGGCAGAGACCGGCCCTGGGGAGCCCTTGGAGAGGAAAAGGGAGGCGAAGGCTGTTTGCAGGCAGCAGCCGTGCTGAGAGGTGGGCTCTGCTCCTGCCTGCCTCACCTCCAGCGCTCTCATGCAGCTATTAATGAAAGCAATAACCTCCAGCATGCTGATACGCACGCTCCTTCCCGCTGCCTCCTACGCCAGTTGCTGCGGGCAGAAGGAGCCACAGGGTGTCTGCTGAGGTCCTGGGTGCTGGGATCTGCTGAAATCAGGAGCCAAGCCCTGAAGGGATGCTGCACATGGGATGTCCCTGTCACATATCCTCTGTGGCCAGTGCAGGGATGAAGATTGCTGGTTCTGGAAGGGTCCTGCTCTGACAGTCTGCACAGTGTTGGCCCTGTCTGGGCTCTCCTCGCAGCAGCTGACAGGGAAAGGACTGCTGCTCCATTCGGGCAGTAATTTTAAGCTCCCTGGAGAAAGGTCGCTGTTGATCCCATTGCCCAGGGTTTGGCCTGTCCCTGGCCCTGGCTCAGGTGTCAAGGCTCCTGCAGCCAGGAGGATGGGACAGGGATGGTCGCCACCTGGACTGACCTTTGGCCCCTGGCCAGCCTCTCCCTCCTGGGGGACCAGCTGCCCTCAGGGATGGTGCTGGTGGCGTGAGAGGGCCGGGATCCTTGGCACACCTGGTCTCTGTTCAATATTTAGTTTCTGCAGAGGCAGAGTGCAGTAGCCATGGCAATGCAGCGGGCAGGCCCAGCATCGCCGGTGTGCCGTTTATTATGAGCTGAGCAGTCTCGGGCACTGGGGATGCAGACACATGCCTCCCCCGAGAGCCCTGTGCTAATAAAAAAAATGAATCCTCACTTACTGATCTCTGTATTTTTAAAGATTGGTTACTCTATCTTTTCCTTTTTCATTCATTTTTAAAAAATCTATCTTGCCGTTCAGGGCAGAATTATCTGTTTAGCACCGTTGTTACTTTAATCACAATTAGCTTTCCCACTCCATTAATAAGACTCTCAATAGTGCTACATCATGGGAATGTGCCTTCACAGCCATCCTGGCACTCTGCCGAGTCTGATGCCCAGGGTTTGTTCTCCCTGCAGCGCTGGCAGCCCGTGCTCTCAGTGCCTTGCTGTGCACTCATCTCCATCGCCTCCGTGCTTCGAGGGGTGCTGAGCCCCACGGCCGAGCAGGCTCTGGGGCAGGCAGGCGCTGGCAGCACTTCCCTGGAAGGCTGAGCTGGAGCTGTTCCCGCTCCTGGCAGCAGGAGCAGAGAGGCTGGGAATTAGGATTTAACCTCAAGAGTGGGTCAAGAGACTACCTCGCCTCCCCACATCTTTTCTTCAGAGCATTTGGTGAACAATGCATGCAGAAGGCTTTTTATTTTTGTGTAGAAACGTGTGTCTAATGAATTAGGCACGGATTGGAGCCTAACATGGGTAATTTACACTGAACATTCTCTTGCTCAGAATTGTGCATCAATTTTGTACCACATTAAAACCCACGTCCTGCCCTGGGAGTGTGTGGCTGGTGCTGCACCACGAGACTCCCTCCCAGCACATCTCTTGGTGCAGCACGACCACACTGGTGCCCTCTGCAGAGAGGGGGACTGCTGTGCCACAGGCTGTGGTCACACTGGCCTGGCCACTTTGTGGGCGATGGGATTTGCCCGGGAGTCATTGGCATGACATGGGCAAACATGAGGACAGACACAGGTTCCCTGTCCTGCAGCCTCTGGGCACAGGGTGTCCCTGTCCCAAAGCACTGGGGTCAGCCAGGAACTCTGCTCAGTCTCCCCTGAAAGCACAAACAGCTTTTCTGCTGGGAGTCATGTCCCCTTGGATTACGGTGTGGCATGAGCCTAAATTGCCTGCCTGGGGACAGGCACTGGACCCAGGAGACCCCAAAAACCACCATGGCCACAACGGGGCACCTGTAACACCAGTGGGGTGTGGGTGGGGTGGTGCGTGGCCGTGCCCAGGGCACAGCAGGCAGATCACCCCTTGCTCGGCAGTGCTGTGCCCCCCTCCTCCCACTGGCCTCCCCACCAGTGCAGGGACTCCCCCCGGGGGAGGCATTACACCAGGGAATTGCTGGCACAGGCGTAATTGCTGAGATAACTGCTGATTGTGGAGTTTGCAAACAAAAAATAGAGTGGCCGGGGTCAGTCATAATTGGTAAATATTTGTCTATCTAATCAAAAGGCCTTTTAATTAACAATTTTCTTCTTGCAACTGGTTTAATTTTTTTTAAGAACTTCTGCGGGAAGTCAATTAGACCCAACAGATGGTGGAGAACATCCCAGCATCAGCACATCCTGCCATCTGCCACCTCTGGAAATGGCAGCCCCACCAAAGCTTCATGCCCCATGGCAGCCACCCCTGGGACAGGACAGCTCTGACACTTTGCCCCCCATGGACCACAGACATGTGGGATTCTCTCAACAAGAGTCATGCACAGCCAGTGCTGGTGCAGATTCTGGGGCAAGAGGAGGGGGGCTGCAACTGCCTGAAGCACGTGCTGGAGGCCTCTGGGTCTGCAACTCAGTCCCAGGCATTTTGCCTCTTTTTTCCTCTTCCTGGGCAGCTTTTGAGCCCTGACCCAAGCAAGCAGCAGGCAAAGCAGGGCTCTGCTGTGCAGGGACAGAGGGCACATGCTGTGCAGGGATGCAGGACACACTCCCTCTTGCATCCACGCTTTCCTCCCCGCTGCCCTCCCTCCCACCTCGGCAGGAAGGGCTCCTCTCTGCAGGTGAGCTGGCAGCACTCGCACCTGCGGCTCTCCACAATCAGGAGATTGCTGTGCACAAGAGGCAGCTGACGCATCTCTTCCTCAATCAGCTGCTCTTCACGCCCAGCTCCGTGCCGCTCGCTGTGCCACTCTCCGTGCCACTCGCTGCTGATTGCCCTTTGTCTCCCGCAAGGCCACGCTCGGTGGCAGCGCAGGCAGCAGGGCCAGGGCGTCCCGTGGCCCTCCCCTGGTGTGGCTTTGCCCTCCACTCCCCACGAACCCACAGTCCCCAGCAGAGGAAGATGCTGGGGCTCTCCCAGTTCCAGGGGCTTGAGGGGAGCCCCAGAGATGGGCTCTCTACAGGGCATTGGCTTTGGCCCCACGAGGATGCAGGACCCTGCTGCTCCTGCCCTCAGGAAGGTGTCCAGGGAGCCTGCAGCCAGCTGGGTTCCAGGTCTGTCTGGTGATCAGCCACGGGGCAAGCGAGTGGTCCTGCAGCTGCCAGGGCAGGGAGAGATGCGGGTGAGCAAAGGGCTGGTCTGGGAGCCGGGCAGAGCGCCCGTGCCCCCGGGCACAGGGCGGGAGGGGGTACAGCCGCCCCGAGCATCGCTGCCCAGCCACGCCACTGGAACATCTCCAAAGCACCAAGGAGCAATGCACCTAAATCTTTCCTGCCAGGCCCTCCGGAGATGTCCCCCTTTATTCACAACTGCTGTTTAATTGCCTTTTGTCAATTACAGCGAGATGGATCGGGTTCCTCGGGGAGGCAGCAATTAGCGCGGGGATGAATGCCGAGGCAACCAAGCTCCCTCTGCACGCAGCAGTGGTGATTTGTAAACCTGTCACCCAGACGCCGAGCTCCGCTGCCAGCCACAGCGGCCGCACGGCAGCGGGAGCACCGTCGCACCTCCGCCCGGAGCGACAGGACCGGGGCATCCGCCCCAGCTCTCCCTGCAAAGCGCCCCAGCCGCCTCCCCTCGGTGCGGCTCCGCGGAGGGTGTCCGGCCGGTGTCCAGGCGGGGTGTGCCCCGCCGATGGATACTGGGGTGCAAGCAGAGCAGGGTGAGGACGGGAACGTGGTGCCAGAGCCGATGGGAGCTGCTCTGCACAGGCTGGGTGGCAGGAGCCCCTCTGGAGGGGGCACCACCCCTGCCAGAAAGAATTAACACCTACTGTTTCCAGCTGGCTGTGGCCAGCCTCCTAATTAGGTGTGGTGACAATGGCAATTAGTCATCCAGGTTCCCCACTGCCGTGCCTGGGACGTGCAGGGAGCTCTGACCAGGTCACTGCTTTCCACGCTGCGACTCCAGGTGTCCTCTCCATGGCTCAGCCTGCAGGGATACACTGCCTGCTGCTGCACAGCCACCACAGCTAACTGTCCTTGAGCACAGGATGCTCTCATTCATCCCAGATTCATCCCTTCAGAGAACCTGGTAAATGATGGGACAGCCTAGGCAGGACTTGCCTTGGCTGTACCCAGAGGTGCAGACTGTCAGGGGCTTGTTCTCCCTCAACACCCATCCCTTCTTGGCACTCACTGATGTCTCTCACCATCCTGGTCCCAGTTCTGCAGGGCTTTGGGGACCGAGGATGCTTGGCCATCACCCCTTCTGGGGCTGCAGCAGCCACTGCCTGCTCTTCCCAAATTCACCCGACCCTCCCTCTGCTTCATGGCCTTTGTCTAATTCCCTATGCCCCCTTCCTATTTTTCTTCTTGACAGAAGCAGCAGGCTCATGCATCCAGAGACTCCACAGCCCTTTCTTGTAGCTGTAGATTAAATTTCCCAGCTCAGTGTCTGCTGGCCTCTGGCTGAGTCACTGTGCACAGGTGTCCTCCTGTCCCCAGGAGCAGTCCTGGTGGTGCCAGAGCCTGGAGAGAGGGTGCATGCAGGGACACGAGGTGGTCCCTGCCAGCTGAGCTAAACTAAGCACAGCGTCCTCACCCATGGCTGTGGGCAGAGAGAAGGGGTAAATCTTGTGTGGGCCCAGCAGCCAAACTCTGCCAAGCATTCCTCAGCTTCCGCTTCCCTCACTCCACTCTGTCCTTGACCCTGGGGAGGGTGCAGCACATGGAGGGAGCCTGGCTGCTCTAATTAAACCATGTTTGCAAACTCCCATGGCAAGCATCACTAATTATAATTAAGGAGAGTAGATCTGCCGTTCCTGCCTCTTGGCCACGTGAAGCACCCTGCATGCCGACCAGGCTCAGAGGGCACTGAGGGCTGGCACGTGGAACTGCTCAGCCTCCCCTGGGCTGGACACATCCCCAGAACAGCCCCCATGGGGCAATGACACCACTGGAGCCCTTGGGCTGGAGTGCCAGGCCAGGGGCAGAGGGTCACAGTGCAGCTGGCAGCAACCCCTGCACCCAGGCATGGCGTGACTGCACCCCTCTCCCTCAGCATGCACACTTCATGCTTGAACCACTGGCCTAACGATTTCAGGTTTTTCCCCATTTTCCTGTATTATTATTTGTCGTTGTTCCTGTTGCAGTTCAGTGACCATGAATTATTGAACGTCTGCTTGCTCAGTAACTCTTTACTTCCACCTCGGCACACTGCCGCCGTGCCGCCTGCGTGGGACAGCCGCCAGCTCCTGCCCCCGGCCCCTCCTGCTGCCGTGGGACCCCTCACCACGCTGGGCACATGGCAGGGCCCCACACGCTGCCAGGGCTGAGGGCAAGGGGCCACACAGGCTCTGGGTGCAGCAAAAGCCTTTTTTCTAGCTCCACTACAGCAGTGCAAGGGCTCTCGGCCACGGGAGCCCTGGCTGGGACACAGGATGCACTGGGATGTACTGGGATGCACTGGGAGGGTTTGCAGTGAGTGCATTTGGGGCAGCACTCACAGGCTGGAGGGGACTTGCCCAGCACCCATCCCTGCTGACAAGAACTCTGTGCCCACCCATGGGCAGGCACATGTTGGTGATCATTGTGCTGCCCTGGTGGTGATGGCAGGACAGGGGTTGGAGCTGCCGCTGAGCCATGGTGTTTGCAGGAGTGAGAAGGCTCCTGGTGGGTGACAGTGCCCATCCAGGCCACCAAGGCACAGGGAGGGCTCAGGCAGAGCCTGCTGATGCTCCAGAGCTGCTCTGGGCAATTGTACAAGCATTGGAGATGAGCAAGGGAGGCTCATGTCAGAGCCCAAGGCAATCCTAAGATGGGAGGACTGGGCTTTCCCAAGACAGCAGAACATGTCCCTCTCCTGTGTCATACAGAGGATGCATTTGCCAGGGACACAGGGGAGTCCTGAGGTCTAACAGGCCTTGGAAGTGGCCCTGTGGTGGGTGTGAGGACACAGGTATGGTCTGTGCCAGTGGAAGCCAGTCCTGGCAGTGCTGGGGCAGCCAGGGTGGCTGTGGTAGGAGCTGCTGCCCTTGCAACACCATTGCTTTCCCTGAGCTGCTTTTGTACTTGGGGCAGAGTTGAGAAATCTCTGCTGGTATTGTGGGATTTCACAGACATGAAGGATAAAGTCTCTGAACTCCCACAGCTGCATTTTCTGAGCACTGCAACACTCCGATACCTCTGAACCGCTATTAAGCACCTGGTGCTGGTTTGTCTTTGCAACTGTGTCCCCTAAATAAATCCCTTCCCCACGCTGAGCCATGCTAATGGCCTATTGTTAAATGGCCAGCCAGTTCACTGTAAGCTGAAGTCATTATTTTTTCCACTCATCACTGGGAAAAAATCTCTCTCCAGCATCCGTCTTGTAGGATAAGACTGAAATTTGGAAGCTGCAAGTCCCTGTGCAGGGCCTCTTGCCCTGTAGCATCAGATGGTGGCCACTCAGGCCCCTGCAGGGCTCCTCACAGGAAGCAATGAGGGTTTGCCATTACTGAGCTGGACGAGGCACCTCTCTGGTGGGACAGGATGGCACCAGGGATGGGGAGCAGCGTGGCAGCAGCTTCTCCATCAGGGTGGGCAGGCAGCACCCACAGGGACCCTCAGCCCCCTCAGACTGTCCCGGACCCACCAGCACCTCTGGCCTCCCGTGCTGTGAGCCTGGGCAATTGCTGCCTGGTTCTGGGCTGCCTGGGCTGATGGCAGGGCCAGGCAGGGGACCTGGCCTTGGCACATGGGTGTGCCTGGCACTGCCTCCCACACGTCCCACCCCGGCTGCTCCCTGGCACCTGCGCTGTCTCTGTCTGCCACCATCTCACACGTAAGTGGCTCCCTGGGAGACTTGCTCCATTTTTTTTCCTTTAACCTTGAAATGCAATTTCCTCCCCAAAATATCCTTTTTCCTGTAAACAATATCTCTTTAGTGAGATTACAGCAGAAATCCCTGAGCTCCCAGGTCCCGGGCGCTTTATCACCTGGTGAGCCCCATCCGTCACGGCCACGCGTGGGTTCTCAGCACCCCGCCCTTGCCAGTGGGTGATGGTCTTTTCATCATTTTTACAGATTTATTTTACAATAATTTAATTTCATCCTCAGCCCTGGGAAGACGAATTGGGCCCTGATGTGACTGGGAATTCAGAGCCAGTCTCATAAATTTGCCGCCTCTACACAAAGCTCTATTTGGAGTTCCTGATGCAGCCGTGAGCGAGAGTCCTTAAACAACAGGGGACGGGCTGTAAACCGCCTGTGTGGCAGGGGGATTTCGTGGTGCCAGTCATACTCCCTGAGCCTCAGCCTGACTTGCTGGCTCTGGGTGGCCACAGCATAGGGCACAGGGCTGGGAAAGGGGCAGACGGGGCTTTGCAGGCTGCCCCAGCATGGCACACGTGGCACTAGGTGCTGCTTGTGCCATCTGCCCACATGGGCACCACTGCACAGGTGCTCTGGAGTGGTGAGTGCCCAGGACCCATCTCTGCCAGCAAGTGCCTCACTTCTGACTCACTGGAGCGGGTGCTGTGCCAGGCACAGGCGTCAGGGTGGTGCCACCAGCTCTGCCACCAGGCTCTGTACATTCCTGCACATCTGTGCCTGACACATCTGGGACTTGCTGTGCTTTTGCTGCGAGAGGCTTGCCAATGTAATTAAACTCGAGTGACTCCCCTGCCCCCAGGCGCAGCCCCTCATTTCCCTTTGATTTATTATGTCTTCTTAATTTATTTAAATGAGCCTCGGTGTTTGCACAGGCTCGGAGGGGGCTGGCTGGAGCTCTAATTGCCGGAGCGAAGGGAAGGCGGCTGGAGGGCTCCAGGGGATCTCTGCAGGGGTGTGTGCTGTGGGGTAGGGGGCTGCGGCCAGACCTCCAGCAGAGCCCCAGGCATGGGAAGTGCCTTTGGAGCAAAGCTTCCTGCACATGTGGTGGTGGTTTGGCTGCTGGTCCTGGGCTGTGCCAGTGCCTGGGGATCTGCCTCAGTGGGGCTCTGTAGGAAAGGCTGAGCATCTTTTGGAGCTGGCATAGGGGCATCTCCCTGGGGCATTGCAGGGCAGTGTCTGCCCTGGCTCTGAGCTGGCAAAGGCAGGAGATCGAGAAGCCCAGCAAGGAATCTCTCCTCAGCCACAACTTGAAGTGTAGAGGGGCTGGGATGCTGCCGGATCTCACTGTAGCTCCTGGCCAGGTGGGAGAAGTGCATGGAAGCACAGGGGAGCCCATGGCACAGCTCCAAGAGGTCAGTCTGTGCTTGAGGCCAGCAGAGGTTTCTCTCATTCCCTCCATGCATTCCCCCTGCCTCCTCATGGCCCTACCCCCCCAGCTCAGACTGAGCAGACAGCATGCTCCTGCCTGCCCATGCCCTGTGCCTGCCCCGTGCCTGTGTGGCCTCATGCCCAGCTGGGCCCCACACCGCCAGCCCTGCCTGTGTTTGTACAGCTGATTGTTCCCCTGCTCAGCATACTGCCTTGCACTTGTCCCTGTTGAATTCCATCCTATTTTTTCCAGTCCATTTCTCCAATTTGTCAAGATCATTTTGAATTCTAATCCTGTCCTCCAAGATACTTGTAGTCCCTCCCAGCTTCGTGTCATCTGCAAATTTAATAAGCACTTTCTCTATTCCATCATCCAGGTCCTTAATGAAAACATTGAGCAAATCAGAACCAGGGCAAGCCCTTCGCCATCTGAGCAGCCCAACACATGCTGTGCTCACCATGCTCTGCCCAAATGTGATGGGAAAGGGTACCAGAGCTTTGCCATGTTGGCTGTGCCTCACTGCACCCCCAGTTCGCATGGGACCTCTCTGCTTTGCTGCCCTGGAGCAGTGCTGGCACCATGGTGTGCTGCCAGTATCAGGGGTGCTGCTGCTGGGATGAGGCTGGGAAGGGACAGGGCTCATCTCCAGGATGGCTCCAGCTTGAGCTGCCACTGGCTGGCACAGTGCAAAGGCCTGGGAGCAGCTCCCATGTGCACCCACGTGACCCCAGTGGTCAGTGTGGGCACAAGAGCAGCACAGCAGCCCCTGATGGGGCCATCCTCCCTCCTCACAGCTGCCCATCTCCTCTTCCACCAGGGGAGGCTCAGCCCAGCCACACTATCTCCCCATTCTGAGGCTGCTCCTTTTGGGCTGGGACTGCTCCTGGAGCTGTATGGCAGGGATCTGGAACCAGCCCCAGCCTGGAGCCATCTCGTGTGTCACCTCTGGCTACAGCCATCTCTTTTCTTTAATTGATTGTAGAAAGCAATTTACAAAATACAAACTTCTGCTTGTGCCAAGCCCTGCGTGTCCAGGCAAAGCCTAATTTCACAGTAAAATTTCAAGTGCAATGAACGGCTTTTCCCAGCACCAGTCCATGTCCAAGCCAAGAGCTTTGCAGCCTGCATAAGCTGTGCTGAGCAGCCCAGAAATGGCTTTGCACTGCCCTGCGGAGCATGCAGCTCCCTGGGCTGGCTGTCACAATAGCCAGGGCAGCTCTGCCAGCACTCACTTTTGGGCTGGTGCTGCCTGGGTTGGCATGGCTGTGTGGGACCACCGTGGCTGCAGCCCAGTCTGCAAAGAGCCACAAGCTCCAGCTCTCCATGCAGCCAGCTGGATGATTCAGGGATCCTGCGTGGTCCGTGTGGCCATCAGGAAGGTGTCCCAGCAGGGCTGGCCAGAGCTCCAATGATGGGGGCTCAGCTGAGAGATGGTGCTCCCGGGCTCTGGCTCTCTTCATGTCAAAGTCATAATTTCATGGTCAGGGTCTAGGAGGTTTGTACACACAGATGCATTAATTCTGCATTTAGTGATACAGGAATAATTGGTGTCACATCAATTAGATCGGTTCTTGGATACTGCAGTGATAAGTGCTGTGCAAAGGCCTCTGGGCTGCAGGATGTGAGGAATTCCAGCAGCGAGCGAGCCTGGTGGGGCTGGCAGCAGCAGGCAGAGCAGGGCTGGCAGGGATGTTGGGTGCTGAGAGAATAGTGGAGTGTCCAGCACTTTTGGCCTTTGCAGAACAGCAAAGTCTGGGGCTCTCACAGTGGTCAGTGCCTGGGGCTGCTGTGCTGGGGGCTGCTGCACAGCCTGGGGGTGCAGGCTTGTGCTTGGGGAGGGGCTGGCAACTTGGCAAACCTCTGAGCCTAATGTCCCAGTCCCATCAAGGTGATCCTCTGTGTCAAGTCACTTGCTAGGCGCTTGGTTCAGCACCATCAGCTCTATCCCTCATCCCTGTGGCACAGCTTTGCACACACAGTGGAATTGCCAGCTTGCTGCTGCCCACCCCACCAGCTAATGGGATGAGGCTCAGGTGGGTCTGGGGCAGCGTGGAGACCCCCTGTGCTCACACTCCCACAGTACAGATCGGCGCTGTCAGCCCCATCCCCACTGCGAACCGTAGGCGGAGGTAATTTGCAGATGACAAATATCCCTGACAGTAAATATTTTTCCCACCCTCATCCTTCTACAAGCAGATAAGGTGGCAGCACTGTAGCAATACGGTTGCTGGAGGGAGACAAACTCTTTGGCAGACTTAAAAGTCTATTGTGTCCCCGCAATTATTTATAGATAAAGAGAAGAAAGCCAATAAGCAGAGAAGGGAGCTGCACAACTGCATTTGTTATGACGATGATGATGTTATCTCTCCCTCACACCCACACACGCACATCTCCAGTGCATGGAAACTCGCTGCTGGCAACAATCAAATCCCCAACCAGGACAAGGCAGGACGGACTGGAGGCTTTACCCTCTCATCACTGACTTGTGCCCAGCTTGTTTTCCCACAGTGAACCCACCACACAACTCCTGTGGCTTCTCTGGAATAGCACCTGCAGGGCCCCTCTGAGGGGTCTCTCTGTTTCTGGCTGCAGGATGTGGAGACCAGGAGGTCTTTGTCCCCATAAACCAGCCCCTTGTGGGTGCCTTGTGGTGAGGGGGATCCAGGGCTGCCTGCGGGGACTATGGGACTGGCTGGGTCCTCACCAGCTCATGCAGCAGGACCCCAGAACGTGGGTCCCAGTGATGGCAGGGTGCAGGGGGACTCTGTCAGCTTTCCCACCTCTGCATGGCCCAGACCTTCTCTCCCATCCCATCCCATCCCACTGCTGAGAACAGAAATGTGGGTGTTTGGAGGGATCTGGGATTAAAAGATGTAGCAGGTAAGAGTGATGAAGGTGACTGCCAATAAGTGCATTTCTGCAACCAGTGGAGCAGAGACACCCTGAGTGAGAAACATTGACTGCAGCGTGGGAAGAGGTTGGGAAGCACCGTGTCCTCCCTTTTCAGTGAGAACTGCAGGAGCCAGTGGAGGAGACCAGGGGCCTGGCAGGGCTGGACCCACAGAAGGGAAGAACAAGGAAGTTGAGGGGTCAAGACCCGGAGTGCCACTGAGCCAGGCACTGGGGTCCCTGGGTGACCTGTCGCATGTGTGACACTGGGGCCCTTGACCAGCCCATGTCTCCCCATGCTCCAGGGTGCTTCATGGCATGGTTTGGGTCCTGCTGGGACAGAAGTCCTGCACCTCCCCAGAGCATGCACAACCACTGCTCCTCCCCAGGGCTGGGGGTGCAGGAGGGGTGTGGGCTCCTGCCAGGTGCTCAGCCCTGTCTCAGTGGGTCCCCCACCCTGAGAAAGGCCCAGGACGAGCTCTCCAGCTGGTGAGATATTGCCCAAGACAGCGACTGGGAACCCTTAACTAGACTGGAGAGTGGGATGATTTTTCATTGCTTCCTCATAATAAGAGGACAGGAGTAAGTGACTAGTACAGTCCGTTCACTCGGTAAAGATTTATACAATCACTTCATCCCGTAATTGGTATTCTGGGGAGAGAGAGCGAGCTGCAGCTCCAGCATCCGCCTCTATTTGTTTTATCTCTGTCTTTCTCTTTTTCTCTCCCCTTTTCAGAATGAGTAATTCTGTCCCTCACAATCCCATTTAAACAGAGCATTTGCAGAGTGAATAATTAGTTACATTCAATTAGGCCTCACGCGCTCTCCCTTCTCATTTTGGGGGACAGAGGCGCTAACGAGATGGTACACGTCTGACACACAGGAGTGGGCACTGAACATGCTGCATGCCAGCAGGGAAGGGTCAGCCTCGGGGGAAGTGGGGAGGTGGCCCCAGAGAGTTCAGTCTGCCACCTGGGGAGACAGTCCTTTGCAAATCTGGGGCCAAAGACGTTGCATCTGTGGCCCACATAACACCTTCTCCTCCAGCAGGAGCGGGATCACATCTGTCCCCAGAACTGGGTGTTCTCTGGGCTAGTGCCAAGGGAATGCTGCCCAGCCTGAGACCATCCCACCGGCACTGCTGGGATTGCCAAGCCCTGAGAGGAGGGAAAGCTGCTGCCATGTTTTTATCTCCCTTATTAAACCTAACATTAGGTTTTAAGAGGAGCCTTAAATAATGTGCCACTGCCTGTACTGGCAAAGTTGCTCCATGCTCCAGCTACTCCTGCTCTGGGATTTATGGCCTTTCTCATGCCGTGCTGCCTGTGTTCAGGTAGTGCTGGGTCACAGGCTGAGGCTGCTCCCAGTACCTAGAGCCTGCAGCAGGCTCAGTGCCACTGCAGCCCCACGCCAGTGCTTTGGAGCCCGCGCTGACTCCGCTGCTACACCGCAGCACCCCGCGGTGCTGCCCGGCAGTGCGATGGACCCCACCTGTGCATTGTACTGCCAGAGCAGTGAGGCCAGGGGCACGGAGCTGCCTGCAGCAGGCAGCCCTGCCCGCATCCCGGGTCTCCTCTGGCGTGGGACACGGGCTGGGCATGGCTGTGCTGGGGGCAGCTCCTGCTGTGCGGGTCAGTGAGGGCGGCCACAGGGGAAGCGCATGCAGGGCAGTGGGGCCAGCCAGGGTGTGCTGGGGAGGGCCTGGGGGCACGGTGTGGGTCAGTGCAGCTGGTGGCAGCTCTTCCCACCCTCCTCTGGTGGGAGCCTCTGCCTTGGGAGCACCCGCCCATTCTCAAAGCATCCTTCCCGGAACATCAGAGCTGGAAGCGCGGGTCCCGGGGGCGCCGGTGGGCGCCAGGGGCTCGGGGCTGCTCACGCACAGGGGGCAGATGATCACGTTTAATCACACGGCTTCGCCAGCAGTGGGGGGACGGTGACGGAGCCCGGCCGCTCCCGCACGGACGGGTGGGTGTGCGGGGGAGCCGTGGGAGGGGGTCCCGCGCTGGGCAACCCCGTGGCCAGAGCCCCCCGTGCCCACTCGGAGCCTACGCGGGACGGGGCGGGGGCGGGCGGTGCCGCTCCCGCCCCGCGCAGCCCGCGCCGGTCCCGCAGCACCATCTCCCGGCCGCCGCACGCCGGTGCCCCGCCGCCGCGATCCCCGGCCCTGTCCCAGGGCAGAGCCGCGGGCCCGCCGCTCCTGCCCTTGTTCGTCCCACGGAGCCCGGCAACGCTGGGCGGCACGCAGGGGCCGGAGGCGGGTGCCCTGTCCGGATGCCAGCAGCCACCGGGCCCTGCTCCAGCACGGGCAGCGCTTCCACAGCACCCCAGACAGGGGACTGAGCTCTGCCGTGGTGATCTCACAGCTGCAGCCCCCTTTCCCAGCCCTGGCTTCTCCAGCACTCGGGGCTCTGTGCTGGGGTCTTCCTGTCAGCAGTGCCGCGCTGCTGTAGCCAGGGGCTGCACTGGGCTCTGCAAGGGCTCAGCAGGAGCCACCCAGGTCATTGCATCACCTCGGCAGGAAGCAGGATGGGGCTCTGTTCCATGTCCCCATGCAGGCAGCCAAGCCTTGCTCCACCAGGACAGCCCTGTGCAGGTGACCAGACCAGGAGTTGTAGTGGTATTCCCATGGGGTGGTCGTGCCGTGGTCCATTGCAGCATCACATCATTTGCAGCCAGGCCAGATGCCAGATTTCCTCCCCAGCTGGAGAGGGGACAGAGGAGATGGTGCTGTCCCCAGCCTGTGCTCCTGTCAGAGGCAGTGCCGTGCCTTCACAGCACCTCCTGCTCCGAGATGCGGCTCTCCTTGCCATCCTCCTGGGCCACAGGCTGGCCCCTGAGTAGGGTCTCCTGCACAGGCAAGACATTCTCATCCTGCTCCATGGGCTGCAGGGTATCTGTGTTCTCTCCGGGCTGCCCAGCCTCTATCTGCACAGGGGCAGGGGTCAGGGGCAGGCAGCTACATTCCCCTGCTCTGCACCCACGTCTTACCACAGGCTCCTGCTACACTCTCATGCAGGCCAGAGTATGGCTCCCTCCCAAATGCTCCCAGCCAGCAGCACCCTCAGGTTGCCCCAGCCCTTGTCCAGCCCCAGCCAAGCAGCCTAGTTCAGCCCCCACCCCTCCTGCATTGCAAAGCCACAGCCCCTGCTCTGCTGCTGGCACATCCCCAGCTGCGCCCAGGCAGGATCCCAACCCATTGCTGGAGGGGGCTCTATGTAGACTCACCTCCTTTGGCACTTGTCGCCTGGAATCTGGATGGAAAGAGGGACAGAGAAGGCAAGGTTCAGGGAGAAGTGCTGCCCTGCAGGGAGCTTCCCAGGGTCAGAGCCAGCACTGGTACTGCTGCACCACAGGTCTCGCAGCTCACATTATGCCTGCTGCCACTGCCAGGCTGAGCAGGCTGGGGGTCACAGCAGGAGCCAGAATGGGCTCATGGGGCACCAGTGCTGTCCCTCAAGAGCTGGCCCAGCTCAGGCTGCAGCAGTGCCCACACACCTGCTCCCAAAGACAGAGCAGGACCCAGGGAACCCTGTCCTGGTGATGTCCCCAGAGGAGCTTCCTCACTTTCAGCAGAGCTGCCACTGTCCTCCCTGGCTTAACCCTTCAGCCCTTTATGGCCCCTCCAGCCAAGGTTCTCCCTGCCTCAGCCAAGGCAGCAGTTCACATGCTTTAGCCCCTCACCTCTGTGGACCAGGCAGTAGATGCAGACACCCACGAGGCACGTGACAACTGCAGCTGTGATGGGGATCAGCACTGACAGCGAGGAGCGCCTGCTCGACTCTGCGGGAGGACAGGGGGTCTGTGAGGCACCCACAGGACACCCAGCACGACACGGAGTGCTCTGCTCCAGCCCCACAGGCATCCCTCACCGAGACAGAGAGGCAGGAAGGCATCGCACCGGCCACGCACTCAGACCTTCCCCTCCCAAAAACACCATGCATGAGGCCAGCTCTTCTGAGTGCTGCAGGAGCTGGAGCCCTGGGGAGCTCTGTGCTTTGCACTGGATCAGCCCTGGGCACCAGGCACTTACCACAGATCACATCCGAGGAGTTAGTCCCTTTCACCTTCACCACCAGCCCCTTTTCCTCACAACTGCAGGGAAGAACAAGACCATGTAAACACAGCAGTAACCCGAGCTCAGGGAATAGCTGGGGCTGGAGCTGCCCCAAAATGCATCCTGCTCTGGGCCCGCCAAGATCCAGCAGGGTGAGCAGAGGGACCCCCACCAACACAGCGTCATGGGGACAGCAGGTACACAGCAGGGTACCAACCCAGGGGCTTGGCCTGGAGCTGCTGAAACTGCTGAGGATGGGAAGAAGTTTAGAGACAAGGCACAGGAAGGAGAAGACCTGCCCGGTCAGGGAAGCCCCCAGGGCTTGATCACTGTAGCTATGACAGAAAAGCTCAGATAGGCTACAAGTGGCTCTGTGGGGAAGTAATTTCTGGGCACAGATAAAAGCAAAGTGAAATCCAATGGCTGGCAGCTGAAGCAAGACTAATTCAGCTTGGAAATAAGGCTCATGTTTCTACCAGGAACTGCAATTAACCCTCAATCAGCTTTCTAAAGACAGGGATGACCTGCCAGTTCATGGGATCCTCAAAGCTAAACTCCTCATGGAGAGGGCTTGTGCTTTAGCTGATGACTACAGCCACAGACAGCACTGGGAGGGAGAACCTGAACAGGGCATGGGGTACCCCCATAGATCCTGATCCCTTGCTTCCAGCATGGATGACAGCACGCACACCCCTGAAGGGACAAGCAGTCTGTGCACATACTGAGGGACAGACACAAGGGCCTGAATGTCTGCCTGAATGAGCTCAGCCAATGCTGCCCTGCACCACATCGTGCTCCTAGCCCTGTTCCTCTCACTCTGGCCCTACACCAGCCAGGCTGACCAGTCCCCAAGGCCACCAAGAAAACTGACAGCAGAGGATGTGCTCACTGGGGCTGGCAGAAGGATGTGGTCTGTACTCAGACAATACCTTGTCCAGGGGTGGCACGGCTCGGTTTTAGAAGAGATGTTGGAGAAGGTGCCTTCTGCACAGGGTTCACAGGGGGATGACATCCAGTCCATGGCCTTGGCTGAAGAGGAGCAGACATGGCAGGAAGGTCAGTGGGGGCTGTGGGGGTTGAGGGCCTGAGGGGGCAAGGGGATGCAGAGGCTGGGTGTGCAGCATGCCCTGTGGCAATGTCACAGCTCTCCCAAAGCCCTGCCAGGGGCACCATGCTGGGGGAGCCCCCATTCCCTGAGGTCAGCGCAGACAGGGCATCAGTCCTGTTGAGTGGGAACAGCTTGTCAGATTTACCTGCCACGAAGCCAGAGCCAAGCTGGCAAGGCTGGTTCTCCACGCAGGTCTGGCAGCTGATGTCAGAGCAGTGCGTGCCAGCCCGGCACTGGCACACTGTGTTGTGTGTTGCATTTCCTTGCCTCTTCACAACGAGGCCAGCATCTGGGCAGAGGGAACATGGACGAGGTGATACACCAAGCAAGGGAGCCAGTCCCCCCAGTCCCCACAGGCTGGGGTCAGTGGTGACAGGGAGCACTTACTGCCTTCACAGATATCATGAGGAGCACAGTGCTTCTCCTTGGTCCAGCTTGGCTGATAGTGCCCGCTCTCACAGCGGGCACAGACAGAGTCTTCTGTTTTACTGCACTCAGAGACCAGCTTTTCCCCTGCAATAGAGGCTGGTGAGGAAGGGGCAAGGGGGCTTTCCCTCTCTCCAGACAGCACCTCTGCCAGCAGGACAGGGGAAGGCTGGCAGCTGTGGATGCCAGGACTACTGCACTACTCTGCATGGAAGCCAGGGCTGAAGGAGTCAGCTCGCCTGATGACCACAAACACTGCATGGGCCAGGTGGGGAGGGAAGGCTGTGGGGCCACTCCAGCACTCCAGGGACTGGGAGATGACCTGACAGTGACAGCAGAAGCTGACAAACACTATCACAATTCGCTAGTGCCAGTGCCAGCACTCTCCCCACAAAGCTTCCTTTGCCATGGGGTCTTGCAGCTGCAAGAGCACAAATAGTCTCAAGAGAGCTGTGGCACATTTGTGAGGTCCAAGCAGTCTCCTAAAGCACCCACAAGGTCCCAGTTGCTCTATCACTGAGATGACACAGGGAGCTGAAGCTGTCAGCATTGCTGGCAATGAGGTGGAGGGGCTCCACCACACCAAGCAAAGCTTGCCCCGCTGTGGCCAGGCAGTAGGCCCTGGCACAGCCCAGTTGTGAGCTCCCTAGGAAAGGGTTTCCATACCTGGCTGACACCGGTTGCAGCATCTGCCCTTGTATATATACTGCTTATCAAAGCACGTTAAGGCATCACCAGGTTCCCAGCACTGGAAGAAACAAGACCTGTGAATTCATATCCAACGCTCCCACATCACCGCGCTTCCAGAGGCACGCGTGCTAACCTGCACCCTGAGGTGAGGGCTTCCTCACATCGCTCTTCCCACACCTCCACTAACCACAGACCACAGCAGCCACCCACGCTGCCTGATGCCATCAGTGCTGTCTTTGAAGTGGCGTGGCAGTGATTCCGGTACAGTTGTTCCACATTTCCCCAGATTTCTCACCATAAGATGATTGCACATCACCCTGTGCCCCTGCCAACAGTACTGCAGTCCCTCACGGAGGGAGCAGCGATCACCAAGCTTTCACGCCCAGAGCACTGCCAGCCCCTTCCCAAAGCTGACACACCCTCCCTGAGGGACCGGAAAGCCCCAGTCAAGCGCATCACCCATGCAAACTTCGCCAGAGCCTGCCCTTGCTCCTCCTGGCAGGAGACTACCTGCACAGGGAAGAGTAAAAAGGAGGCAGGGAATGAGCTCTCGGGCAAGACAGTGCAAGAGGGCACCCGGAGCACCGTTCCTCTCACAGAGCCAGCCCCTCGCTGCCCATCCCCAGTAGCCCGGCAGCTCCCGGCAAATCCGCCGGGCCATCCTAGGCAGCGGGACGGAGGCTCCGGCAGAGAGCGAGGGTGAGAGGGCCGGGCCGAGAGTGCCATGGGCGAGCACCCAGCACGGCCGGGCCAGCCCATCCCCGTGGGCACCTCGAGCAGCCCCGGCGCGGGGACAGCGAGGAGGCCGCGGGACCGTCCCAGCCGTCACACCCGCCCACATGTAACCGAGAAGTGAAAGAAGCGCCGGCAGCCGGTTCCAGCGCCCCGCCCGACTGGGGGTCCCGGCCGAGGGTCCCGGGGCTCGCCGCTGCCCGTCCCTGACCGTGGGGACCCCCGGGCCAGCGCAGGGCGGGGCTGGGCTGGGCTGCCGGGCCCGCGCCATCGGAGGAAAGCGAAAGCGCGTGGGTAGAAGACCTAGAGAGGATACCAGGCAGCCCAGACAGCTCCTCCGCCCTGGCTGGGTGCCGGGAGACCGGACCGACGGACCGGACGCAGCCGCGCCGCCGGGTCCCGCTCACGCCCCCCGCGCACAGCCCCGGGGCTCCCCGGAGGGGGCGGCTGCGCCGAGGGGACGGAGCAGCTGAACCGTGCCCCCTTCCCGGAAAGCCCGGCGGGACACAGAGATGGAGGGATCCCTTCCGCCTCTGCCGCTGTCCCGCTCCATGCCCCGATCCCGGCCCCACTCACGCCCAGCAGCGCCGCGCAGAGCAGTCCCAAAAGCCCCAGCCGGTTCATGGCGCTGCGCCCCGACCGCCGCCGCCGCCCGCCTAAGAGCGCCTCAGTCCGCTCCCGCCCAGGAAGGGGCGTTGGGCCGCCCGTCCCGGGGCTTCCCCGCCGGCCCCGGCTGGAGACATCTCCCCGCCGCC
>VWZV01014002.1:37675-83040 GCA_013397155.1 Irena cyanogastra | reverse complement strand
GGCCTGGAGCCACAGCCACAGGCAGGGGTCGGCCGCGGTCCGCGGGAAGGGGAGGGGAGCGCCTGTGCCTGCAGGAGCTCCAGGTTTCACTTCTTCTTTCCAACAGCAGCTCAGAGAGGGGGTTTGGGGTTTTTTTTCTTATTTAGCCTTTAAGAGCCCCTGAGCTGTCGCCCTGGAGGGCCCCCACGGCTGTGGTCAGGGAGAGCCCCTCTGGCTGCAGCCCTGGAGAGCCCCTGCTAAGAGCCCTGGCCTCTGCGGAGTGTCCCCGCAAACACGTCTGTCCTGAAAGGGGAAGGGGCAACAGTGCTGTGATCCGGCTGTAGCTCCGTCTCAGTTCCCCAGAGGGGTTCCCAGCAACCTCCAAGGAACTTCCAGGATCCCTGCCTGCCCCGGAGACGTTCCCTGGACTCCCCTTGGCATTGCAGTGGCTGGGCAGCGAACTGTGGCTCCTCAGCGCCCCTCGGTGCCCGGCTTCTTATGGCACTGCCCACATTGCCCACCCTGCCGCGATGCCTGACAGGACACACCGCAGCAGAGCTCACACGGTCACGGTCACGGTCACGGTCACGGCCTCGGCCCCAGCCGGGGGCTGGTGGCCACGATCGGCCATCGCCAGGTCACTGTTGCTCCCGGCGAGAAAGGCAGCGTGCTCCCCGCGGGCAACGAGAATTAGGAACCGAGTGCTCTGGATTCCCCGGCCCAATGTCACTTCCCAGAACTGACTCACTCGGGGGGACGAAGGGTCCCTGGGGAATCTCGAGGGCAAAGGGGGCGGCCGCGGCGAGGGGATTTCTGGGCCCGACTCCCGTGGGCCTGGCCTGGGAAATCCCCGCGGAGCCCGGCACTGCCTGAGCAGGGTCTCCTGTGGCCACGGTCTGTGAGCGCCCCTTGCTCCCTGTCCCGAGCGGCAGCGGGGGCCGGTGCTCCCGGTCAGCAGGAGCTGCTCAGGCCCCTCTACGAGAGCCCCTGTCCCGCTACCCGCACAGCGGGGCAGAGTACAGGGGCAGCTGCTGCTCGGGGCGGCGCCGCGGCTAGGGGCGCAGCACGGGGACACCGCCCCTTGAACGGGGCAGGGACACTCCGGCCCTGGCCCTGGGTCCGCTCTGATCACGACCCCGGTCCCAGTCTGATCCCGGTCTCGGTCTGATCCCTTTCGCGGCCCCAGTCTCAGAACCTGTCCTGGTCTGATCCCCACCCCGGTCCCTGGATCCTGACACCGGTCCCGGTCCCGTTCCAAAGCCCATCCTGTCTGATCCCGACTCCTGCTCTTGTCTCAACAGCAGTCTGATCCCCATCCCAGTCCCTGTCACAGTCTGAGCTCCATCCCAGTCCCTGTCCCAGCCTGAACCCGATCCCGATCCCAGTCTCTGTCACAGTCTGATCCCGATCCCGGTCCCTGTCCAAGTCTGAGCCCGATCCCGATTCCGCCGCGTCCCCTGCGCGAGGTCCGATAGCGCCACCCAGCGGCCTCCTGGCCTCCCCGGCACTACAACTCCCGGCCTGCCTTGCAGCGCCTTACCGCGGGATATGCCGGGAGCCGCGGCTAGTGGCCTTTGCCTCGGCATGCATGGCGGTACGCTTCCGCGCCGTAAAGTGCGGTACGCCGCCATAGCGACGGTGCTCCCCCCCCCCTCCTCTTTGCGACGGCGCCGTGCGGTGTAGTGGCGGGTGGCGCCTTTGTCCTGGCGGCGGCGGCCTGACGGGGCACCGGGACCGGGCCGGGAGCGGCGGTGAGTCTGCGGGTCCGCGGCCCCCGTACGCGGAGTGCCCGAGAGAGAGGCTTACGGTAGCGAGCCCCGCAGAGGGCCCGGCCCCTCCCGACTCTCGGCTGAGGCCGGGCCGGGCGTGCCTCGCGGCCTGCGGGCGGGCCGCGCCTCCGCCTCGCTTCCGAGCAGTGCGGGATCACCGGGATTCGATGAGGCTGCTCCGCACTCCCGGAGTAGCCGGTGTGCGGGTTGAGCGGGGCTGGCAGCGCCCAGGAGCGGACGGAGGTATGAGAAGCACGGGTGGAAGCGGCGGCCGCCGGTGAAGCTCCCGGCCGGGGATCCCTTCCCGCTGCCCCGGCAGCTGCGGCGGGCCCGAGGCGAGCGGGGCCTGGGGCACGGGCGGGGCGGCGCGCGTTCTGACGGCGGGAGGAAGGCGGAGGCGCTCTCCGGGTTACCGGGGGGGCGGCGCCGCGTGTGCCCAGGTGCGGGGGGCCGGGACGGGCGGTGCCAGCGCTGTCCCCGGAGGGCCCTCCTGGCTTTTAGGAGGGCGCGGGTGTGCTCCGAGGGAAGCTCCCTGCTCCTCGGCACCTCTGCCTTCCGTGCCCGCTGGTTCTGCTTTGCCCCGGACTTCACGGAGACTTGAGTCGTGTTTCGCTTGTGGCAAATGAGTTTCAATATCCCACTCCAGAAGTCTTGCTTCCTTGAGGCTGTAGCGCTATTAATAAACAACTCTGGTTTTAAATATAAGATTTTTTAGAGAGATATGGCTTTAATTCATTTCCAGAGGATTTGTTGGCTCATGCATTGCCGTGGGCTGTCCTGTCGTAGGGCCCACAGCTACTCCGCGGGGAACTGGCACCTTTAAACTGTCCCGGTGCCTCCCTGGCTGCATTCGTACAATGAGACTTAATGTGGGAATTAGGTGTTCACCTGGTGTAGCGTGCCCAGAGGTGGGACAACATTCATTTATTCTGGTCTTATGATCACTAAATGGCCCTTAACTATGTAATCTGCTGTGTGGAAAATTGTAAGAGGCAGTGAATTATCTTAGATGGGAGTTCTGGGGTAACTCATCTGATATACTACTGTTTGTTTTGAAGTGGGAAAATAGCTCTCTGTTTTCCTTAATGTGGGAAGTTCTTGCAGCCTCTTCCTCAGACACCCCCTGTTATCCCCACCCCTAAGGAGCACAAAAGGGAATTTCTTACAGCTTTTGATACTGAAAATGAGATGTTCTGCCAGCAGCTACAGGCCTGTTTGACACCTGTTTGCTATGTGTGTCTGTGCACTGCATCCTGCTCCGAATGGGAACTTGGGCTAGATGGTGCCTTCCGTGTTTTATTGCCTCTTGTTCTTTTGGAGGGTCTTCTCTACCCTCAACTGATGAGAACTTGAGCTGCAGCAGTGAAATAGGAGTCCAGTGCTTTCGTATTAAAAAAATGTGATTTGGTACTTCTCATGGGGAAGATAAAACCCTCTCTATGTGTGTGGACAAACTTGCAGGGGGATTGGGACAGAAATGATAGAGGAGATTAATTTTGTTGGATTTTGGTTTGAGTGTTGGGTTTCTTTTCCTCACCCCAGTTCTGGCAGTTAATTTTAAAAAGTTTATTAGACAGGGAAGTGTTCTCTGCCCTCCACCTCTGCAGGATTTCCTAAAAAGGGACAAGAGTGATACAAATGTGAAGTTGATTGACCTTTAAAGGATAAATAAATACATTTTATGTCTCAGATCTGGTGTAGATGTATTTTTCATGCCAGTTAAGTGTTGCAAAAGTATTCATATAGAGCCGTCTTATATATTTTGACATTTGATTTATTTATTTAGAGATGACTTTTAAGTTGTATTTACTCCAGAGTACTGTTAGGGAGTATCTTGGTTGTAGGCATTGCATGATTAAAAAGAGAAGTTTCTGTTGATACACTCAATTTCATCATCCTTCTTTTTCCAGAAAAAAAAGATGCAAGGCTTCTTGCATGTTGAAACAGAAAATCCCATCCTGCATTCCTATAGGTGAACATTTAGGAAGCAGAACAACTTTATTAAATAATTTTCAAACTTTTAAGTTCACCTTGAAAGTTCCATTGTTATTAATTTCTTTAAGCTTTATCTAATGGTGGATTTTAAACCAGAAAGTCTGAATCTTGGGGATGGTGTTTTTTGTTTATCTTGGCAGTATTTGTTTTTGGGTTTTTTTTGTTTGTTTGTTTTTTCTGGGTTTTTTCTTTTTATTTGTTTGGGTGAGTTTGTGCAGTGAATGTTGCTGACTGCTCCAGCTGTGTGCAGGGGTGCGGGCTAAGGGAGTGTGCTTTTTCTGCATGGGGAGGATGAGGAGGGATGCAGCATTTACCTGGGGGTGGTTAAATTCCCAGCTACGGACCCGCCTGCTGTGGGAGCTGCCATCTCCATGGGGGCAAGGCTATGCTGTCTAATAGAGATGCAGATAAGGACCTGTGCTTTCTGGGATTGGAAAGCTGAGATTTCACATGTAGTGAAGTGATCCAGGTGTGGTCACTTAGAAGTATTTCAGCAGTATTTCCTGATCCTCATTCCAAGCACTACTGGAATATTTGGGTGCTGTTATGCAGTGTTGCAATGAGTGTTTCCTTTCCACTTATTAAAATATTGCATAAATTTCAATATTTCTTATCAGTGGATTGAAGAACTAGATGTGACAACAACGGGTGTGTTGAAAAGCTTAAAGTTAAGGAGTTTTAGTGGAAAATTAGTTTTATTTGTATCTTAGTTTGGAGTTAAACCATTAAAACCTCTCTGCAAAATAATTAGGTTTGCTACCTTTCAGTATTACAGAAAAGCTCAGTTAGAGTGCTGCAGTGAGTGTTTTTGCCTGACCTCTGTGTCCCTCGTATTAAGATTTCTCTGGAGTGAAGTTTGCGTCAAGCAGACCCAGTTGGCTTCTAGTCTGCAAAGCTGTTAAGTTTAATCTTGTTCCAGTTTAATTTTAATTTCATGGATTGAAATTATATGCATGGCCATTTTTTTTTTTTTGCGAAGAGTTGGATTTGGAACGAAAGCAAAATGGCTCGAGGACGCAAGAGCAATAGCATCAAACAGAGTGACTTCACTAACAGCACCAATCCTCAGGATTTAGAGAGAAGACTTTTTGTCGGCAATTTGCCCACAGACCACATGACTCGTGAAGAAATGGAAGAGATATTTTCAAAATATGGCAAAATCAGGGGTTAGTATATTGTCTTATGCCTTTTTGTGGCAGGGATTTCAGTGAGAAATATTGCTTCATGCTTGTCAAATGCTATTTGATGATGATGAGAGGAGTGACCAGTGTTGTTCCTAAGTAGTGACCTTTTAATGATAATTTTGTCTGCCTGCATTTTCTCTGGAAAATTATTCCTTCAGTACAGCTCAAACATAATGCAGATATATCAGCTATGTTTTAGCTTTTTAGGGTCGCAGTGTGATGTCACAATACTCTTTCATAGCCTCTTAATCAAATCTTGGTCACTTCACGGGCTGTATTTTGGTCACTGCCTTGTCAGAAGGAACTTGACCAGAGTCTTTAGACTCTGCATTTTGATCCTGGTGGATTTGATTTTCCCAGGAAGCTTGCATAGTGGTTTCTGGGTAGAGTGCAGCTGGTGGGGTTAGCGACAGCCGGGTGTGGGTCAGTACTGTCCGTGGTTGTAACCGGTCTTGCCCTGCTGTTAACTCTTGCAGCCCTCAGCATGTACCATGGCTATGGGTTCGTGCAGTATGACCGTCTAGAAGATGTCCAGGCCGCTCTGGACGGTGAGAAGGGTCGCCTTTATAAAGGGTATAGATTAGGTAAGGAAAACTGCTCCTCGCTCTCCTGACCCCAGCATGCGTTCGGGAGAAAGAGTGCTGTTGTTTTAAAGCCCTCTGGAAAGGTCACAATGTGGCACTGGCCTTAGTTTCAATCACTTTAATCAGAATATGTTTGCCTCCTGAGTTCCTGCTGTGTGCTTCACCTGCAGTGTGGTTCACCTTGCTGCCTGGGTCTTACCCTGAATTTTTATGTGTTAGTGTTTGGAAAGCTCTGTTAGCCTTAAGAACAGAGAAGAAACTGTGCAGCAAGTAAGCCCTGGAAGGAGATCATTGAAACGTCCAGCACAGAGTTTAATAACATTTGTAAACCAAAACCGGACTTCATCTTGACATGCTCAAAGGAATTGGTCACAGCGCTTAGCGACTGGTTGGCTAAGTAAACTTAGCTGGGATTTTTGCACAAGTCGAGCTAGCCTTTAAGCAGTGCTATAAATACTGTGTGCTTTAAAAAGGATATTTTCATAAAGATGAAGATAATTCTGCTAAATATGCTGGGAGCAGACTTAAACAGAAATGAATGGTTAGAAATCCACAAGTAATCTTTTAAATGCAAGGAAAAAATTACTTTCAAAGTAAGCCTATGATAATTTGAAGAAAAACAGTGTGACTTAAAAAAGAATGACAGGAGGAATAAATAGCAACCTGTGGGAAGATGTATGTGCAGTAACAAATAGGAACCTGAAGATGGAAATGAAGGCAAATAGAAAGGGTAGAAGGATACAAGAAGAAATGATGTCCAGCATTATCCAAGTGTAGAGACTTAAATAGGAATAACTTTGGCTGTTTTAGAAGCTAAGGGTAACTGACTGGCAATGATAAAATTTCTAACTGAGAAGACCAGTTAATGTTTCTGCTGTCTGTTTTTGAAGAGACAGGAGGTGTGTTTAATGTAATTTCCATTTCAGTAGCAAAACCAAAAAGGTAAAACTGCAGCTACCAAATCTAGAGCTCTCAAAAGAATTAACATCAGTGAGGCTCAGCGAACTACTGACCTGCCTAGTCTGTTACTGGTGTTTTTCTACAGGCCTTGGAAAACTAGGGAGTTTCCAGGGAGCTGGTAGAGTGCTGCAGGTGAGCCAATAGGCAGGGTAAATGGAATGAGCCTGGGAACAAAGGGATTCTTTCACCTGACACTGATGAGAAGGCAGTTGATTAATGTCCATCAAAATAAATCCTGTCTTAGTTACTCTTACGGTACTGCGAGCTCTAGGGCTGGAAGCAGCAGTGTTAATGTACAGATTGCTGTAAGGTGTTTGACTTGATAAGAAGCGAGAATGGTTAAAAACAACAGAGTTAAATGGATTTCAAGTGAATCTAGAATGGAATAGATGTAACATGATGGAATTTCTCAGTGCTTTGAGTGGTGGTCTAGAAAAACTGAGTCCTGGCCATACAGGGATTTTATAAGTGACTTGGAGACAAAAACGTTTTTAAAAAAGGATGAAATAGAGAAGATGAGTCACTGATGGTGAAAGGACCTGGTCTTCCTATCCTGAATGCAGACAGACCTGAGCTTTAAGTGAATCTGACAGGGAAGGTCTGCACCCAGCCAGAGTGCTTTGGTCATCCTTGCCTGTGCAAAACACAGGTGTGCAAGTAGGGAGGTTTTGGTACCTGTGGGATTTTGCTGCTGGAAGAGTGCTCAGTTTTGGTATGCCTGGTTCAAAAAGGATAATGCTGATTTGGAAAAGCCTTGAAAAAACCTGACAGAGCTTTAGAATTAGAGAGTGACCCCAACCAAAAATCTCAAGAGAAAGGAGTGATGTGATCTCTGTGTTACAGACAGACTTGGGGATCAGGGAGTTTTAGTGTAGTAGGCATAAGTGTGACAGTGCCTTAAATGTGAATAAAGACTTTTCTCTAACAGCAGAGTAATTGGCTTCTGGAGTAATTTATTGGATCTGTGGTGGTTTCTGTGCTCTGAAGACTTTTAAATTGGATTTGGATGTTTTGCTAAAAGATAAGCACTAGTTCAGTGCCACTGCTGCACTTGAGATAGAATGATTCCAGAAACTCCTGTCACCTATGTTTGTTCAGAAGTTTACACTTTGTGATTACAGTGGCTCTGTCATCTCAAAATCCTACAGGACAGAAGACATTTTATTTGGGCTTTTTTTCCCCCGAAGTTTTGTCAGTGTTCAAATACTTAACTTGTAAATGCTGTTGGCATTAAATAAAATGTTACTAAGTGTGTTTGTTTTGCACAAGAGAAGGATCCCTGTCAAAGTTTTTTTTTCTTCTAGTAAAATATTTTCATGGAGTTTTACTTTTTTTATTTGAAATAAATGTACGATATTAAGTGTAAAAATCAATAATAGGTTTCTTCAATGGCATCTTAAAACAGAAAATAAAAATAATCTTAAACCAAAGAAAGCAGCTAGTGTCTTGTTTAAAGATAACACTTGACTTTAAGGGGCAAAATTATCAACTAAAAAATGAATGCAAGGAGAGCAGTTACTTCAGTTATGCAGTCTGAGTATTAAATAAATGGTTAATAACACAGTAAGGTAAAAAGTTTTGAGAGAGTTTAACTCCATTGTAGCATTATACAAGTATTTCCACAAATGCACAGTAGTGTTTTCATATCTTCAGTAGTAAACCTATTTAGAGAATAAATGTCCTTCAGATGTAGTTTGTAACAGTAGACCCTGCAGCTGTGTTTGATCCTGGAGAGGTGCTCTGGGGTCCTGTGAGTGGTGTTATGCTGCAGTTGTAGTTAATGTTCAGATTGCACTTGCTTCTCTGCCCCATCTGAGGGGCAACATGCTGCTTGATTGACATCAAGAACAAAAATTAGACCTGATCCCTTAATTACAATTTAATCTTGAAAATAATGAAGGATAGTTTGGGGTGTTACAGAAGTTGTTAAGACTGAATCTGCCTAAAGACATCATGACATGTTCTCATGCAAGGGCTTTGAAAGTGGTGAATGCAAATAACTCATCAGAAATGTTAATTGTTGATAGATTCTGGGGGAGCAGATAGGGCCTAGATTTGGGTTCTTTTCCTTGAAAGTTCTCAGTAAAATGTCTAAAGTCACTTTGCTGTTTGCTCTTGCCCCCTCCCCCCAGTGCATTATTTCATCTCCAGTCACCTGTCACGGGAGGCTTTGAGAACAGTGTGGGTCCCTGCCAGTTCTGGGCAACTTCACTTTTGCGGGTTGAATACGAGATTCTGTTTCTTCAGCTCTCTTACTTCTTTGTGTTTCCCTTCATGGTGTTTTTCATGGAGATGCTCAGAAGCCAACCAGTTTTCAAATTTCTGATCTGTTGCCTCAGTTTGCATCACATTAACAATGGTGTTTTGAATGCACCGTGTTGACTTCATAAGGAGCCTGTGTTCTAGGCTCCTGAATCCATTTCTCAGTGGTGAGGGCTGTGCACCTTAACACTGCAGCAGTCTCTTGGAAGGCAGTTGCACGTGCCCCTTTGAGAACCCTTGGATTATTTCCAACAAGGGTATCAGCATGCTCCATTGAACAGGACTGGCTGCGAACTTAAGACTGTGCTGGCCATCATTCCTTTCTCGGAGGTTTTCAGACTCTGCTTTTTCTCCTAGAGTCCATGAGTCGCTTTCTGCTCGCTCATAGACTGCAGAAGAAAGAGGTTCTCTTATGGAAGGAAGAGTCTGGATGTAGGCCTGAACATGCAGGGTTAAAACTTCACCCAAGCTGTCCACCCTATTTTGAAGTCAGAGAAGTCCATGAAATTTTCATTATGTTGTACTATCTAAACTTAATAAAAAATTGTCAAAGTGACAATGTCTCTCTGCTGAATGGATTTCCTTGCACCATCTGGATGTTGTAGAGCTTAAGTTGCTTTCATTTGAATTGTGCTGATGATCTTTTTTTTGTTTCATAGCATTGAACAGATGGGTTGATTATTCTTTACAGATATTAATAAAGCAGTGGAAAGAAGAAATATGAATAAGGCTTCATCAAGGTCCAGTCCGACACGAAGGTAAAGTACCTGGAAGCAGTGAGTTATAGTAGGAATTCAGGCCTTCAGGGCATGAGCCCAGCGGCCTGTGCTAAATGTCTGTGTCTCTTCCCTACTGCCACCTCCCCAGTCAAACAGTGATGCTCCAGTAGGAAAATATCTGCTTCACCTCTGAGAGCCCTTTTGGCTTGGGCACCTTGGGAGGCAAGAGGGAAACCTTGTGTCTGCTGCTGTTAACTGCAGCCCAGCATTCAGTTTTGCAGCACAGGCCTGTAAAAGACTTGGGAGGAAGAATACACTTGACGTTTGCTCCTGCCTCCAAGGATCAGAGAAGCCGAGACATATCTAGAGAATGCCAAGGGGCTGCAGCGTTTCTAGTGCAGAGCATCTTGGGATCTTGCCTCTTCTGATGTTGAAAGCTTCCAATGCTGCCATGAGACTTGAAAAGAGCACTTGAGCAAAACACAAGACAGAGCAAATGTCTCTTGAACGGTCCTGTCTGCCCATGTGGTTGTGTTATCAGAGCCTGGAGCCAGCCCCCCCCGTGCAGTCACTGATGTACTCTCCAGCTTCTTCTGGCTTCCCACCCCTCACTGGGCACAGCACGTTCACCTCCTTCACCTCCTCTGTGTAGGCAGCCATGCACAAGGAGAAAAGATATGGATTGGCCTGTCACAGGAAGACGACTTCAGTTTCCTTCCCACAGCATCACTAGGAAGCACACAAAGACATGCTCCAGTGTTGTTTGGTGCAAGGTATCCACCCTGTGTGCCTCTGCTGTAAAGCTTTCCATGAGAAAGCATGGTGCTTGTTGGACTTGAAGGTAATCAAGGTGCCACGTCTAGTGTGCTTTACTAGCTTGAGCTGTTAAATTACCAAAAATGAGGAAAAGGTGCAACTTGCAAAACATCTACACCAAAGCAAAAAGTGCAGAGAATGAGTGGCTGAAATTCTTGGCACCATCTAGGATTTTTATGCACTGCACTTAACCCTACACAGGGCCAAATGTGCTTGCAGAGACCAGCATGTGGGTGTCAGGCCCAAGTAGTGCTGGGATTCCTGTGGCAGATACAGCAAGTCTTGGGGCTGGGGTGTGCTCGGTGCTGGTGGGAGGACCCTGGGAGTATGTGAGCAGCAGGCACTGATGGCACATATTTGGCCTCAGTGCCACCAATGCTGCAGCACTGCAGGGATGAGGGGCAGGCGTCTGTACCATGAGCATTGGTCCTTGGACTGCGCTGCAGAGGGACAAGCACAGGCACTGATGCCGTGGGCATTGCAACCTGTGTCATCCTGCATGTGTGCAAGAGCAGGTGCCTGTGCCACAGTCCTAAGGAGCACTGGACAGCAGCCACAGGTTTTGGTGCCACTGTGGCAGGCACTGGATTTCAGCTGGCACTGCATACCCCGTGGCCATCCCATGTGGTTAGCACCAGGTCCCAAGCAGCACTCTGGGCACACGTGGTGGTGGGGTCACAGTCATCAAGTCCTGGGCATGGCTATGATCGATGGACTCTGGACCACACTGTGGCTTGGGAGCAACAGCTGCCGCTGCCAGTGCTGCAGAGCCCCACGCTGCACTGCACACAGCGGTGCTGGGCCAGCAGGGCCGAGTCGCAAGCAGATGCAGGCGGTGGTGCTGATGCTGCAGGAGCCAGACCATGGTGACTGAGGTGTGGAAGCTGTGCCTTTGTGCTGCTGTCTCCCTTGAGCAGGACAGCCATGCGGGCACAAGAGCTGAGGGTACCTGTGCCACATCTCTACTTCTGTCGCAGTTGTGCGTTGTTCATTCCGGATCTATTTGTCTCTGCAGATAATGAATGTGGCCTGTTCTGGTCACCCCCACTCCAGCTGGAATAAATGTCATATGCCAAACAATTCCCCTGCATCTGGTTGTTTTGCTGAATGGTCTCACAGCTATGGAAAGATCAGTTACTCAGTATCCATTAGAGCAAGTCAGAAGTTTTCCCTGAGCTTCTGCCATCATTCATTGTAGGAATTTGGGGGAAGGGGGCTATGATGTGTCTCTCACAGGATGTGGCTTCAATGCAGATCACAAACAAAAAGTGAATTTATATGTCCAAGAAGCTGAAGGAGTTTACACCTGGCTGTCTGCAAATTCATTATGTCACTTAGAGGAGGAGGCTACGTGTGCTGTTGGTAGCACCTATAATTTGTCCCAACATCTGGTTTGTATCTGACATGCCAACAGAGAGAATGCCAGCACTGTGTTCCCAGCACAGCTGGATGTCTGACACCAAAATCCGTGCACAGACTGCTCTTCCATCTCGTTCCTGTCACTCTGCGTGACAGCAAACTTGGGCTCATCTGACTCGTTCTCTCCAGGTGACTCTATGTGACTGCACTGCAGTGGATGCAGACTTAGGTTCTGCTTATCTTTCGTAAACTAGATTAGGCTGTTTGAGGACTGTAAAAGTCATTTCAAGTATGAGAAATAAAAAGATTCAAAAAGCTGGGGTTTTTTCCTGATGTATTTTCCTGTCAGTATTTTGGGGAAAAAACAGTCTGAACACACAAAGCTCCATAGTTTCTCTGCAAGATTTTTTTTAATGCTTTGTTTTGACTACAGTGAAGTTTTGGTCTTCTCTGGAAAACAGAATACAGCCTGGAAAAAAACCTACTGCTTTGGGAAAAGATGAAGACTGGAACATTATTCTTCCTTGCCTCTGGAGACTACAATACAAAGTCTGAATGAGATGGATCATTCAGATCCAACAGAGAAGCCTTTTGCGGCCAGTGAGGATGCAGTGCTGGTTGGGTTTAGTACCCTCGTAACCAGGGTGTTATAAACATAAGGCTGGCTTTCTACAGAAACTCTTCCTCAAATCCCAGGCCATAGCTGTCTTTGCTTTTTGTCAGCAGCACAAACCCAACCGCAACATGGAACCTGCAGTGTCTTTGCTCACAAGCTGCTCCTTTTTTAATCATATGCCAATAACGTTACTTCAGGTGTTCTGCTGTCATTGATGAGTGAATTTAATGGATCTCTTGAAAACTCCTGGCTATTGCATATATGTGGGTATTAGCCTACATCACCTTAAATTCTCTAAAAGAACTTGCCAGACATGATTGATAGATCATTTATGGCTGATGTTGGAGGTCAGAAGCCTTAAAATGGTGATTTCTGAAGTGCCTGTTCACTTCATCCACAGGTGCTCTACACTTAGTGCTCCATTAAGGAGCTTTCTGGGTCTTGTTTGGCTGTGCTGAGTATTAGAATTAAGAACCTTCTCCAGACTGCTTCAAAAATATTACTTTTGGTCAAGTTTTTTTGTTGTGGGATAAGAGGGAGGATTCATCTGCTGTGAAAGGTGACTTTGGCACCTCAGGTAAGAGATGTAAGGGTAACTCTACTCGTGTTGTTAGCAGGCTAATGGAATTTCCCTGGTGTTTTCCTCAGAGAACAATATGCCTACGGGGATGGCCGAGATGCCAGGCGCGACCGCTCCCCTCTTCGGGGGAGCCCACGGAGAGACCCCAGAGATGGCAGGGATGGCAGGAACGGGCGAGATGCTAGAGACGCTCGAGACATTCGAGCTAGAGACATGCGTGATGCCAGAGACCACAGGGACCCACGGGACCTGCGAGACCCACGGGATATCAGGGATCCAAGGGACTTGAGGGACCCACGTGATGTTAGAGATCTTCGTGACCCACGGGAGCCACTGTATGATCGATACAGGGATCCACGAGATATGAGAAGTGCACGAGATGTGAGGGATCCACGGGATATGAGAGACCCTCGGGACTCTTTGTACAGGTAAACTCTGCAGGATCCTATTTGCCAAAATAATGTTTTTATGGCATTTCTGCCACAATTGTTTGAGTGGTGTCAGGTGTTTAAGGAGATCACCCTTGGCTGGGGACAGTTGGGTGCTGCTCTGTGTCTTGTGAGGAGCAGATGGGTACCTCAGAAATTAAACTTGGGGGAGGTCTGGATGTGATGCTTTGCCCAAAGTCACTGCCTGAGATGTTGCTGGAGGAAACCCATTGCTGCTTCTGAATGTTGCAGACGAGACGAATCTTACGACCGTTACCTGCGCCTTGAGGACTACTATCGGCGCAAGGACGACTCCTACTATGACCGCTACAAGGAGCCAGAGGGTGAGTACCTGTACCCCTTCAAAGGGAGGATGCCACAGTGCCACAGTTGTGGCGCTCTGTGTCCCTCTGGGCAGGTCTGAAGGGTGTCACTCGTTCTGTCCCTGTGGCCATTTCAGACCGCCTGAAGCGCGAGGAGCGGCGCCGGGAGGAGCTGTACCGTCAGTACTATGAGGAAATCAAGAGACGTTTTGATGCAGAGAGACCCGTGGATTGTTCTGTGATAGTGGTGAATAAACAGACAAAGTAAGAAAATAGGGGTTTTTTTAATAATCAGTTTTTATTAGTGCATGTTAGAAGAGAATGGATTTAAACTTAGTCCTGCCTTGAGACTGTTCGTCTTGCAGGTTGCTTTTGAATGTGGCTTTAGACTCTCCAGAAAGCTACAGCTCCCATTTTTCTTCTGAGAATAGATGTTTTTGAGATGAGGAAATGTATCTTATGCTTTGCTTGTATTTCCCTCTTGGAATCTATTGCTTTACCTTCTTCTGTTACTTTTATACCTGCTCTCCATATAAGCTTACCATTTCAACAGGTTGTAGGGGCCTGTATTTGTTTTTCATGGGAAGCATGATATAGAACATAGGAATATGTGTCAACCAGGTGACAGTACAGAGCCGGGGTTAGGGTGGATTGAGGGTGTTAGTTCAGAGCTCCTGCTGGATTGGTTCCTAGGCCAGACACCAGTCACTGCCATTAGTCCACTGTGCGAGAATTACAAAATCACTGCTGAGGGCAGTCAGGGACAGTATCGAAAGCAGGTCTAAGTAGTAACCAGGGTGATCTGGTACGGCTGGTCGAGCACTTACTGAGTTCACGGGGCAGGCACTCTGTTGGGAACAGGAGGTACACCTGGCACAGTTGTAGAGGGCTTTAACAATGTCACCAGTCTGATGTCTGTGTCTTTACAATTAAATATACTAAAAAATAGTAAATATGTAAATAAATCACAGATCTGGCTTGTAATCTGAGGTAAATGTTTGTCAGGGGGAAAGTTAAAAGAGTTGCTTTTCTTTAACTTTGCTGTACATGTGGGGCAGAAAGAGACAGCTGGCACTTGCCTCATCTGCTGGTAGAAAATGGAGCAGGAAATGGAAACAGAGAAGCAGTGAAACTAGAAATAAATTTCTGATGGAGCTGATTACCTATTGGAACAAGTCTTGAGAGGAAATTTTAGATCCTTTATCCCCTGGTGGCTAAAAGTCTTTGGAAGATATTCTAATAGACCACAAGTTATTGTGCTTGACACAAGAATATTTTTTTGTGTCAGAGGATCACCTTAGTATCCCAAGAATCATTTTGTTCTGTAATAGCTACAAACCTTAAGAGTTGGAGCCTATTCATAAATCTTGTATTGAAGCATTGATGTCACCTGCTATAGACCTGTTGAAAGATGACTCCTGAATACCTTAGATACAGTCATTTTACTTCGAAGCTCTTGAAAAGATGGTTGAAGGGGGGACAGTTTTAATCATCATTACAGACTTTGCCTCCAAAGACAATAAAATGACCCTCTTTCTTGAGGTGTGGGTGCACACAGACTGAATTTGTCAGACTTTTTGTGCAGTTAGTATTGCAGGTTTGGTTCTAAGTACAGTAGGCTTAAAGAAAACCCTTGGCAATTCAAGCTCAGCCTTGTGAGCTGTGTTTCATGCTTGGATGGGGAAGTCTGTAGGACAGGATATACAGGAGCAGTGGATGCAGAGATGCTGTGTTGGCAGTGGGTTAGAGCAGAAAGCAGCTAGTAGGAAAGAGTAGGCCAATAAGAAATGAGGTATGTGTGAACAGTTGAAATACTGAACAAAGCAGGAGTAAATGAGTTCTGTAGGTTGGCTTCTCTGCTCTGTACCCCTTGGATCTCTGCTGGTATAAATTTCTTCCCCCTAATGAATTCAGCTGAAACACATTTATGTGTAAACAAATTTGTAATAGTGTAAATCCCTTTGCAAACACTCTGTTTCTCAGCTAAGCTAAAGCTTGATTTGTAAATTATTTTGGTTGAACTGAAATGACTGATTCAAATCAGAGTGAGGGCTTTTATATTGCTATAATGGGATTGCTTTAGTACTGTCCTGGTAAACGTCATGAAGCTGGGCAAGTGATCAGAAAAGCGAATCTGGGATGGTGGAGAGGGTGCAGTGCCAAGGTTTCTGTTCCTTTATATGACTGATTTGTTAAACTGCTGGCTTTGCTTTGTGGCAGGGAGTACGCAGAGTCTGTGGGGCGGAAGGTGCGGGACCTGGGCATGGTGGTGGACCTGATCTTCCTCAACACAGAGATGTCACTGACACAAGCCCTGGACGATGTGAGCAGAGGAGGGTCTCCTTTCGCCATTGTCATCACCCAGCAGCATCAAGTTCACCGTTCTTGCACTGTTAACATCATGTTTGGCACCCCACAAGGTACTAAGGTCTCAGTAGGCTGGGAGTTGTGTGGTCACTCTGCACCTTTCTCTCAGGCAGAACCACATAGGACAAAGTTCATCCTTGCTGTCACATAGTAGTTATAAATGACTTGACACCATGTCATAAATGTGAATATCATTATTTAAAAGCTTCCGTAGTACTCCATTTGCGCCGTGTCAAAAAGAATGTCTAATTCCTGCCAAGAGGGAATATCATCTGTGTTCTTGGCTTCTAACACTGCCAGCCTTTGCATTTCAGGGCAAGTCATGGACCCCAGAGCTGCACTGCTCTGGGAGATCTCTGAGTCATACCAGCCCAACCTCGCTCTACCACTTGTGGCTCTCAGAAAGAGCGTGTTGGGAATGTGGCAAATTAAAGGACAGATTTTAAAATCAAATGTGATTTAATAAGGATTTGGTAATGGTAGAAATTTGATATGAAACTGCAAAGAGTTATGGAAAGATAAAATTACTAAGTGTTATGAAAAGATAGATCTACAAAGTGTTTGGGTATACAGGCTCCACCTTCTTAGCACCTTTACACTTGTCGCATCACTTTCCATCACAGGGTGTGACTTGGTTGTTGCATGAGGGTGGGTGTAGGTACTAAAAATGCCTTGTCAGAATGTGATTGGGGAAAGCAGCTGTTGCTCTGATCATAGGCCTGTTCATGTAATCTGTCAAAACAGATGACTGGTTTGACCACAGCTGAGCTTTCAAAGGTTATTTCTCCCTTACTGTGTTCCCAAGTAATGTTCAGTGAGTTCATCTGAGAGAGGAAACCTCTGAGTGCACAGTCAGTGCTTGGTGTGTGCTCACTGACTGGAGGATCTTTTAACATCAGATGCAGATATGATAGGAGAGCTCCCTCATTTCCTGCAGACACACAGCTCACACACGCTGTCACTGGACTTTCCACTGCCCTTGGTTTTAATTCTCAACTTCTTTGATTTAACACCTGTTAAACCTTTGGCAGGAAGCCAAAGCCTCTTTTCTTCACTGGATCTGCTGGTGTGTCAGACCTGATGGGAACCCTAGTCATTAGCTCATCCACAGCTCATTCCAGAGATTAGATATGCTTACTTCAGCAGCTCCTGGCCCACCTTTGCATGCATGTTTGTTTCAGGGAACTCTTTCAGAACTTGTGCAAAGCCTAATGTTAAAATGAACCTCAGTTTCCTGTTAGGAGGAAAAGGCTTGCAGGATTTGATGTTCTGCAGGCGTAAAAAGGAACCTGCTCGGAGCTTTGGGCACTTGTGGGAAGGTAAAGGCTCTTTAGATCTCCCAGTTTAAGTCTGTATTCAGGTGATTGTTCATGCGTGTGCTTTGGGAGGTGGAAATAATGACCTCAAAACCCACCATTGGAATTGCCTCTTATTCATTTTATCACAGAAGACTTTGATTGCTGCTTGTTGTCTCAAGAGTGGTGAATGTGAGCAGCCATGCAACACTGAGCCAGTGCTGCTCCCTCCCCAGCTGCATGTGCACATGAGATGTTAAGGCACTGGCAGTACAGAAACAAACGTATTCCCATGGCTGTCCTCCTCTGGGAAGCATACAGCCTTCAGAGGACAAGTTTTGGATCTGTCCAAGGGTTTAGCAGTAAAATCACTGGGACTATCTCATCTCGGAGAACTGAGGATTTATGTGAGAGGTAGAGGGAGCTGCTTTCCTTTTAACTGGTGAGAGACAAGAAAGACATTTCTGGGCTGAGCCCTCAGCTGTGGAAGGAAAGGCTGGCTTTGCTGGCTGATAGCCCTGGGCCTTCTGTTGGCTTTGAAAATGTAACTGTTCCCATGTGCCTGGGAAGTTCCCAAATCTGCACTCACACTCGCTGAGCGGTGCCTGCTGCTGACTGGGCTGTGCTGGCAGGCGGGAGGAACAGCACCTCCATCAGGGTCACTTTGGGTCACTCTGAGCATTTCTTCCTTTGTGCAGAGCACCGCAACATGCCCCAGGCTGATGCCATGGTGCTGGTGGCGAGGAATTACGAGCGCTACAAGACAGAGTCCCGGGAGAAGGAGCGGGAGGAGATCGCCCGGCAGGCTGCCAAGATGGCAGATGAAGCTATTCTGCAGGAGCGGGAGCGCCCACCCCCCATGGAGGAGGGTGTCAGAGGAGGTCACCCTCCCGGAATCCAAACTCTCTTGAACCTGCTGGCAGACAATCGCTATGTGACTGCTGAGGAGATAGATAAAGTCATTAATTACCTGAGAGACCGGAAGGAACGGTTGCTGCGGGGCAGCACTGAATCTCTGCAGGGTAAGTCCCACAGCACCAGACAGAGTTTATTGTGTGGTTTGTGGTGCTCGGGGCTGGGACAGGAAAAGACTCCTGCGACTGCAGAGGAGTTTGGGAGCATAATATCCTCATGTAGCACCTCATTTTACTGAGATGGATGTGTCATTGTATGCTGTGAGACAATTCAGAGTATTCATGTGGAAGACCTTTTATACTGGATTTTCTTAGGGCAACAGCAGGACTGCCATAACTGGTTGGGATGCTACACTCAGTTCTGTAGAGTGGTTTGGGTTCCCAGAGCTGTGCAGCTATGATCTGAGCTTGGATGTTCACTGATGCTGTGTCTTTGGTAGCTGTTTCATTGGTTTTAGATGTCCCTTCAAGGCCATTTGCAGAGCTTTAACCACCTTTCCTTTCCTTCGCAGCACCCATGTCAAGACAACCTTTGGGGGCACCTTCAGGATCATCACTGAGTAGTCAGTCCAACCTTCCAAGTTCTCAGGCTCATCAGAGTTCACAGCCTCTGGTCTCTACTCCTTCTGTTCCAGTGTCCTCTTCTACTCCTCAGCAGGAGCTTCAAGCAAAAATCCTCAGTCTCTTCAACAGCGGGGCAGCGGCGGCGGCAGCTGCTGTGGCAAACAGCAGTCCTGCGGCCTCCGCGGGCTCTTCGGGCAGCACTCCCAACCAGAACTTTGCTAACCTGGCCGGCGGGCAGCCCCGGCCAGCACAGATGAATGCTGGAAATTTAAACCAGGCTCAGCAGAGATTGCAGACTCCGAACACGCAGCTTCCTGCTCTCCCGGGCCCTTCGAGAAACGCAGGTCCGAGACCTGGAGCTCCTCCACAACCTCAGCCGCTCTATGGTCAGCACCAAACCCGCCTCCCTGCACCTGGCAATGTGCCCACCCAAAGGCCGGTGTCTTCTGGTATCAACTTTGACAACCCCAGTGTACAGAAAGCCTTGGACACCCTTATCCAGAGTGGTCCTGCACTCTCCCACCTTGTGAGCCAAACCGTGGCCCAGGGGCGAGCGGGGTCTTCAGCCCAGCAACCCATGGGTGCCTACCAGCGACACTATTAGAGCTGAGCTGTTGGGCCCGTTCCCCTTCCCTTTGCCATTCCATACTTATAGCTGTTTAAGAAGTCTCCCATCCTTGACCCGGGACAGATGCCCTGGACATGCATGTCCTCTCCACTCTGGCAAGAGCATACCCCCTGCAGCATTGCTGCCAACGGTTGCTGGCGCTGCCCTCCCTCTCCTTGGTCTGGTTAGAAATGTTTGGAGCAGAATGCTCAGTTTTCTCCACGGCACGATGTGCTGAACTGTGTTGGATCATTGGTTGTCTTGTCCTATCCCAGAAGCTGCCGCAGTATCAGTCCTGCTGCATTTTCCTTACTCCCAGCACCTGGTGCACCTTCCCCTTGAGGTGCAGTCTGGGCTCACTGATTGATCTTGGTGTAGTTTTGGATCATCAGTTTTGATGAGTTAATGGACTGAACAGAGCAACAAACTGACGGGCCTTGGACACCCACAACTCTGGGATAGGCACTATTTTTCTTCGGATTTCTTTTTCTCCCCCGTTTTAATAGCATATAAGCCATTTGGAAAGTCCAGTGATAGTGCTGGCAGCCAAAATCATGAAGCACATGCCTGACCACTGCTCAGTAACCAGGACTGTGCAGTCCGTCCGCAGCTGGCCTGCCCTCCCCACGCAGAGAGGCCAGTGTTCTCACCTCATCTCACTCACAGAGACTGGCAGCTGTGGGCTGAGCACACATCTGCAACACAAGCACTTCCAGCCAAGGCAGAGATTTCATATGGTCTGTCAATTTTCCTACGGTGAGTAATCAGTGTTAAGATCAACCTGGTAAATTTGGTGTGTAAATTTCCTTTTCTTACAATCTTTGGCACCATTGTTAGTGTAGCTTAGCTGCAGCCACACATGCTGCTGGCTCTTCTTGGAATGCCTGTCACCAGGTATTGGGGGCAGTGCTGCTCTATCAGACCTCTTGCTGTTGATAGATGTTTGGTCCATCTGAGGAGGAGAGGCAGTGCCAATATGTTAATACCATAATTTTAAACACTTTGGTAGCTGCAGCGGACAGTGGAGTGGTAAATCAGGCAGTGATTCCTCACCGTGTTTCTACTGGGAACATACTTTGATACCAGAACACAAAACATCAATTAACTGTGTGGTCCTCCCCATCATGGCCTTGGAGTCTGTGGCTTCCTGCAAGGAACTGTGAGATACTAAGAAAGCAGTGGATTGAAGCAGAGGATTTTCTTTGTCCCAGGTGGTTTGTGTTGTAGCATTTCTTTTTATCTCTGTGCTGTTAACAAGAGGACATTACTTTCTAATAAAATGTCAGAAAATTTTCTTGTTGCATTTTTTGACACTTCAGTACTCTCAGAATACATCATTTCACTGTTTTTGCTGTTACTCTCCTCTTCTGGATAAGCTGTGCTGGAAGCTCCACACTGGATGCTGAGCAGAATGTGTGTGGGCCTCACAGGCCCTGAGTCTTGCACAGCACTGAGGTGGCTTCAGGGAGATGTGGTGTGGCACAGCCAATGTGAGCTGGTCCAAAACCTCTCTGGTGACAGGTGGTGGGAGGGACAGGTCAGTGCCACAAGCCAGCGTGTGGTCAGGGCTGCAATTCCCTGTGCCTTCAGCATTGGTGTCCCATGGCTTTGTGCTACCATCACCCCACAGGCTGAGTCTGGACAGCAGTGTGTCTGTCTGCTGTCTCTCCTCCTGTTAGATCTCTTTCTTCACCTCTACAATCCTGCAGCCAGAGAGAGCACTTTTGGTGAGGTAATCAGAAATCTTTGTGAGGTGAAATGTGGGAACTGCATCCCTTTGGAGGGGCTGTTCCTCTCCTTATGCTTTGCTTCCTCTGCAAGCTGCACCCTGTCAGGGCTTGCTCTATGTTATGAAAATGATGCAAAATAGCTGTGGAGACCTGGAAGCAAGTGAAAAGTCCCCGTGCAAGTAGTGAAGGGTGTAATAAAATCATTTATTGCATTTTGTGCAGACAGGAGTCTAGAAAAATGAATACAGGTAAAGCAGTAAAGCAGTAACAGGGAGCATTCAACAGCTGAGGAGCCACTCCTCCATGAACACCTGCACAGAGAACACGGGGTCTGCACCGAGGCGGCCTAATGCACAACACTGAAACACACACAGAAATTAAATGCAAGCCTATTAGGGTTTTTTTTTTTGGTTTGCAACCTGTTTTATTTACAAGGTTTTAAACTTAATTGCATTGCTCTGCACACAGATTCTCTAAAACACAAAGCATTCTAGGTCACTACATGTCTATTGAAATATTGCACTCGAATAAAAGTCACTTGAATGGACAGAGAACATCTAGCTACAGTGATTAAAAGAGTATTGAATGAACCGACTGTGATAACATTCATAACAAATATATTGCACATGTAGCACAGAAAGTGTTGTAACCAGCAGATCTTGGACCTTTCGGTCGTTCTGCTCGTTTTTAGTCCTGCTACACAGAGGAGGGTCTTGACTCTTCTAGTGCAACTCTTGCCCTTGTGCAGTCTCTTGTCCTTCCTCTCATCCAGCCACGGACCAGCACCTGCCCAGGCTGGATGCTGCCTGTGCCTCCTGTTCCTGCTGCCCTGTGGCTTGCTGCCTGTGTTGCGTGGTGGCCACAGCAACCTGAGCTGCCCTCCACAGTGACCTGAGCTGTCCACTGCCACTCAGGGGCCAGGACTGCTTGGCCCTCTTGCAGCAGGGACTGGTGCACATCACCAGCACTGTGTGCTGGCCGAACACTCCCTGCCAGCTGTGGCCACGCTCCAGCCCACCCTTCCGTGGGTTGTGCTGCTCAGTGCTGCTCCAGCAGCAGTCTGCCTGTAAAACAAACTGGGGGGTCAAGACCTTCCTGTCTGGAACAAAAACCGGACCGTGTCTGCGCATGTGCCAAGGAGGAACTTGCATGTGTACCAGAGGAGGACACTGTCTTCACCACGGTAGAGCGGCAGAAGGGTGCTCCATGGGGAAACTGAACACTCACAGAGGCCAAACGTGCAGGGCTGGGTTTGTAAACTAACATGCAGTGCTGTCTGCTAAAACTGGCCCTCTCCAGCCAACGGCGAGGGGACACGCTGTGGAAACCAGCTCCTGTCTTGCCACAGCCAAACTGCCTGGCAGGGGTGTGGGAGCAGCCCTGACTCTGTCCAGAGCTGTGCCCCTGCTCTTGCTGAAGGATGGGGAAGGAGAATGCCTTTTTTAAGCAGTAGTGATGGAAAGGAATGGCCTTCCTACTCCCTGGGGCAGCCGGCACCATGGCTTTGCCATCGGGGTGGAAGTGATGCTGAGGGGAATGGGATCACTGGTGATGCTGGGGGGATGAAGCAAAGCTGTCAGAAGTGTGCCCTGGCTGCTCTCACCACTGCTCTGCAAATGTCATTCCTGGCTGCCCTGTACCTGCAGCCAGCGGAGGAGCCTCTCACCTGATGTTGTGAGGGTGGGTGCTGTCTGCAGGCTCAGCAGAGGCTGTGCATAACCTGCCCATGCCCTCTGCCCTGTGCCATGTGCCAGGGCAGGAGGGGACCGTGCTCGCTGCCTCAGGCCCAGCAGCACAGGGGGCAGCAGCCAAGCTGCAATTAGAGGGCAACTGCACGGAGCGAGCGGCATCTTGTGAAGAGGCAGAGCAGCTGGCAAGTGCTCGAGGCCCAACAACATGGTGCTAACACATGAGCTGTGTGGGCAGGCTGCTGTGCCTCCCCCGCTGTTGCTGAAGTGCCTCAAATAATTTTGGGAGGCTGAAAACAGCCCGCGGGCTTGTGTGTGGTGGTATAGGGCCAGCTCCAAGAGGCAGAGCAGCTAGACACTGGCAAATGCTGGTTCCCATGGGCTGCTCTTCCCAAAACTAAAGGAACTTTTCACTTGCAGACCCCTACCTGCTCTTCTCACAGCTCCCGGTCTGCTGAGGCAGCAGCAGGACTGGAAAGTGCTACCCTGTGCATCTGCACCACTGGTCAGCCTTGAGCTCCTGTGCTGAAGCCAAGTCTCAGCTCAGCCTGGCAGTTCCCCTGTAAATGCTGAGCTCCCCATGCCTGTGGGAGTGGCTTCCACAGCAGTGCCTGTGACACAGACCTGCAGCCACATAAGCAGCTGAGTTACCCTGGCAGAAAGTCTGGCTGTGACTGGGACTGCTCCTGGAGAGAAGGGAGGCACTTCGGGAGTGATGGAAATGTAGGAGCAAGGTATGAGCAGGCACAGATGTGCAGCTGGGGCTTGGTTTTGGTCTAGGAGTGTGTCCAAGTAGTATCTTACAACAAGAACAAAAAAAATCCAACATCAAAAAACCCACTGCTTTTTATCCAAGCATCCCCAAATAGCTTTGGCCTGGACCTGGAGTAGAGGAGCTCTGAAAGGGAGCAGGGGCTGGAGTGGCCAGTGCAGGAGGAGGTTTCCTGTTCTCAGGGAGGCAGGAGCCAAAGTTGGCAGGGAGTCGGGTTGGCAGGGAGCTGGGAGCAGTCAGGGCTGCCCGTGCCAGGCAGGAGGCAGCTGCTGCCTGGCTGGACACCCGCGGGGATGCTGTAGCAGCACCCGCTCCCCCTGCCCCTGCTGCAGTGCAGAGCAGCACTGGGGAGCGCCTGGAGGGGCTGAGGGGGCAAGTCCTTCAGCACAGGGGATCAGCTCTGGCCAGGGACAAAGTGCTGCCTCAGGGCCCAGGCTGGCACAAAGCTGCCAGCGCTGCCAGGAGAGGGCAACTCTTAGCAGGCTGCACTTTTGAGTGGAAGCTCAAATCTGCTGTGAAACAAGTTCAGAAAAGTCTGTGACTTCTTTTCCCTGAAAACTCTTAAGAAGCTAAATTGAGAAGAGAATAAACCTGCGACCTGGCCCTTTCCCAGGGGCTGCTGGTGGCCGAGGAAGGCTGCAGCCTCCACCACCACTCTGGAGCGCTCAGTGCGACGGATGGGCTCCTGGTTTGTGCAGGAGCAGCCCGGCTCAGCTCCCCGTCCCTGCGGCCTGGTGCTAGCAGAGCCCTGCATCTCTCAGAATAGATATAGATCTCTATATATAGACTTCATCTGGTTCTATTAACATAAATATGATCACTTTAAAAATACACGTACTGTATTATGTACACTATGTACATGGGGCTGGGGCGGGCGCCAGCGGCACCCTGCTGCCCTCGCACCGCTTCCTGCGTGGTTCCTGGAACCGTTCACATTTGTTAAAAGCGCCTCAGTTTCTCTTCTGTGAGAGATGCTGGGGGGACGGGGGGGCACGGCGGCGGGGGCGCCCCTGCAGCTGCTGCCAAAGATAAGAGGTGTTTGATCTGCCCCGGGGGGCTCTGCTGCCCGCGCGGGGGCTGACGGCTGTGGCGTGGCTGGTGCCGGGGCTGCCCTGGCCAGCGGGTGAGGGAGTGTCATGATGCCGGGGGGGCAGTGGGACCCCTACAGCCCCCTCACCCCTCACTGTGACGTCTTGCTGGTCAGATCAGCAAACAGCCTTTGCATATGTTAAAAATACACACAGATCCAGGCTGTCCTACAGCCCCCGGCAGCATCTGCGACTGCCTGGGGCCGCGGCCAGGGCTGGGGTAGCAGCAAAGCCCTGGGGAGCAGCAGGGAGTGCAGCGGGGCACAGGGGGAACCCACACACATGTGCAGGTGCTGGGGCCAGCCGGACCGGCTGGTGCTGGGCCCTGAGAGTCCCCAGTTTAGTGCGGCAGGGGAGCAGGGTGGAGGTCCGGGACATCCCTGGGCCAGGCCAGAGCAGGCACTGGTGCCTCGGGGATCCCCAGCACCCAAGCGGCTCCAGCGGCCGGAGAGAGGCCCCGGCTCAGGCTGCACATGGCAGGGCCCCCGCGCGGCTCCCGACACCGCAGCTCCACACCGCGACTCCTGCGCAAGCACCTGGACAGCGTCAGGGAAGTGAGGGCCTGGAGTCAGGCAGGGGGGACAGGGAGCACCCCCAACCACCCTAGGTCAGGGCTCCTGCTCTCACGGCCTCGCTGTGCTCCAGCACCTGACCCCACACGGCCGCCCCCCACCCCCTGCCTCCTCCAAACCATCGTGCTGCATCTCCACAAGCTCAGCCCGCGGTCTCCAGAGACGACGGTGCCGAGGTAGCGGTGAGGTGGGGTTGTCCGGGCCCACGGCGGTGAGGGGCGGCGGGGGGCAGCGCCGCGGGAGGCAGCCCGGGCGCTGCTGGAGCTGGGGACAGGAGCGTCCGGCGAGGGGAGCGTGCTGGGGCCTCTCTCTTCTCGCAGCGCCTCGCAGGGAGGCACGGCGGGCACAGGCACAGGCGCGTCCAGCCCAGTCTGTGCAGGAGTAGCAGCACGGTGGGGCCAAGGTCCGCCTCGGCACGGCCGCCCTCCTGCCCGGCCAGGGGCTGCAGCGGCAGTGCTGGGGCCGGCCAGGGGCTGGCCCTGCCAGGGCGGGCGGTGACGGCAGCGCCGAGCTCTGGTGCTCAGTCCGCGGTTCACTGTATATATTTATATATAAACAAGGACAGCAGTGCTGTGGTGTTGCAATGAGGAACAGCTGCTCTGGTGCTGGATGCTCCCGGAAGATCTGGTGCTGCAGTTCGAATGGAGAGATCAGGGGCACGGCCAAAGCCAGGAGAAGGTTCTGCGCACCGGCTGCCATCCGGCCTTCCCTCCTCCCCTCCGGGAGCGCGGTGCAAAGGGGTGGCGGGGCTCTCAGTGTGCAGACAAACCTCTCTCGCGCCGTCTTTCAGGAGTAGATGGTGATGACCTCCCGGCCCCCACCACGCACCAGGAGCACTCTGTCCAGGTGCTCCGTCAGCACCTCCAGGAACTCCATGTCTGCACAGCTGTCAAGGAGGACAGACTTGACACTCGGGGAACATGGGGACAGCCCTGTGCCATCCCTGCCCAGCCCCAGGTGTCCTGCAGAGCCAGGAGCTGTAGGGGGTCAGTCCCAAGCCAAGGGACCAGAGAAGCCCACCCATACTGGTGCTGTGCATAAGGATGGTGACTGAGCCAGCCGATGGCTGAGCCCCACAGACCTCTGCCCAGGCTGCTGTCATGTGCCATTGCACTCATGGGTGTAGGTGCCATGTCATGTGGTCCCACCACCCATCACGTGCCAGAGGAACAGGCTGGTGCCAATGACAGCTGCTGGACCCAGCCAGGAGCAGGAGGTGTGGGGGAGGTCCAAGCTCAGGAACTAGACCTGTGCCTCTTGGCACTCACCTAAAGACCCACCAGTTTTGGGGAAGACATGGACCCTGGTCCCCTTGGCAGAGAGGGGTATGGATATGACTGGCTGCACAGGAAGGATACAGTTCTCATCCCCTTTCCGGTTACGGGGAGGCCCTGGCATGTTCAGCAGGACCAGCTTGGCATTGTGGGACTTCTGTACAATCACCTCATTGAGCCTCACAGCCGTGTGCATCCTCCGCACGTCGGACTGGTTCCTGTGGGCGACAGCACGTGTGGGCACGGGACAGGCACAGTCAGCCTCCAGCCCACACCAGGCCCAAGAGGCCACAGGGCACACTGGCCTCCTGCCCTCGAGCAGTCCAGGCTGGGCTGCAGCACAAACTCAGGGTGCAGCAAGCTTTGCCAGCCACTGCGCTGGTGACTCTGAGCCTGCACCGGTGGCCATGAGCCACAGGGCCATGCACGGTGCCCATGGGCAGGGGCAACCATGGCTGCTTGGGGCCAGCCCACGTGGGAGCGAGCAGGAGCAGACGGCACGAGTGTCACCGTGGGTGCCCGAGCCCAGGCTTGCAGGGAGCCGCTGGCAGCGTAGCAGGGCAGATGAGGAGCGTGTGGTGCGGGCAGCGCGCGGTGCACGGGGCGGGCAGCCAGAGCCGCCGCGTGTGCCCGGGTGAACTGTCTGGCACTGCAGCTGTCACGGCTCACTGAGCTGCCCTCCTGCACAGGGGCAACCCCCATGGCTCCCATCATGCTGCCCCATGAGCACAACCCAGCTCCCTCCACCCCAGCCCCGGCACCCAGCCAAACCCAGACTTACAGGTTCTCCCACTCCCTGCCAGGAGCATGATGGGGTCGGAGAAAGAGAGAGAGAGAGAGAGAAACGTGGTGAACACCAGGTATGCACCCCCACTCCCCGCAGCACACCCAGCCTGGGCACCCCATCCCTTGCCACCACAGCTCTACATAGGGACCCCTCCTCACTTCCCCCCAGCCCCCTGCAAGGGTGCACTCAGAGCACCCAAGCTGCCTGACCACTCCTCAGGACAAGGATCTAGCTGGTGCTGCCAAGGCCCTGCCTGCACCCGCCTGGCTGGGGCAGGCAGGGACGGCCAGGATCACAAGGCATGGGTAGGACAAGGTGGCAGCATGGGGGCCGTACGGCTTCATGCTGAACAAGTCTTTGATGCCCTCAGGGCTGACGGGGCCCTTGTTCTTCTCAGCAACGGACTTCTCCTTGGTCCAGGTCAGATGCACTTTCTCAGGGGCAGCCTCCACCTCATCACCAGGGGACTGAGAGCTGCTGGAGAAGGTAGTGGCATTCTTGTCGTGGATTAGTTGGACCTGCAGAGGGAAGAGGGGAATGGTGGGCAGGGCCTGGGGCCAGCTACCTGCCTGACCGTGTCTTGGTGCCACCCCTCACCTCCTCCTCTGGCTTCTCCTCGCCTTCGGCAGCCTGCTCCTCGGGGACGTTCAGGTGCAGGCGTGTGTTGGCCAGGTTCTTGCGCCGGATGGAGCCACGGGACTCATCCGTGATGCTCTGGATCTGTGCGGGAGGGGTCAGCCAAAGGAGGGGGGCACAAGAGGGCTTGGCTTGGCAGAGCCTAGCCTGAAGCCCAGTTGTCCATCAGGATGAGCACACAAAGCTGCAGGGCAGCTCAGTTCACATCAGTGCCACCACAGGGGTCGGAGCCCACCCAGCCTGTCCTGCAGCCTCACCTCCCGCTCCCGCTCATTCTTGGTGAGGTGCATTTGTTTGAGGATCTGGGAACGCTGCTCCATCACCAGCGTCTTCTCATAGATGTAGGCAGAGATGTCACTCTCATGCTGTGGGGGGAACAGCAGAAATTTGGAGCAGGGCAAGCTGTACCAACTGCTCCCAGGATGGCCCAGCATGTCCCCGTGGTGGTGTGTGCCCCATGTCAGGCTCTCCCATGCACAGCATCCCTGACTGCAGCACGTGCCCCGTCCCAGTACTCACCATCTCCACCACCTCCACCTCTGCGGTGATGCGCAGGTGGTACAGGAACGTGGTCAGGTCCTTCTTCATCTGGATGCTGTTGTCATCCATCTGTGCCACCGTGAAGATGCGCATCTTGCACTTACGCCACACCTGCAAGGGATGGGGGAGGCTCGGGCAGGGCTCAACAGGGCCAAGCCCCGGCCCCACACTGCAGGGCCCAGCCTACCTTGTGCTGCCGCAGGAGGAAGGGCAGCAGCATCAGCATCCCCCCATCATGGACAATCCACCACACGTCGATGTGGCCCTCCGAGAACCGCTCCTGGTTGCCCGGAAACATGGCAACGTTCTTGGCCACCAGCAAGGCCAGGTGCCCAGCTGTGGTCTCTCGCACCAGCTCTGGGAGGGGAAGGGCCACGTCAGCCAGGGCAGCTTGCAGCCCCCTAAGCCTGGCAGTGCCCACCCTCCATGGTGCCTACCAATGAAGTTCCTCCAGGTCTGGTGGTCCTCCTTCTGGCGCCAGTTGCGGGGCCAGCCCACCAGCACTGTGTTGTGCTGCAGCCCCCCCAGCCCGCTGGACTGGATGAGGTGGGACATGCCATCGCGCAGGTTAGAGGAGATCACCACCTGACAAAAGCCCTTCACCTTCTCCGCTTCCATCAGGCGCCGGATGGACTGCAAGGGAGAAGAAGTCAGAGATCCCAGGGCCTCGGGGACGGGCATGGATCACGGGCACAGCAGCTGCCAGGCCCAGCAGTGGCCCGGCCCAGGTCAGATGAGGCAGCCACACAAGGGAGAAGGGTACAGGGTATAGAATGGGGGGTGCAGAGTACGGGGTACAGGGCTGTGAGATGCAGGGTGCAGGCTGTAGGGTGCGGGTCCTCGCAGGGTGCCTGGGTCTCTGTGCCACACAGCAGGCCAGTGGCTTCAGGCCAGGGGGGTGATAGCCAGCTGTGCACAGAGCTGGCACACAACTCTGCACCGTGCAGAGTGGAGGGTGTCCTTGTGCCAGGGCTCTGACAGGTGGCAGAGCAGCAATTAGAGTTATTTACTCAGAGAAATTATAACATGTCTGCATGGGAGAGAAACTGTTTGCTTCCGAGGGCTTAATCTCATTAATGTGCCGCCCCGCGGGTGCGGGGGGTGGGGAGTGCTCTCACTCTGGCGGGGAAAGGCTCCTCTCCCACCTTGCCTGGCACCAGGGCAACAGAGACTGTGGTGAGGGTTGAGGCTGTGGAGCCCTCTCAGCCCAGCAGCACAGCAGCCCCTGGCTGGCCACTGTGCTGTGCTGTGACGTGCCATGCTGTGCCAAGTCCTGCAGCAGCTGGCCAAGACTGGGATCAGTGTGGCTCGTGCCAGCATCTTTGGTGTCTTGGAGGGGAAAAGGGGTCCAGAGGTCCCTGTGGTACTGTGAGCATCAGTGAAGCATTGAGTCCTCAGGCTCTTCCTGATGCCACTCAGAAGCTCTCCAAGCCATCCCAGGGCCACCAGCTCTGGCCATGGGGCAGAAACAACCCTGGGCACCCGGGGACCAGGAGCACCTACTGCTGGCACAGCCTGTCCCCATGCAGGCAGCGCTCACCTCCTCCGCCCTCTGCGCCTGAGGGTGGTTGTCCAGGAAGGTCCCTTCTAACACAGAGGCCACGATAGTGAGGCCCTTCCCAGCCTTGAGCTGTGACGTGAAGGACAGGAGCTGCGGGTGCACCACATTCTGCTCCTGATCCCCACGGACCAGCACCAGCAGCTGCGGCCTGGAAGGAGGGTCCTGCAGTCAGTGCCCGCACCCAGTTTGTCCCTGCCCCAGAACCCTCAAATCTCCATCTCCCTGCCCAGCCTTACCTCCAGTTTTTGGTGTGCGGGGGCCCCTCCTCCAACCGCAGCAGGGCATAGCGGGCTGCACTCAGGGACAGGCCCCGGATCCCATCACCCCATTCCTTCTCCGCCCTGCAGGAACCAGCAGCACATAAGGGATGCCCATGGCTCTGGCCATAGAGCACCACGCTGGCACCCTGGAGCATCCTGGGGCAAGCAGCCTGGGGGAGCTGAGCAGCCACACTGAGAGGCCATGTGGCCACGGGGGCTGGCCAGGACCTGCGGCGCCGTGGCCTCCCTTACCCGCGGTACTCGATGTATTTGTAGATGAGGCCGGCGATCAGCATGGCCACCAGCGCGTAGTACCAGGAGCAGATGAACATCAGTGCCAGGCAGAGGCTCATGCCCAGGAAGGACAGGGTCCTGCAGAGGGCACAGAGCTGTCAGCGTGCCCTGGGGCCCCCACACAGGGATGTCCTGGGGTGTCCCTGTGCTGCCCCGTCCCGCCCAGCTCACCAGTGGTAGTAGCGGAAGCGGGGCCGCCAGTTGGGCGTCCGCAGCAGCGTTTGCACCGCACACGCCAGGTTGACAAACATGTAGCACATGAGGAAGAACCTGCAGGAGAGAGCAGGGGGCTGAGTGGGTGCCCTGTGAGGGACTGAAGTCTCCACATCCCCTGGCCCCAGGGTAGCCAATGCCAGAGCAGGCCCTGCTGATGGACAGAGAAGCAGTGCTGTGGAGAAACAAAGCCTCAATGCTGGCCAAGATGTGACCCCAGAGTTCCTGCAGGGCCCCCCTCTTCCCAGGCAGGGCCCAGGGCAGCAGGTGCGTTCCCCCCCACACTTTGAGTAGAGACCCACACACGCCACCCGCTGCTTGTGAAGATGGGGTCGACAGCACGCTGCCTACATGGAGAGGATGGGAGCCACCTCGTCCAGGGAGGCGATCAGGATCCCGATCTCGCAGATGCAGGCTGTGAGCAGCAGGGCCCATGTCGGCTCCCCGTTGGCTTTGCCATGGCCAAAGACCTGAAGTAGGGGGAGAGGTGTGCGTCAGGCTCTGCGGTGCCCTGTAGCCCTGGGCAAGGGTACTCAGTGCAGCCTGATGAGACTCGACCCTCCCATATACCCAGCCCTGGCAGGAGCAGGGACTGGGAACACTGGGTGCCATGAGCTGGCACTGGCACATGTCCCATCGGAATCTGCCAGGGCAGCAGTCCCAGGGCTGGCTCCTGCTGACAGTACAGTCCCGTTCCCGACAGATCCCGTGGCTCTCCCCACACCCAGCACAGCAGCCCCTGTACCCCCACCAGGGATGAGCCCCAGCTCACAGCCTGGCCACAGCCAGCACAGAGTCGGGCACCCCGTGCTCGGGACGGACACGCAGCCGGGGGAGAGTGCGGCGGGCCGGGAGGGGGCCGGGGCCGCGTGTCCGGACGCATTAGAGGGTGCGGGCGGCGCGAGAGAGAGCTCGGGCTGGGGCTGGCAAGGAGAAGGAGGGAGGATAAAATTAGCCCGCTCTTCCCTGGGGGGGAGCTGTCGGGTTGGATTTGGAGAGATGAGGTTGTGGGAACGCGTCTTCAGAGAGCAGATAAAATATGAAGCGGCACGGCAGCGGGGGGGGAGGGAATTCTGACCTTTCCCGACACTCTCCTCCCACCGACACCGCAGCCGGAGCCACCACGGCCGCCCACCGCCGTGCCGGTGCCGGCGGGATGAGGCCAGGAAGTGGGGCCGCTCGGGCAGCGACGGTGCCGGGAGGAGGCAGGGTGGGGTCCCACCGGTCTCTCGTGCTGGTTGGATCTGCAGCCACAGTGGGCGCTCAGGGTGGGGAAGCACCAGGCTCGGGGGTCACCTACCCTGAGGAAGGGTACGATCCCATCCCTGGAGATGGCTTGCAGGAGGCGGGGGGCTCCGGTGAGACTCTGCAACCCAGCCCCACAGGTGGAGAAGAACGAGCCAATGACAATGACCCACGGGGACGGCCACGCCAGGGTGCCAACCACCAGGTTCCCGTTGACGGCCTCACCAAACCTGCGGGGCATCAGCATCACCTGCGGTGCCATCCTATCACCGAGCCCCGAAAGCAAGAGCGGCACAACCCAGCCCCCCACAAGGACACCACTTTGGGGGGATGTCACACAACCGGCCAAGGGCCCACCCCCTCAAGGAGTGAGCAGTGGAGCAGGGTCAGAGGTTGCCAGGGGTCTGTGTTCATTCCTGTACCCATTAGCGAGGACAAGGACAAGGGGAGGTGTGGGACAGGACAGGGACAGGACTCTTCATCCCTGTGCCAGGGGGGCAATGATGATGCATGCAGTTGGATCCTGTTTGTGTTGGTGCTGGCGACCCAGAAGTGTCACCTGCCACGTGCAGTGAGCAGGGCTGCCCCAGATAGGCAGGAGCACAGGCAGCTCTGCCTGTTGACAAACAAGTGGCTGCCTGCAGTCCCGGAGTGGGAGGAATGCAGCAAAACACGGATGGTTGGGGTGCACACAAGCCCCCGGTGCCCGTTACAAGTTCCAGCTCCCTTGCCCAGTGACACCCCCAATGCCCTCATTATCTGCCCAGTGTGTCCTGGTTGCAGCCTTTCCCACACCTCTGCCTGTCTCTGGGGCTGCCCCTGCCCCAGCCTGTTCCAGAGGGGTGCCAGACCCTCCCCATGCCCCCCATGGCCTTGGGACACTCACTTGTCACGCAGGACGACCCCCTCGATGCATGCTCCGAAGAGGACAACAGAGCTGATATCTGCCAGGTAGTCAAGGAGAGCCAGGAGGATGCAGAGTCCTGCCCGCCCAGCCAGTGGGTGCTGGGACCCTGTCCCAACCCAGTGAAGCACCCGAGCTGATCTGCCCTGCAGAGCCAAGCCACCCAGCCCCACAGCCCAGGCTCAGGCAAGCCCTGAAGGATACAGACCGCAGAGGTGGTGGCAATGGCCAGGATGGTGCCTGTGGGGATGGACTTCTGGGCATCCCGCAGGTCTCCAGAGCGGTTGGAGCCAGCCATGATGCCTGGGCAAAGAGGGGATGGTGTCAGGGGAGCAGAGCTACAGCCCATACCCGTCCCAGAGACCGTCATGCTAGGCACCGTGTGAGCCCCGGGCACAGCAGGGCACGGCTCGGTGTGCGCCAGGATGGGAAACAGCCACGATGGGCAGCGGAGAAAGCGCTGCTGCGGCTTGGGGTACCCAGCCTGCTCTTCTCATCCCCCCCAGCACTTCCCCCCCTACCCCAAACCGCAGTCTGAGGCCACTCAAGGATTAGGTTCAAAAGCTCTCAAGTGCCTTGTCTCATTAGCCCTTAATTAGCTCAAGCAGGAACGGTGGCTGCCGCAGGGGCAGGGACAGGGTCCAGCCCCGACGCTGCTCTGGGAGGGCAGGAGGTCACGCAGGGACACGGCTGCACAGGCGGGTTCAGCACAGCCCGAGGGATGACCCCTGCTCCGGCCGCAGCGGCAGCCGGGGCAGGACCGCACAGCCCGCGGCACCGGGGGACAGGCGGCCTGCGGAAACCGGGACCTGCTGGGGAATGGGCGGCGGGAGGGATGGCAGCGGAGGCTGAGCGGCTGCCGGGGACCCCGCAGAGCCGGACCCTCCAGCGCTCGCCACGCCTTGGGCAACCCGGGGGCTCCCGCCGGCCTCGGCCCCGGCAGAGCTGCAGGGAGCCCCGGAGGCTGCGCCCCGCTCGGCTCCGCAGCGGGACTGGGGTGGGGGGGCTCCTCTGCCCCCGGAGAGCTAAAAATACCGAAGCGGCGGGACGTCAGCGCGCACCGGGCGGCACCGTCAGATCTGGAGCGCGGGCGGCTGCGTGGGAGGCGATGGCGACCAGCCGCCCCCGCGACGCCGCTGTCACCGCCGCACCCACCGCGGGGGCGGCACACGTGGGGCTCCGCGGAGCACGCCCGGCGGCACGTGCCCGGTGCGCCCGCGGCACGGAGCGGGGCCGGCGGCGACTCCCACCTGTGACTGAGGGGAAGTAGATGCCGACGAGCAGGGTGAAGTAGGACGTCATGTCGCTGAAGACGTAGGGCTGGTCCATGTCCACTGGGGTGTCAGGGGAGCTCACTGAGGGCAGCCCTCGTTTCTCCACGATCACGCCCTTGGTCAGGTATGAGCTCCAGAGGTTCTCTGTGAGGAGAGAGGAGGCCGGGCAGTGCTGCCGGCCTGAGATGCCCACAAGCCCCCACACCCGGCACCTACACCACAAGCTCCCGGCACGGCATCTCCACCCCACAGAAATGGAGCTGGGGGTGTCTGGCTCTTGCACCCCTTCCCCAGCCTCACTGAGCAGCCGGCTCAGCCAGCAGACGGGGCCACGGGCATCCAGAGGGTGAGGATGGCAGCACAGGTGGGCAACCAGAGCAGGTTCATACTGCTGCTGGCAACGTCCCCACAAGATACTGGAGCAGCTGACATGGGATTGCAGTAGCAAATAATTAAGAGGGTAATATAATTAATGCTGATCAACACAGGTTTAAGGGAAGTGGATCGTGTCAAAGTAACTTGATAATGTTTTTGATGGGATTATGAGTGCGGGGCTGATGTAACAGGCTTAGCATCCCTCCGTGTGCTGCTTTGGCCGCAGATTGCAGGGAGAAACTGGAGCAGTGGAGAGCAGCCAGCACCGGGCAGGGCAGGCAGAGGCAACTGCCCTTGGTGTGTCACTGCCAGGGGGCCACAGAGAGGAGCAAAGGGGCTCGCAAGGACCAGCCCTCAGCCCCCGGCACTGAGCCCCCTTCATGACTGCTCACAGGTGACAGGTGGGGCTGACAATCCCTTTTGGCCTCACCTGTCTCATCCTCCCTCAAACGTGTGTTTCTCCCCACAGGGAGACCCCTCACCTAGGGCACAGCAAGCCCCAGTCATCTCTGCCAGGGTCAAACTGTGCCACCTGTCTCAAGATGCTGCTGGGCTGGTCACCCTTGCCACCAGCCATCCCAGACTAGAGTCCTCTGAGACTCTGTCCTGATTGCTGCCTGTTGCCCTGAGAGAGACCAGCTGGGTGGTCTGCACCCCCTCCCCAGCAGCACCAGGAGCAGGTTCCACCCAGCAGCCAGGAACTCCTTTCCTGACCCAAAAGACCTCAGAGTGGAACACCATTGGGAGGCTCCCTGTGACTGCACTCCACTAATCACAGTCACAGCTGCAGCCCTGAGCACCACGTGCTTAGCCAAGTCTGAGCTCCCATGCCTGTGTCCATGCAGGCACCAGGGCAGGATGGCTGGGCCAGCCCCGCAGCCATCAAGAAGGACTGATCCTCCTCGTGGCTCTGCTGCTTTCCTGAGTCCCAAAACCCACTCCAGCACGGGGGTCTGCAGACACCCTCTGAATGTGGCACAGAGCATCAGCCCCTGCCACCCACTGCTGAGCATGAGCACCTGGCAGATTTACCAGCATCTCCAGAAAAAGAGGTCATCAGCGGCTCCTCCTATCAAATTCACGCATCTTTCTGTGGTCCTGGCCACTCTCCCAGCAGGGCTGTAGCCACCGTAGCTAAGGGGCCCCAAGGGGTGATCACTTCTCTCAAAACCTCAAATCAATACCAGCCTTTCCAAAGGCCAAGAGGAAACAGAGGGAGGATTTATTCCTCCCCAGCCTTTGGGCATCATTCTGAGCCACCCTGCTGGCTGACACAGGCTGCGTGCAGGTGGCTGCAGCACCCTGCTCTGTCACCCGGTGCACGAGTCTGTCCCACTGCCCAGCACAGAATGAGCACAGCTCACTGTGCCTCAGGAGCAGAGCAGCCCCCAGCAGGGATCTCCCACATGCCCTCTCACCTGGATCCAGCACTGTTTGCCCCCACAACACCTGGCATGGCTGAGGAGCCACGCTTAGCACGGCCTCCCACAGCACACCTCCACCAGCCCCGCTGGCAGAGCTGCCCAGCAGGCACAGCCACTGCCCCGCCACAGTTCCCTTGCACTTCCTTCCCCTTGCTCCATTCCCATGCCTCTGTCAGCACGTGCTCACCTTGGATGAGGCCGCTGGCAGCGCCGGGGATGCCCTCTATCTCCGTGACATTGTTCATGGTGAAGTACTCATCGCAGGTGGCATTGAGGAAGCGGGAGGTGCAGAAAAGCTCCCAGAGCTTGGAGCCAACTGTCTCGTTCCCCTCCACCACCATCTTGGTGCAGAGGTCGAAGCCGTGGCGTGAGAGGGTCCTGTTGCCCAGGAGGCAGATCCTGGGGGGACACAGGCACTCAGCACTCAGCACTCGCACACCCCAGCCCTGCTGCATCCCTGCAGGACCCCATAGTACTCACGGGAAGCTTGGTGGGTCAAAGGCCGATTTGATGACACCAGCATAGATGGCAAGGATGGAGAGGATGACACAGCCCAGGAAAACCAGGGCAAATTTGTTGACGTACTTGACACCCACGAACACGACGGTGGCCATGCAGGTCAGCACACAGGTGCCGTACACACGCATGTTGTTGAGCATCGCGGCCGCCTCCCCGCTGGCGTCCTCTGCCTTGAAGATGGCCATGGCCGGGAAGATGTAGGCCTGGGAAAGAGTCATGGCATCACCACCTGGCTAACAGCCTGCAGAGGGGCCCCAGGGAAGGGTCCCTCAGGCCCCCTGCCCTGCCAGGAGCTGAGCCCATGGCACTGCACAAGGCAAGGACCAGGTACCTACCAGCAGGATTTCGATGGTGCCCAGGATGTACATGGCACCGGCAAAGGTGGTGCCCAGGTAGAAGCAGAGCCCCACGGCCCCACCAAACTCGGGTCCCAGGGAGCGTGAGATCATGTAGTAGGAGCCACCCGCTGTAAGAGAGAGCAAAAGTGGGTCCCAGCCAGACCTCAGTGACACCCTCAGCCCTGTCGGGTATCCCAGAGGACAGACTGGAGCCAGGATAGCCATAGGCCCTGCTCCAGCACTGAGCAAGATGCAGAGCAGCAGGAGTGACCACTCTGGCAGAATCACTCCCCAGCAGCCCAGCAGCCAGGTGCAATGGCCAATGGCTCAGGTGTTCCCTGGACACCGGATAGGAGCAGGAGCCCCAGGGACCTGGGCCATACCCTGCTTCATGCTCCCAGAGGAGCCCTTAGAGCTGGGCTGCCAGGATCGATGGTCCCGCTGCGGCAGCAGGATGATAAATAGCTTTAATTACACCCCGCGTTGGGCTGTCAGTGCTGTGCCCAGCCTGGCGCAGCTCACGGCTCCCCAGGGCTCTGCAGGGCTGGCATGTTCTGGGGGAGGCAGCCAGGGCACGCACCGGGCAGACCCCGTGGTGCCTCCTGGGGGACAGAGCCCGCACACAGCAGCGTCCCTGTGTCCGGCGGTGGGAGAGCCCATCCCATCACCCAGCCCGCGGCACTCAGCACGCCCTGCTCCCATCCTCCTGCCGTGTGTCTCCCGGCTCCCCGCGGCCTCGCCAGTCTGGCGGAGGGAGGAGCCGCGGCTGGCGGCTCTCGCTGCCATCTGCACCTCGCGGCTTTGGGGACGGGTGGCGGCTCCAGCACTGCGCTCCCCCGGGCCGTGGGGATCCCGCGCGGGCTGGTGGCAGAAGGCTGGGGAGCGGCTGGCAGCCCCGGGGGATGCTCTCTGGGAAAAGCCCCTGCAGGCACCCCACCCGGCAGAGACCAGCTGCCCGCACACGTGGCACACGCACGGAAGTGGGCTCGGCTCTACCTGGCACCACACCGTTGGTGGCGATCGCACTCATGGAAATGGCCGTCAGCATCGTCTGCAGGAAGAAACACAGTGTGTTCAGGAGCTGGGCAGAGGGACGGGGGAGTGGACGGGAGAGCTGGGGCCATGCTAGGACATGGGGCTCCCTGGGGCCATGCTGACATGTGCCACAGGGCAGGGATGCCCAGGGAGGATGAATGGAGAGATGTGTGTGTGCGTCGGTAGGCAGGGCTGTTGGCTGGCAGCACAGCTGAGACAGCTGAGCCCTTGGAGGGGCTGGCAGCGCCGGGGCACCTCAGGCTGCACAGGACACTGGACAAGGCCAGCCTTCCCAGCCTCTGCCCTGGGGTGACTGTCCTGGCGAGGTGGCCCTCTGCATGGTACCACAGCAGGGGACCCCCGGCACATCCCCCTACATGGCAGCTATGATCTGGGTCACCATTTGAGCACCATTCCACTGCTGATTCCTCTGGGAAGCTGAAGGCTTCTCCTCACTCTAAGTGGGGCAGGAGCTAGGGCATGGGCAGAAGCTGGGGCAGGAGCAGAGCTGGGGCAGGGATGGTGGGATGGCAGCTAGTGCACCTCTCCACAGTCCAGATTGGTGACCACCTGGTCATAGGCAAGGCCAGTGAAGGCTTATTTGGCTCCAAAACTCACACAGGAGCAGCAGAGGAAGACCATGCAGAATGACTCCATGATGCCAGCGATCCCCACCACCCAGGTGAGACGCAGGAAGAGGATGACTCCAAAGATGTTCTGAAGGCAGGGCAAGTAGACACCCATGAAGGTGCCCATCCGTGGGGCCTGTTGAGGAAACAGCAGTTGTCAGGGCTCAGCGGCCTACCTGTCCCACTCCTCCCACAAAGCAGCCAGGAACCCAGGGTAAAACTGCCCCTGGTTGAGGCCAAGGGGTGCCGTGTTCCCAGGGCAGTCTATGGCCTGGCACTACACAGGCAAGGGCTGGAGAGGGAGGGAAGGTTACCTCCCTCCTAAGTCCTCACCTGCACCGGCTTCTTCTTGCCTCCATCATTGTTCTCAGCCTCCTCGTGCTCCCGGCTGCCCTGTGGCAGGTTGGTGTAATTCGCCAGTCCACTCAGCAAGGATGAGACCATAGGGCTTGTGTCCATCTCCTCCTGCAGAGAGCAGATCCCGAGTCATGAGGACAGTCCCTTGGGACCCCAGCCAAGCCCAGGAGACCTCAGCAGATGCTACCCCACTACCTACCCCTCCAGGAGTGACTCTGGCAGTGCAGCAACCCTGGCCTGGGGCTCTGGCATGTTCCAGTGCCCAGGGTGCAGGTTGGGTGCTGTGGGACTGCTGCTTAGCTCAGCTCCCTCCCCCTGCCCCACGCCTGCATGCCCTACCTCGAAGAGGGCCATGTTCTTGCCATCGTACTCTTTGCCCTTCTCCAGGTCTGTGCTGTTAATGAAGGGGCTGCTCTCCTTGGGATTGCCATCACCTGCAAAGACACCACTGAGTCAGTCAGGCAGCCCCTGCCCCACCCACACCTGCAGAACATCCCCCCCATAGGTGTGAGGGGTCACGGCTGCCCGTGGCTCCTGCAGGAGAGCTGCCAGGGCTGTGGGCACCACGCTCGCACCCAGACCCAGCACAGGCAACGGCAGGCCGGCATCCCAGCCAGCAGCATCACCTCCCACACCACACACGGGCAGGGGCTGCCATCCCCAGGAGCCACACGCTGCCCTGCCGGGCCGTGCTGACACGTGGGCCCGCCGGAGGGCATCCACGCAGTGAGGCGAGCAGAGCGGATCCGGGGGGAGCCCTCTGGCGGGATGCACGGCAGCAATAACTCACGGCGCGGGCTGCCTGCGGGTGAGCGCGCCGGGCCTGCCCCCAGCGCTGCGTCTGCAGGGGCAGGATCTGCATGGCTGCTCAGCATCAGTGCACAGGGACGGTCCCGGCACAGTGCCGGGGAGTGGGGCCACTGGCCAGGTGTCTGGTCCTCCTCCCAGACACGCACCACGGGAGTGGGGGCCACAGGGCGGGATGTGACATCACTGTTGCCCAGGGCGGTGGAGCCACCCACAACATTGCCAGGCCCATAGAACTACCAGGACAGGGGCCACAGCCGCTCACTGCATTAATGACCTAGTGCAGAAGAAACCTGGAGTTGGCTTAATAGCGATGAAAACAGCTGAGCTGCAGAGCAGCAGAAATAAATCAAGCTGGAAATGGAGCAGCAGTGAGGATGGTGCTGCCGGAGCAGCACGGCTCCAAGAGAATGTCCAGAGCAGGCAGGGACCAGGGCATGGGGGCCAGGACCTAAAGGACACAGTCTTGGGCAGAGCAGCTGAGGAGGCACCCACAGCACAGGAAAACCTGGACAGCCAGGCTAGTCCCCAGCCCTCAGTGGGGGGAGAGAGGCTCCCTGCCACACACTCATCCTACCACCACAGCCCTGCAGCCAGAGCAGCCACATTGCCATTGGCCACCGCACTGCTGGGCAGGTTGCCCACATGGGCAGGGTCACAGACCAGCTCCACACTTTGGGACCAGGGAGAGAACTGCCCCCTCCACCATCCTTCAGCATGGAGCCCAGGAGTGCGCCAGGCAGAGGGACGGTGCCCTACCAGTGTAGTCACCCACTCATGGTGGCAGCCACAAGACAAACCCTGCGACCATTTGGAGCATCCTGGTCCTTTGAAGACTGCCATTCTCCCGCCAGTTGACTCATATTCGGGATCCTGGAAGCCTGCGTGCAGCAGTGATTCACCATCTGCAACTCCCTGGCAGACAGGGTGCTCCTGGCTGACCAGGAGGTGAAGCCTCAAGTGCTACAGGTGACACAGACCTGTGGGCTGGCTCCCAACTCCCACCATCCCTGGGCTCCTCCAGCAAGGGACAGCAGGGCAGCAGGGTCCCTAAGGGTACAGCCAAACACCAAGGCACAGCCCGCAGGCTCCTCCTGTGCAGGAATGGCCATGGCAGGGGCATTGGGACACCCTGGCCCACAGGCTTCTCTCCAGAGTCCCCTTGGACACACACCCAGCACCCCAGCTTACACCACTGGCATGTGACTTCCCTGTATCTCCCACAACAGGTCTCATCACGAACCTCACGCAGTCCTTGCTCTGTGTTCAGTCTAAAGCCCCACTGAACCCTGCTGTCATTAGGTAACAGCAATGGTACGGGCTGGCTACCACCCACTCGCCACGGCTCTTGCCCACCTGCACCAGCTCTGGGGACCACACTGGTGTGAAATGTCCACCACGCTGACAGGACACTCTCCAGGCTGATGCTGTGGCCATCCCCAGTGTGGCAACACAAGGCTGTAGGAGCAGGGATGGCTCGAATTCACCTCCCCCTTGGGGCTGGGTGGCACCGGGGGACACGGGCAGTTTGGCAGGGAGACGTGCTGGAAACACAGCAAGGCTCCGGGACCCCTCCGGGAGAACGGAGCCCGCGGGGGCCTCGCCTCACCGCCTGGTACCCAGCCGACGACATCATCGTGCAGGTTTCCATGGCAACGGCGAGCCACGGCCGCCTCGGCTCCCGCTCTTATGTAACGGCGCAGGCAGCCGGACGCTGGCCCCACATGGCACCCGCGCCCCGGCCCCCCGGCGCCCGATGGACGGTGCGGCCGGACCCCCGGCCCCAGCGCACCCCGACCCACGGGACTGGCCCCGCTCGGCTCCACACCACAGGCGCCAGCAGCACCCTGGGGCGCCCAAGCTCCAACCCATGGCACCACCACAGCACCCACAGCTCGCAGTCTCCCCACCCCACCTCTGGCTCCTCAAGCCGGGGCCACGGCCCGTGCTGACATCACCCAGGCTGCTGGGGCTGGCCCGCGGCGCAGGAGCCCCTCGCCTGCTGATGCTGCTGCGAGGACCAGCACTGGAGAGGCCCGGGGCTGCTGAGCATGAGGATGCAGCACGGCTCGGGGAGACTCAATCTCCCACCTCGCTGCAGCCCCACAGACGGGAAGGAGTTAAGCACCAGGGCGCAGGGTCCCAGGTGACAAAGCGCTCCCGCTTCTGCTCCTGCTCCTGACGGAGACCATTTTGCCGCAGCGGGGCTGGTGCAGCCTCTCCCCGGTAGCTGCCTCAGACCCGTGGTCTGAAGTCAGGGGCAGCCAGGGCAGGCAGCAGCAACGCACCCATCCCTCACCTGCCGCTGCCACGGCCAGCCCTGCCCGGCGGCACAAACAGGGTGCTGCCTCCCGGCCCCGGGGACACGTGGGACACCGCCAGTCCCAGCAACGCCCACGGGGGCTGCCCGTGGCCCGCTCCCCCAGTGCAGCCAGGACAGAGCAGCGCAGGGCCGGAGCGCTGGACGGGGCTAGCAGCCCCAAGGCCAGCAGCCGAGCCGGGAGAAACGGTGTGAGCAGAGCTGAGCCGAGTCGTGCCAGGCTTCGATCCCGGCGCTCAGCCGCCCCCCTCCCCAGGGATCACTCAACATGAATCGGCCTTTTAATTTGCTGCGGCGGCTGGAAGGGCTGGCAGCGGGATCGCTGGCAGGAACCCGCAGCCCCGCCGTGGGCACCGCGCAGCCCCGCTCTCAGCAGGGCTTCCACCAACCTGTCTGCCCGGGGCAGCCCAGAGCAAACGCGGCAGCGCCAAAGGACCGTCACAGCACCCTCGGAGCCCCCCAAGGCAGCGCTCAGGCAGCAGCAGCAGCCACAATTTGATCTTGTAATGGCTTTTTACTTAGCCCTAAATTGGTTGGGAAGCGTCATGTCCCTTATCCCAAATCCTCCCTAATCGCTTTACACGGCGCGGGGCACTGAGCACTGGCCGGGGTAGCCCCAGCAGCCACCCCCCACGGGCTAATTAACCAGAGCTGCTGCCAAGGTTGCTACCCGACCACGGCCGGCCGTCCCCTGCGCAGCATCCAGAGCACAGTGAGCCCCAGCCAGGGACATCGGGCACCAGGACTGCGGCACTGCCCGGGAGGTGCAGTGGGTGAGGGGGGCCGTGGCGGGGATAGCCCCGACCTCACAGCCCTCTGCGCCTCCTGCACAGGGCTGCTGACAGCTCCGGAATCCCCTGTGCCACCCCCACTCCGATCCCCTCAGCCCAGGGGCAGCAGCAGGGCGAGGGCTGCTCGTGGCACCCTGGGGCTTCCCTGGAGGTACACAGGACACCTGGACTCCCGGGGCTCTGCCTGCAGCAAGGGGCACCCCAGGATGACCCCAGCAGGCCAGGGAGCACATGGGCGAGCACGTGGCCCCGGCTGATGTCCCCAGCTGCTGCCGTTTTGCAGGAGCTGCTGGCCAGGAAGGGCACGCTGCTGTTCTGTCACCTCCAGCTATCAAGGGGACTTGGCTATACACACATTGCCTGGCCCCGGGCTGTTGGCCTGGGGTGCCTAAGGCAGATGGGGACGGCCAAGGTATTTTTATGACAGTGGCATCTCTGCACCCACCTGGCTTCCTCCTACCCTGCACAGGAGTGTCTGACAGCTGCTCTGGGGAGAGTGACCCTTGGAGAGGCCACACAGCCCTTGCAGCCCCAGTGAGGCAGAGAGCACTGATGATCAGAGCAGTGCTGGCTTGTGCTGGCAGTGTCACAGCAGTGCCAGCTCCAGCTGCAGCATGGCAGGGGAGCGGGGACGGGGGTCGGGGTGGGATGGTGGAGTAGGATGCTTCCCCCCCCCCATTCCAGGGCTACGTTTTCCCTCTCCAGCCAGCAAGCACACCCAGTGGCCTTTTGGGCTGGATTCCTTCACTGCCTGACCCAAATTGGACCAACTGCTACTTCAGACCTATCCTCTTCCTTCCTAAACCCGGGATTATCCTCCCTTTGATCAGCCGGCCCTGCAGCGCAGGATTTCCAGCACAGGCGTTTTGGCTGGCTGCATTTAAACAGCTTCCCGGATTCTCCGACAATCCAAGCCCTGCCTTGGAAATAACCGTGGACACAAGTTCAGCAAAGCTCCTGGCCCTGGATCTGGGCTCCCCAGGCATCCTGGTGCCCCCGGGCTGGGTGTCAGCATGGCACCCTGCAGTGGGGCTGCGGCTGACATCCCAACATCCCAACCAGAGCAGTGCAAGGTGCCAGCCCAGACACTGCAGGCAGCAGCCCTGCCTGCTCCCCACTCCCACCATCTCCCCTGAGGGTCTGCACTGGTCCAGCCCTTGTTGGGTTGCTGGGGCTGGAGCCCTTCCAGCCATTGTCATGCGGCTCACGCATGCTGTCCAGAGCATGACCTGAGTGGGGACACTGCTGACCTTTCTGACAAATAAGGCCTAAGTGGCACTCAGGGCTTCAGAGGTCGTGCTGGGCCTGGCAAGTTGCTGGACAGCCAGCACTGGAACAGCCAGGACGTGTGGAGGGGGCCCACTGGCATGCAACAGTTTTGCTACCCGAGGGGTTTTCCATAGTCCCTGCAGACAGACCTCATGATGGGAGTTCAGCTCAGCCTTGGCATGGGGGAACAACCCACCCCCCCACTGCAACCACCCTTGTCACAGGTGTGGGGAGCTCTGCTGAGCCTGAAGACAATCCCTGCTCCCCCAAGTCCCCTGCTTCCTCCAGCCCTTCACCCACTGTCCCACAGGGCATCATCTTGCCAAGCTCAGCTCCAGGGACAGTCTGCCTGGTCCATCTGTAGTGGCACCGTGTCCAGCCCTCCTGCCAGACCCCAGCATGGCTGAACCGCCTGCTGCCACGCCGCTGGCACAGCCGCGATGGAAATCAGTGAGTGGGAGAGATCCTGGTGCTGCAGAGGGCAAGGGGAGGGCAAGTGCCCAGGGAAGGGCACGGCTGGGGGCCAGTGCGACAACCCCAGCCCGGCAAGGTGCCGCCAAAAGTCTCCTGCCAGCCCTGACCTTGAGCAGAGCCGCAAATAAACAAGCAAATAAACAGACTGGGGTCGGCAGAGCAGAGGAATACATGGAGCCTGTCTGTGGCTGTGCCCAGAGCCTCCTATGGGCAGCCGGGACCCCCACAACCACTGCCATAGTGCTCCCGGCTGAGGCTTTGGCAGACCCCACGAGGGGACCTGGAGGAGAGACTTGGCGGCGTCTGGGAGGGTCAGAGGGGCAGTGCAAGTCCTCCTGTGCACACACTGCAGCCCATCCCCGTTCCTGGCAGGAACACCGCAAGAACGGGCCTGTGCTGCCTGGCTGCCGGGTGCTGGACGTGGCCCCGAGAGGAACGGGGACCCTCACACAGCTCGGTAGTACCGGATGCAGGGAGGGGCTGGGGCCAAAGCGCCAGCAGTGACGGGGCTGCTGCGGGACCGAGCGGCCCCTCGCCGGCGGCGGACAGCGGCCCTGCGCCGGGGCTGCGCCAGGGCTGCAGCGGGACGGGGCACAGCTCGGCGCGGCACGGACTGAACCGGACCGGACCGGCTCCACTCGGCATGACAGGGCTCGCTTCGGCTCAGCTGGGCTCGCTTCAGCTCGGCCCCGGGACGAACGACTCCTGAGGCCCCGGAGCAGGGCCCGGGTGGCCACTTCAGCACCGCGGACAGAGGCGGCGGCCTCAGAGTGTGGGGCGGCGGGGGGGCGGCAGAGAGTGGGGGGCGGGAGCGGAGAAGGGAGCGGGGGGCGGCTGCCCGGGATGGGGAGGCGGCTGCCGGAGATAG
>VWZV01014002.1:14818-37170 GCA_013397155.1 Irena cyanogastra | reverse complement strand
GCGCCAGGCGTGGGGGGGAACTAGGGCAGCGCTGCGGGTCCGGCTGGGGCGGGCGGGACGGGACGGGACGGGACGGGACGGCCCCGCAACCGCACCGACCCTGTACTCGCCCCAGCCCCGAACCCCGCCTCCAGCCCCCGCACCGGCCCCGCATCCACCACCAGCCCCCGCACCCGCACCAGCTCCCGCACCGGACCCCTGCGCAGCCTCGGGACCTGGAACACACTCTGGGGCAGAACCTGTGCCTGCGGGACAACGCGTTAGAGGCGGCTGAGGCCTGGGATCAAGGCAGCCCCTGCCCCGCGCCAGGCGCTCCCGGGGGGGGCGGCTCCCGGTCGGGCAGCACCACGTCATGCAGGGGACCCCTCTGCGGGCATCAGGGCCCCGGCCGTGGATGGAGAGTCCTGCCCCAGTAGCAGGACGACCCAGGGTACCCAGGGAGCGGGGGGACGTCCAGACCACCCTACAGTGGGGCTGAGAGGACAGCAGAGATTGACCCTGCTCTGCCCAGCTGACCTGCAGCATAGGGAATACTGCCTGCAGAGAGGAGCAGGCGTGATGTCACCTCCCCTGGTGACCAGGGGGCCGAGATCACACCCGCAACAACCTCCTCAGACCCGGAGAAGGTTTGCAATGGGGCCAAAACCCCCAGGCCCTGTGCTGGCTACGGAGGCCCCAGCTCTTGCAGCTGTCACCCACAGGGCCAAGGGCACAGGCCACTCTCGAACTGGGACCCTGCAGGGCTGCTTGAAGCCCCCTGTTTCTCATGCACTTAATCCAGGAGGATCCCCCAACCGGAGCTGGCTGCAGCTCCCAGCGTCTCCTCCAGCACAGGCTGAGATCATGACAGCCCGCTGGCCTCCCTCACTTCTTGACGGCTGTAATTAATTGTTTACTTTCTCCTGGTGCGGAGCCAGCTGCTCCGCAGCGCGGATGCTCCCCGGCCTGACCTCGCGGTCAGCAGAGAGGCTCAGACCCCTCACCCCAGCCCGGCAGGCAGCACTGATCCCTGCCCTAGGGCTGCAGCCAGGACCCTGGGACCTGGCATCCCTGGGGAGCTGCAGCACCACAGCTCCAGCTCCATGCAAGCAGCACAGGAGGGCTGCAGGGAGGATGGGCAAATCAGGGTGGGCACCCCCCACCCAGGACTCTGTGTGGCAGTCACCACGCGGGGCTGCCCCTGTCCAGCTGCAGCAGCACCAACCCCTCACACCTGCATCCCTCGGCCCCGAGCAGTAGCCAGTGCTGGAGCAAGGGGCTGGCCCACTCCCAAGGGTTGGGACTGGAAGGAAGGGGCAGCAGACAGGATGTAGTGGACAAAACCACGGTCTCATGTGGGCCTGGGGGGTCAGAAGGCACCCCCAGCCCCCTCAAGGAGGCTGTGGCTGGCCAGAAGGGCAGCAGGCCACGGTCCAGCCAGCCATGGTGAGTGCCAAGCACCAGAGGGTGGTTTTTTGCAGGAGGCCACAGCGCGTGGGCTCGGCACAAGAGGGATTTTCCTACTAAAACAGATGCGGGGGAGGGAGCACGTGAAAGACCACTAATCCCCTAATCCCTGGATTATGGCTCCATTTCAGGGGTTGGGATTTGACGGCAGCACAGGGGGCTACGCTATCAAGACTGCATGGCTTAGCCTGTGCGCAGGGTCCCACCAGCGTGCGGGGACAAACTGGGAGTGTCTCTGAGGCAGAGGAGACTGAGGGGGCTTGGTCCCCCGGCAGAGCACTGGCCTTAACCCTGGCCAAAATGCCCGTGACTGGGGTATCGGGCGCAGCATGTCGAAAGGAGAGAGGTCTGGCACAGTTTGGGCATCATCCATGGCCTCGCACTGCTCGCAGTTGTGCTGCAGGCAGCACAAGGGCATGGGCAAAGAGGAAGGCAGACACTTTTCCCTGGCCATGGAGTGGGGGATCAACTGCAAGTGGCCCCTGAGTCCGAGCAGCAGGCAGGATCCTGGCACCAGGCCAGGCAGAGCATCAGTGCCCCACTTAACTGCAAGAGGCTGCCCAGGAATGACGACGGAGAGCGGCCAAGCCAAGAAGCATCCCTGCAAAGCGTCCTGTACCCCTGCAGAGACTCCTGAGAATGTCCCAGACCCCTCTGCATAGAGCCTGGGTAGGGGGAACCATTCTCAGAGACATTCCCAGGGCCAGAATCCTGGTGGCCAGCCACACAGCCCTTGCCTGTCCTATTACCAGCAGCGGTCAAACCTCCCAGGAGTGAGACACGTGCTGGAGTCACTGGGAAACCTCCTGAGGGCAGGGAGCAGGCAGCCTGGCAGTGTGCCACCCGGGCACTGAGGGCAGCTGTGCTGTGGAGATGCTGGTCAGCACATTGCACTGCCTGCTGTGATCCCTGGACACTGCCAACAGCCTGCCCATCCACATCCTGCCAGGACGGGACACCCTGCACTGAGGGCTTGAGGCACGAGGACAAGCAGCTCACAGGGATACGAAGAGCTGGGGCAGGAGAGACCCCAAGACGATGGAGGTGCAGCACGACACAAGGGCAGTGATGCCAGCCAAATGTTGTAGCAGGGGGTGTGCATCACAGTGTGCCCTCACCATGCTGTCCTTACAGCCCCATGAGCTCAGGGGCAACACATCCTGCAGCACTTTGGCAGGATGGAGTGCTCTTATTCATGTCCATCAGGGCCCTGCCACCAGCATGGGGCAAAAGCAGAGCCCAGACCTGACAGGGGCACCAGCTGGGACTTGACACCAGCTGCAGCAGCAGGACAGGACACGGAGGGAGGTACAGTGTCTGTGGGGATGGCTAGGGAGCCACGGGAGCCACTGCAGCTGCATGAGCCTGAGAGCAGAAGGGCAGCAGTGGGGCAGGGCTGGCAGGGCTGTGAGCTCCTGCGTCAGGCAAGCCCAGCACAGGGCGCAGCTGGCACAGCGTCCCCAGCTGCCCTTGCCCAGATGTCTTGCCAGCAGCAGGGCCACGGCAGTGGGCGGCTGGGCAGCCTGGCACAGGGATCAGCAGTGGAAGCAGCCTCCTCCCACCAGGCCCTGCTCCTGGCGACGCAGCTGAGGAGCCCCCATGCAGCCCTGTGACAGTTGCAGTACCCTGAGGATTCCAGGCAGCCGCTGTTGAGCCAGGGCCAGAGGGCCCAGTGATGGCCAAGGCGCAGCTGCATGGCCACTTGCCAGCTGCTGCCAGAAGGGTTTGGGTGCAGGATCAGCTGATGAGGCACTGAAGTGTCCTGTGTCCCACACAGCACCCCTCACTCAGTCCCACAGCCTGTGCAAGGACCTCCACTCCAGCACCCCACTGAAGCACCTGTGGTGTGTTCAGCAGCATGGAGACTCCTTGGGAAAACTACTGCAGACAGCACACGGGGCTTCGGCTGCTCCAGCCCCCTAGCACCATCCCACCCCCTCATATGATCGGTCTCTACCTGCTGCAGACTTTTGGCTCTTCTAATGATACCCCAAGGGCACCCAGCCTGCCACAAACATGGCCTGAGTGTCAGTGAGGGGGCTGGAGGAGATGGGAGGGCTGGGGGAGCCTCCTTAGCAGCCCCTGTCCCTCACATGTACCCCTCTGTGCCCGGCCCCCTCCCTTGTGTCCTGGCCCCTCTCAGCAGGGACCCTGCAGGGGGGTGCAGCCTGGGCTGGTGGGGTCCCCACTCTACCCAAGCCCCCCTCAGAGCCTCATCTCCCACCTGGGGCCAGCCTCACACAGCTGCCCCACAGAGCCTTGTCCGTGGCTTATGGCCCACAGCCCCGTGACGCCAGGGCCCCCAGGGGGGCCGAGAGAGAGCTGCTGAACCCCTTCAGCACCGAGAGTCATGGCAAGAGTGACATCGGGAGCTGTTTCCATGGCAACGAGAGTGGCTCCTTAACTGGTTGGTTGCCATGGCTACTGCCGCCGAGCCCGACCGCTCGGGACATAGAGGGGCTCCGCGGTGAGGATGCTCCGGTGCCCTCTCGGGCCAGGGCGGCTGCCCCACGAACAGCGCACCGGGCACGGGGACAGCTGCCCCACGTGCAGCCCCGGGGGAGGGCCAGCCCCACGGTGGGTCGCAGGTGGAGCACATCGATCCCCGGTCCCGCGGGGTCCGGCCCGCGCTGCGCTCAAGGTGGGACCGGGTCCCCGCGGGACAGCGGCACCGCCGAGTGCCGGGGGCGGGGCGGGGCCGCGGGGGCGTGGTCGGGAGGGACACACCCCCACCCGAGCCGGCCCGGCCCGTTATCGCCCCCTGGCGGCCCCGTCCGCCCCCGCCGCCGCCCGCACGGAGCCCGCACCGACCTCGCCAAGGCCCCGCGCAGCCCCGTCCGCCCCCGCCGCCGCCCGCACGGACTCCATTTCCCGGGCCAAGCCCGGATCAGGCCGTACTCCTGCAGTGAGCTGCGCCCGGCCCCGAGGCCCCCGCGGCGGCGCCTTGTCCGTACCCTGCCCCGCCCGGCACCGGGCGGTCCCTTGCCGCCACCGCCCCTGCCCGGGGGCTGAGATCCCTCCTCAGCACCACCCGCCTGGGGCCGCTCCCGGGCAGGGCCTTCCCAAAGGGCGGCCCCGGGAGCCACACGGCGCCCTGAGCACGGCGGCAGCTCACGGACGAGCAGGGGCCTCCAGCTGGCCCGGGGGTCCCCGCACAGCCCCGGCACCGGCAGCACGGCCGGCTGTAGCCTTCGCTCCCGCACCGCTCCGAGGTCCCCGGGATCTCCGTCACTCTGTCCCCCATGCGTGACACCGACATGGGGCCAGGCAACACCGAGCGTTCTCCCCGGGCCGAGTCCCTCCCGGGACCACTGCTGTCCAGAGCTCACGCCTGCCATCCGCAGTCCCTGCCAGTCCTGCAACCGCCAGCCCCATGCACCCCCTCCCATCCGTCCCCCGGGAGGCAGCACCCATGGTCCCAGCTCTGTGGAGAAATGTGGGATGTGAGGAATCCCTGAACGCTGCCAACCCCTAAGGAGCCACCCTGCCACAGCTGTGACCACCCCACAAGGCAGGGCACCTCCAGCAGGACCAGCCACCGGCTGTCCTCTGGGAGGGCACAAGGTCACAGCTCAGCCAAAAGGATGTGTCCTTTGCTCCCACCACGGCCGCTTGGCATGCCCACCCCAGCTCCCCACAGCCCTCTTCGAGCAGACTGGCTGCCAAACCGAGGAGCTGTTCCCGGAGGGCCCCAGAACTCAGCCACAGCCCTGGCTCATCACGGTGCGCTCCGCCCCAACACAGCCCACAGGCCAGGCCCAGCTGCCATAGAGTGACAAGTGGCCCTGCATCCCCTTGCCACTGGATGCAGCCCTGCATCACCCACGATAGTGTGATCCCAGCCAGGGCCCCAAAGGCCAGAGCCCACTGACAGGCACAGCTCAGCCCGGGTGTCGCGGTGTCCGTCTGGCTGCTCGCGCCTCCCACCCGCGCCCTTCGCCGAGGGTGCAAGGTCACAGCTCTGGCAGCACAGCTCCGGTGCTGCCGTCGGCCGCTTTTCTGGGATCGATATGGCTCCGGTGACAGCAAAGCCCCACTGCCACGTCCCTTGGGCACCACGAGGCGATGGCTGCCGGCTCCAGTGCCTGTGCCCACGGCAGCCCGGTGGGCACTGCTGCATCGGAGGGCTGGCCACAGCTTGCCCTCTCCCAGCCGGGCAGCAGCCACCCTCCACCACGGCTCCCTGGGGAGTAGTATGCGACCTCGCCACCCACAGCCGACCCACAGCCGTAACCCTGCTCCACCCCGCTGCCGGTCCGGCAGCAGCAGGGCCTCGCTCCAATAGCCCCCGGTATGGGGACGGAACGGGGGAGCTCCCTGAGGAGCGGAGGTGGCCGCGGGGAAGAGTCTGAGACGAGTATCCTGCCCGAGCAGCTGAACCCCATTCCCTGCTCTGCACTTCCCATCTCCTGGATCCCGCAGCTCCGTTCCATCCCTACTCCGGGGGTCCGCACTGCCTCCGAGGGGCCAGACTGACCGCAGCTCCGCACCCCCCATGGTGCCCCGACGGCCCGGCCCTCCTTGCGGACCCTTCTCGCGGACCCTCCCGCGGACCCTGTCCTGCCCCGCGGATCCTCGTAGCGGACCGTGTCCCACCTCCAGAGCCTCCCCGGGCCCCCCTTGCCCCCGGCGCTCACCCCCGCCGCCGGTGACGGTGAACCGACCGCTCATGGCCCCGTCGTCGCCACAAGTGGCTCCGGCCCCGGCGGTCGCTGAGCGCGGCCCCGCCGGGCGCTGACCGGGGTCCTAGTGCCCGCGGCACCGCCCGCCGCGCCGCCCCCGCGGCCGCAGGGCTGGCTCCAGTCCGAGTGGATCGGCTCGGCCCCGCTCCGGTCAGCTCGGTTCGTGCCCGTTCGGACCGGCTCGAATCGACGGGATGGGACCGCTCTGCCACGCCCGGTCGGTCCCACAGCCGCCGCCGAACTGGGGGTGCTGGGATCGTGCCCCAACGGGACGGGAAGGGGCCGCGCTCTGCCCCCGCCCTGTCCGGAGCCGCGGCCGCTAATTACACTAATTACAGCCCCGGAGTTGCGGCTGCCCCACCCTGCCGCGGACCCGGGCACCCTCGGGCACGATCCCGGCCCTGGCCGGGCTGCCGCTGTCTGCAGCCACACAGGGACAGACCGGGGCCGGGGAATCTACGGGGCCAGCCCGCGGCGGGGTCTCAGCTGCAGAGGAGTCCGGTCACATGCTGAGTGCCGGCCACACGCGGTGACAACCGCCCGCTTCCCATCTCGGTACAAAGGTGCAGCGCAGGGGAGGGCAGTGGGTGGAGGATTATGCAGAGCCAGGTCTTGGGAGGTCCGGCGAGTCGGGGCGGGGGTGTCGCACCTGGCGCAGGGTTGGTGGTGGAGAATGTTGGGACCGAGGGGCATCATTCCCCATTGGACCAGTGGCCCTGCGGGATCCACAGTCCTTCCCAAAGGGGGATTTGGTGACAGCCCCCCCACAGTGCCCCCTTGCCCACTGGTCCTGGCACCCCAGGGCTGGGGGAGGATGATGCCCCCAGCACATGGGGGCTCTCCATGGCCTCAATAGCTGATAAGAGCACTCAAGGCTGTGTCCAAAGAATTGTCTTTATTACAAATGGGCAGGCAATTGGCAGAGGGGGTGGTTGGCAGACTGGGCAGTGGGCAGGGGTAGGCAAAACTCTGTGTCCCGCCCTGGTGTGACCCCAGGCACCAGCTCCCAGTGGGGCTCAGTCTGACCTGGCATCACTGGCTCAGGAAAAAGACAAATTTGTCTCGAATCCATGTGCGGTTTGCACCAGACAAACGCCTCTGTGCAGTGGAGTTGGCACTGGCAGGGGTGGCACAATGCCAGCTGTGGCAAGAGTCCTTCTCCGCAGCTGGGGCTCTCCAGGCTGGGCAGCTCCCAGGAGGTGACCCCAGGACCCCCTGCCCCTTTCTTCCAGGAAGATGGTGACCTCATCTGGGGCTACCCACAGCCACAAAGCTCCCAGGGGTCAGCCTAGGAGACAGGAGCCCGCAGGTTGGGAGCAGTGGGCAGGGAGCAGCACTGGCAGAGCCGGTGGCTGGTCAGGCCTTCAGTTCTGGGGACACTGCAGGATGTCATACTTGACGTAGCCCACCCTGTCCACCTGGTAGCGCGGTGTCATCCTCCAGTAGAAGCTGCCCCGGCAGAAGTGGTACTTGCCTGGGCAAGGAGGGGGATGGAGGGAATGGAGGGTCAGCAGGAGTTTGGCCCATCCTGGTGGCTGCCCAAGCAGCACAGGCACATGGCACCCTGCACCTTGCTGGCACCCTGCCAGCTCCACCACAAGAACCCACCGAGGCTGATGGCATGCCCTGTCCCGAGGCCGTTCCCCACACACCCAAGCATCCCGAGCCAGGAATCAGAGCAATGCCATGAGAGGCTCAGGTAGCCCGGGCCTGAACACACAGCACCCACCTGCCAGGTTCCACTCACCTTGGTAAAGGAACACATTGCGTGCATCAAGGGGGACGCCGGTGAAGACATCGTCAGTGGCACGGGGGTAGCCCTTGTCCACCCTCTGAACCTTCACATCCAGCCTGTGGGAGAGCAGAGCCGTGCTCAGGGCTGCTGGGAACCGCCCTCCCGGTCCCTCTCCAGGGGCTCAGGCAGGCGCTGCTGCTCTCCAGTCCTGCTCACCTCCAGTAGCTCTCCCCGCTGAAGAGCAGCACTTTGCCGCGGCCCCGCTGCAGGGCCCCCGAGAGGCGGCCGGCTTCCTTCCCTATACCCAACTTCTCGATCCCCCGGGGGCCCAGCACACTCTTCCCAGAAAACACCCAGAACTGCCGACCTGCAGTGGGAGATAGTGGGGGTGTCAGACAGCCCTGAGAGCTCCCGGGCTTCACCAGGCTCCTCCCACTGCCCATGGGACTGGGCTGAGGGCAGTGGGGGCGCAGCTCACCAGCAAAGAAGAAGACCCTCTTGGTGAGCAAATCCTGGAAAACAGCATCGATGGTGTCTGGGAGGCCAGGCCAGGTATCAGCAACAGAGAAGGCACCCTGGATGCCCGATTTCCAGAAGGACGAGTAGGTCCAGTACTTCCTGGTGGGGAAGATGAGGTGTCCTGATCACCTCAGTCTGCCACAGCCCATGTTCCCCACATCCCTGTGTTCCCCCACATCCCACCTCACCAGGGCAGGAGGTGCCAGATGCTGCCACTCACCCATCCTTGAAGAAGTACAGCTCCCCATTGATCTCTGTGATAGCATCAAAGTTCTTCTCCATGCAGGCATCCCGGCTGGGGTCCACAGGAATGGGTCCAACTGTGGGCTCTGGCGTCTCCTCCTCCTCCTCCTCAGTGGTGGAGGTGCTGCCAGCCTCTGTGGGCATGGGCTGGGGCTCCTCTGTGGGCAGGGGCTGGGGCTCCTCCGTGGGAGCAGGTGCAGGTGCAGTGGGCTTAGGGCCAGAGCCACGACCTGAGTGAATACAGGGGAGGGCATGAGGCTGGAACTAGCTTGGTGCTGCAGGACACCCAATGCACCCAGCTGCAGTGCAGCTGCTCACCATAGAGGTGCTGGATGCCCTGGACATCATCAGGGTGCAGCTGGAAGTCCTGGATGTAGCTGTACATAGGGTACATCAGGGCCTCACGCACGCTGGAGTGGTCCAGACCCAGTGAGTGTCCAAACTCATGGGCAGCCACCAGGAAGATGCTGTAACCTGGGAGAAAGCACTGGCCTGAGTGCCTGGTGGGCCACAACAGGGCAGAACATACCATCCAGAGACTGTGGTCCCAATATGGCGTGGGTCTGGGTGGCACAAAGGAGAGGACAGGCAGAGGGGCCAGTACCTCTGTCAGGGCAGAAGCCCCACTTCTTGTCGGTGTCATAGTTGCTGGTGGTGGCACACCAGAGCTTGCCATCCTGCCGGCCCTGGCTGGTGCAGGCGCTGTAGGACTGTCCCAGGAAGGTGAAGGGAAACACACACGGGTCCCCCTGGGAGTTGCCGCCGATCACCGCCGTGTCTGCAGCAAAGTGTCAGTGAGGCTGGCCCTGGCTGCACCGGCCAGAACCCAGGACAATGCTGAGATCCCTCATGTGCCCACCCTGTGTGCCCCCTCCCCTGCATGCCCCCCTCCCTGCTGGCACCTCGGTTGGGGCAGAAGCCGTATTTCTTGTCCTGGTCGAAGCTGGAGGTGGTGGCACACCAGCGGTAGCCATCGGAGCGCCCATCTGTGGTACAGGCATCGTAGGAGGTGCCATCGAAGACAAAAGGGAAGACGCAGGGGGCTCCATCGCTGTTGCCACCATTGGTGTAGAGGACTGTGGGGTGAAGAGAGTGAGGAGGGCCCCAGGCATCGCGGGGCTGGGCAGGGGTTATGGTCACCACTACTCACGCTCGCTGGGGCAGAAGCCGTATTTCTTATCCCGGTCGTAGTTGGGGGTGGTGGCACACCAGGGCAGCCCGTCCTTGCGCCCCTCCGTGGTGCACCGGGAGTAGGAGCGGCCCTCGAAGATGAAGGGGAAGTGGCATTCGGCTCCATTGGCATTCCCGTGGCGGGTCTTCACCACTGCTCAGAGAAGGGCGGCTCAGTGCTGCGGCTGGCCTTGGCACCATCAGACCCTCCCCAGTCCACCACACTCTGCACTTACCTAAGCCAGTTCCCAGTGTCCAGAACTCATCGTCGTCAAAGTGGGCATCACCCTGGATGCCCTGGCCTGGGGGAAAGGCGTGGGCCAGGAGCCCATCCTTGCCATCAAAGGGGTACCCGTCCCCGTGCTCTGCAGGGAAAAGCACCCTCAGCTGGACCTGCCAGAGGAGCCCTCACGTCCCTAGCATGCACACAGACACCCAAGCCCTGCACACCTCCCGCACGTGTGGGGGCAGGGGGACTCTGGGCACAGCCAAAGGAGACATGGGGTAAGGATCCCACAGGCAGGATGTATCACCTGGCCCCACCTCACTCCCTGCCTGCCCAAAGGACATCACCTTGGCTGCCAAACATGATCATGATGTCTGCCTCGCCACTGTATATCTGGGTGAAGGTGAGAGGGGTCACATCACTCCACACTTGGAACGCCCGTCTGAAAGCATCATCGATGACAGCACGGTCCAGGTCGGGGGAGTAGTTCATCACCCTGCCAGGGAGGCAGAGGGTCAGTGCTGCCAGGTCCCCTCCTCATGCAGGAGTGACCCTGTTCTGGGAAGGAGCAGACCCCCAACCCCAGAGGTGCTAGCAGTCACCACCCTCAGGGCTCAGGTGCTCTTCTGGGCATCGGGGAGCAGATGCTGCTGCTGTCCCTGCTGGCCTGGCAGCACTGGGACCCAGCTGTACAGACAGCACCAAGCCTGGACAAGGGCTGAGCAGGGGCTGCCAGCCTCCTGCTCCCTCAGGCTCTCCATTCTCCTGGGACCATCACCCTGGGGACACAAGGGTTCATCTCCAGAGCAGACTCACCGGTAAGTCAGGTCCATGTGGTCCCACTTGAGGTCCCCGTCAAAGGTAAGGAAATTTCCCACATCAGGGACGCCGCAGCGGGGGGCTCGCATGGCCTCCAGTGTGGCAGCATCCAGCTCTCCTGTCTCCTCCAGGCCCAGCTGCTTCTGCATCTTGAGCAGTGCCTTGCCCAGGGACACATGCCTGCCACCAATCTTAGCCTCTGCCTCCGTGGTGTAGCCGAACCTCTGCAGGTAGCGCTGTGGAGGAAAGGCAGCCAGAGGAGTGAGTGAGGCGGGAGGGGGCTCCAGCAGCCCCGGGCACCCATCCCAGCCTGGGTGCCTCCCTGAGCTCAAGGAGACTGACAGCTCTCAAGCCGTGCCTGCAGCTCCTCACCGTCAGCCCGGGTGGCCCCTTGGGGACCTGGGTGCCAGGAGGGCACCACGGGGCCATGCTCCCCTCACCTCTGCCAGCTGTAGATCCGGCAGGGGGCTGATCAGGTCCCCCGGGAAGGTGACAACTGCCTGCGGCTTGCCCTGGAGAGGGGCCGCACAGCAGGAGACGGCCAGCAGCCCGACGACAAGCGGGGCCAGGAGGAGTGCCATGGTTCGGCGGTGGCAGGAGGGATGTGGCTGTGCTGGTCCCCGCTGTCTGCTCTGGGTGCCGCCGGGCTACCCGCTCCTATTTATGGGGTGGGAGGGCAGTGAGTCACCCTCAGACCCCTCAGCGCCGACTCACGCTCCCTTCTCCCTTCCCACGGTGACGAAACGCACACTCCATCTGTGCCTTAACTGTTTCATCACCTTGTTTACTAAACACGCTGTGTTCCGCAGCCACGCGAGGACAGGAAGGAGAGCGGCTGGGCAGCTGCACCGGGGCACAGCACAGCGCTGAACGGCCACCCTGGGGCTGCCCTGCACAGGCACTGCCCTGCTGGCCCCAAGACCACGGTAGCTGTGGGGACAGCAGAGCATCACCAGAGGCCAGCCAGGTGCTCAGGATCCTGTAGCTGTGTCATCACACTGGCTGACACTGAGCTTGGCTGAACAAGGGCTGATGGTGCTGGACCCATACCCGCAAGAGCGTGGGTGGGCATGGGGGCAGATAGCAGTGGAACTCCCACCTGAGACCCAGCACCTGGAACCCACCTGCCTGGGATTTGGGAGCTTGCACCCTCACCAGGACTCTACATCCTTCCCCACCACAGCTGCATCAGAGTGGGTCAGAGTGTTTCCAGCATTGGAGATGCCCATGGCTCCTCACCCCATGACTCCAAGCCCAAATGCCAGCAGTTGAATGGCAGAGCTTCCTGGTACCAGAGGCAGTGCCTGCCCAGGAGCAGCTCTGGGCATGGGAATGCTCTGCCTGGGGCCCTGGGACATTAGGGGTGCCCTATCCTTGCTGCCCTGCTCTGCAGGGTGCTGCTGACTCAGGTTCCCACCCAGCACAGCACAGACCTTGCCATGGGATGGTGTTTTCCTGCTTCTCCCAAAGTGCCGACGCTTGTGGGAACGAGAGCAGTGAAGGGGAAAGCAAACAGGGATGAGGAGCGAGGAGAAAACAGATGGCAGAGAACAAGGCGCAGCGTCAGCGGGGGGGAGGGAGGACTGGTGCAGCCCAGCGAGGCTGCTGAGACACAGGTCCCAGAGCGGATCCCCTGTCCCAGCCCTCACAAACCCCATGAGCCCAAGGGGTCCTCAGCTGGCTTCACTGGGAAGATCCTCCTGTTCACCCCATTGCTGTCAGTGCCTGTCCTCCCAGCTCTGGCTGAGCCAAACCAGCAGCTCCTGGCCCAGCCAAAGGACAAGCAGGTTATGCTGGCACCCAGCACAGCTGGGGACAGTGAGAGGTCAGGGCTCTGCTCCCTGTGCCCTTGAAGAGGAACCCCCATGGCCAAGTGAGGGCTCATCCCTGGGACAGCATCACCTGCCAGGTGCCCTGTGCTGGTGGGATGCATCCCAGGGCCACGGCTGGCTGGGCACAGGAAACTCACCGGCAGTGTGAGCTAAGCTGGGAGGAAGCAATGGTGAGAAATCAGGGGGTTGCCTCACTCCCCCACCACAGCCCTGCAAGAGCAGCCCCCATTCCCTGGCACAGGAAATTGCTTCACGAGCAGCCGCCATCCCGCACCCGGTGTGGTAAACACATCCAGCCAAGCATTCCCTCATGGAGGGACATAGCCCAGAGACCCTGCAGCCAGGTCACCCTACAGCCACAGAGTCCAGCCTGCCACCCTTGTCCCTGTGATGGCCCAGCTCTTCACCAGGCAGGAGGCAGTGGCTCTCTGTGCTCCTTGCCTGGCTGGCAGCCAAGGCGAGAAGGTTCTCTACCAAGGTGCCCTGAGACCCCATTGAAGCTGGTGGCTCCTGAGGCATTTGGGGAGCAGGCACTGCTCCATGTCCTCCACTCTCCAGCCTGCCAGGACCTCATCCCACAGCACAGAGCTGTTGTGGGAGTTGGGTGCTAAATAACCCCTGCGAGGGTGAACCTGTAGGGCAGCCCCGACAAGGAGACTTCTGACTCCAGCTCTGGGATATAGTCAGAAAGTCAGATCCAGCTCTGGTCTCCCCAGCACTGTGGCAGATCCCTTGGCCTTCCCCATGCTATTCCCAACCTTCGTTTCCACCACATGCAGAAGCTGTAGCTCCAACAACCTGGGCACTCTGCCAGGGCACACCATGGCATTGTGCTGCCTGTGGCACCCTAGGGGCTGTGCCACAGCCCAGCAGCACAGAATAACGCTGGCAGAAATGGGGCTGGGAGAGGAGTGGGACCTTGGAGCAAGTGATGGCAGAAGGAGATGAGGGCCAATGCCCCACACTGTACACCAGTCCCAGCAAGCCCTCGAGCTGAGCAGTGGGAGCTCCAGTGGGGGATTGCCAGCCGCAGCTCTGCCCCCGTCCTGGCCGCTCCCACTGACTCATGGCCCCGCTCACCAGCTTCCTCCTGGAACCATCCTGGGGGAATTTCTGGTGACTCTCTGGAGGCTTGTCAGGGAGCAGGGCCAGGGCAGCAGGGAAACCCCCGTGTCTGGCAGTGCCAGCAGCCTCTGTGCCAGGCAGGGAATTCTGTGGGATGGGCTCGGTGCTGCTGGCATGAGCTCCATGCAAGGCAGCCTCGATCAGCTTGTCTATGGGAGCAGGTCAAGGCACAGGTTCCTCAGAAAGTGCATGTGTGGAGGGAGGCTTGGAGCAGCCACTGTGACTGGTGGGAAAGGCAGGAGGGCAGTGATGACAGGGCAGTGCCACAGGCAGGAGAGGGCTGTGGATGGCAGAGACCCCAGGAAATGTGCACAGCCCAGGCTGCCCGTGGCCTTTTTCACTCCCAGAGCCCCTGAAAACACTGAGATGGAAAATCTCAGGCAGACATCCTCCATCCCAGACACTGCCCAAGCCACGAGGTTGTCGGTCACCACCGTCTCTGCCGAAAGGGGAAGGAACAGCCACCGCAGCCCCTTCACACACCCTTACTCATGGCCACCCTCATGCAGACCCTCTGTGGGAAACTGGTGCAGGACCTCAAAGGGGGCCAGTGCCTGCCTGGATCCCTGCCCAGGACAGAGGCTGACAGGACACAGCAGTACCTCTGTGAGGCTGCAGGTCTCCTGTGGGAGGTGCTGGTTGGGTCAGCAGTGACATTTGGGGGGATTGTATGGAGTCGGGGCCCCTAGACTCTCTCTCTCCCTCAGTTCAATTCCTCCCATAGAGGCAAGCAGGGTGGAGGCCAGCCAGAGAGGGAGTGTGGCACCAGGCAGCCAGGGGAGAGGTCCACAAACATGAGATGCACCAGGGCAACAAGCTGGTGGGAAGCTGAGGAGCTGGGGGTGAGGGAACATCCAGTTGCCAGAGTCACTGCTTCACACCCAGGAACCCCAGGCAGGGGACAGGGGTACACAGGAGCAAAGGACAGGCACAGGAGTGTGGATGGCATCAGGTCCCCTCCCAGCATAAGCAGGAGTGTGGTGGCAAGGGGAAGTGGGGTGGGAGAGAGTCAGCATCTTGTGCGGGTGAGACAGCACTGGACTGGGGAGAGCAAGTGCAGGTTGCACTGGGAACACGACCTGTGCAGAGGCAAGGGAGCACTTGGACTTGGCAGAAGCTGCAGGAAGAGCCAGTGCCACGGCCACCACAGCACAGCCAGACACCCTGAACAGTGGGCAGGGCATTACTGCGTGCCTCTAGCTGAACCAGGCAGCCACTGGCCCCACTGCCCTGAGCTACAGTGCCCCAAGCCCATCCCTGCTCCTGTCCCATGGGCTCTGCATCACCCCATGCCCAGGGAGCAGAACCAACACCCCAGCACTGGCTGCCGTAGCCAGCACTGGTCCATGGTATGCAGTGACCAGAGCACGGGGATGCTTGGTGTGGGAGCAGGACAGGGCACAGGGAGGAGCTCTGCGTCAGAGGCTTGGAGCTCCATCACTCCTGCTCAAGGGCTCCAGACAGAAACAACATTCCTGCACACACTTCCCGTATCTGCTGTCCTGGCGCTGGGCCCCGCGTGGGCTGCGACTGCAGTCTCCAGCTGGGCCCAGGACCCTTCCCGGCAACCACCCTGCGTGCCACGGACCCGCACCTCTCCAGCACCAGCAGTCCCTGGCCCTGCATCCCTTCCCTGCCTGCCCCAAGCTCTGTGGATACACCTGCTCAGCTCCTTGCTTGCCCCTTGCCTCACCTGGGGTACTCCCCACCTCTCAGCATCCCCTTCTTGCCAACCCTTCACCCCTGCTTGCCTGGAGTCCTGCCTCCCCCAGCTCCTTACCCCTCAGTCCCACTGCCACCCAGCCCTACTGTCCCCAGACCGATGCTGCTGCTCCTGCACCTCGTCTGGGTGAGGATGACGCGGCTGCTGTCACCGGGCAGCTCACTCCCCCCTGCAGGCGCTGAAACCAGCCCATCCCAGCTGCAAACCACACATGACGGATCCTCTGCCTGCCACACCGACTCCCGGTATCCAGGTGGGCGGCACAGTCACCTCCCTGTGTTGGGCTGGGACATCCCCTCCATGCCCACCCTGGGAACCCCCCATATCTGTTGGGGTCCCACTGGAATGCTGCAAGAATCCCACCCAGAGCTCCATTCACCAGGCACTGGGGCTGACAGCTGGCACCGTGGCACATCTCACACCGAGGCCACCAGCAGCCTGCTCCAAACATCGCAGGGCTCTTGTGTTTCAGAACTTCCTTGTTGTAAACTCCATCCCATCCCTTAACCCTCCTCCTGCCTCAGCTTCTGCCTCCAGCTTTGACCAGCCTTTCTTCTCTCAAGGTTTCTCACCTGCTGGGAGCAAGACCACGGGGTATTCAGGCAGGTGAGAGAGGCACAGGGTCCAGGCCACCTGGGGAGCATTTGGGAAGGGGTATCCATGGGCCAGCCTCATGGTCATCATCCCCTCAGCATCCCCTCTTGGGTGACCTGCTGGATCAGCTCCATGGAAGCATCTCCTGCGCACCACAGGAATGAGGCAGGAGCTGGGAGAGGAGCAGGGCAGGACAGAGCTGGGTGGCTGCCAGCTCCAGGGGGCACAGCTGCTGCGGTGAACCATCAGCACCATGGCACAGGACGGGTGGGCAGCGCTTTGATACCAGCAGTGACACGGGCACAGCAGCTGCCTGCTAAAACAGGAAGAGCAGCAATTGTGACAATGACAAGGAACCTGACTCTGTGCAAGGGGACAACGTGCTGCCAGGAATCCATGGCTGTCAGCAATGGAGCGGCTTGGGAATAAGGAGCGGGGGTTTGTGGAAGGTGGAACATGGGCAAAACTGGTGGTATTTAATTGTCAACTGCGCAAAGCAGAAGGAAGGGCGGTAGATGCAACACGTTCGGATTTCAGTAAAACATTTGACAACTGTTCCAGCGCTTGCTGCCAAATTAACTCGGAGCAGCTCAGTTGTCAACACAGGCATATGGACAAAGCCCAGGAATGGCACACGGCCTGGCTGTCCGCCGGGAGCTGCCCCGGCCACACGACCTGAGACCTTTCAAAATCGGGCATCATGTGAGTGGAGGAAGGCACGCCCTGGGCTGAAGGAACACCAGGATGGAGAGAGCTGCCGTGCTGCCTGGGGAGGAGAAGGGCTGGAGAGCACCCAGGCAAGAGCCAGCAGACCTGTGGGACCTGCCATGCCCCCATGGGGTGGGGAACTGCCGCACAGTCTGCCTGCTCTGCCCTGGGGTGTAGCAACCCCTCTTTCATTTGAGGGGCTGGAACGAGGGGGACTGAGCAGAGCAGCCTTGCAGGACCAGCCTGGGCAGGCATGTAGGACTGGCAGGTACTGAGCCCCTGCTCTGGGAGTGCTCATTCAGGCACAGGCCCTGTGCCGGGGACGAGTGCAGGGGACAGACAGAGCCCAGCACACTGCACACCCTTTGGGGCCCTGCTACATACACAGTTCTCTGCCCACCTTGTTTATTTTACTTATATTTCAGTAATTTGCTGATTACCATTTTTTAACTAACCAGCAGTGATGAATCAGCAGCACGGGAGAGGGTGGAAACTGGTGGCCTTGGACTGTGGCTCCAAGGTCTCAGGGTCTGGGAAAGAAGCCACAGGATCCCTCCAGAAGGGGAAAAAAAACACTCAGCAGTAGCAGCAGCAGTTCTGGCAGGCGCGAGGGAGCCAGCTGTTTGCATCCAGCAGCTCCAAGCACATCCTGGAAAGGCTGTTGATAGCCCCAGAAACTTCCAGGAATGGCAGCCATGGCACTGACCTATGTGGGACGAGACACATGAGAGAAGGAATGCGTGGCTCGGCGCCACCATCGCTCTGTCTTGGGGTCAGGGCAGGCACTGATGGCACAAGAGGCACCAGGACACACCAGGAGAGCCCGTCCATGCCCAAGGCACAGCCACCAGCAGCACCTCCAGGGCCAGCGAGCCGCCTGCTGCCAAGGGGACTGTGTGAGGTTTTGAGTGGTCCCACCATCAACTTCCGTGGGCTCCTCCACTGGGAGTGGCTCCTGCCTGTCCCGGGACTGCCCTGCCTGTGCCCAGGGGTGGCATTATGGCTGAGGTCATGGGTTCAGCCACAGCTTTGGTGGCCACAGAACACAGGCATCATCCTATGGCACTCCCACTCATGCCAGCACTCTGGGAAATGGGGATCCCAGCAGGAATAGCCAGCACAGCGGGAGGCTGCTCGCCGCAGAAGCACCACCCTGGCACAGGGCAGAGGGGCTGAAGGAGTGCCTAGCAGGCAGCTGTCCCAGCTCTCACAGCCACCCTGGCATGGAGTGATGCCTCAGGAGTGCCCAGGAGCCTTCTCCAGAAGCCAGCGTTGCTGGGAAGGCACAGAGCCATGAGGCAATCTGGTGTGAAGAAAAACCATTTCCTGCAGCAAGGGCTGCTTTGCTCAACGTTTTACAAAATGTGCTGATGCAACTGCCCTTCCCAGGTGGGATATAAATACAAGCCTTGATGTGGATTCGTGCCCTGCAGCTACACAAACATCGCAACAATGTTTTCTTTGAAAAGAAAAAAGAAAACAAGGAGGAACAAACAGCACGGATGACAAAATCACTGGCAATGGAAGTCCGGGGTTCGGGTTGCAGGGGGGGGAAGCTGAGGCTCTGCCTTGGGCACCGTGCTCAGCACAACCATCTCCTATTTTGGGACAGTGACCGAGGCCATGAGCTCATGGAAGAGCCATCGTGGGAGCAGGACAAGCCCGCTCGGCAGCTCAGCACACTTTACTGGAGAGGGGGCAGCCCCGCGTGGGCACGGGGCACCAGCAAGGACAGGCCCTGAGCAGGGTCACCCGTCATTGCGTGCTCACCCTGCCTGAACAGCAGCTTGTCTGATGGCAGCTCCTTCCCAGCGCTGCGTCCAGGCTGAAGAGCACAGGGCTGGGAACCCCCCCCGGGCGTGGGACAGCCTGTCAGTGCAGCCCATCAAGCAGCCTGATAAAACCAGCCTCATACTCCGCCCGAGCCTGAGCTTTGTCCTCCAGGCACAAGCGCTGCGTTGTCTCCCCAGCCCGTTCCCAAAAGGCCTTTAACCTGCTGCTCCCCCCGCTAAGGTATTTGGACACGCATCCAACACATGTTGCAGCCATTTTTGGATTCTCTTTAAGCCTCTTGCTGAGCTTTCTTTGTGTTTTCTTTGGCTCTGAAGTGGTTTCAGGCTCGGAGGCACAACAGCAGAGAATTATCAGCAAGGAGCTGTGCCTGCAGAACTGAGGACGGGAGCCGTGCTCTGCCTGCCCTGGAAATCCCCCGCTCACCCCGCTTGGGGGCACGCAGCATTTTTAAAAATAGCAGGTTACCCATCACAGCAAACCTCTGCTTGGGACAATTCACCGAGACAGAGGACATGGGGCACCTCTGCAGGGTGACAGGGAAGCTTGACGCAACTTTCCATCAGCCGAGCCAGCACCAAGAGGGTATGAGCCCCTGGAGCTCGGGCTGTTTTGCCCTGCAGCCATCAGCAGTTGGGAAAATCCTTCACTTGTCTCACACAGCAGCTGACTGAAGGCAAAAAGAGGAAACCTGCTGGTCTGATACAAATCCATCCAGCTTCCTCTACCTGGCAGGCAGCTTTTGCCAGGCGTTCCTCTGACACCACACCCCCTTCCCAACAAAAACACGGAGCTTCCCCCAACAGGGAGCACAAGGGCATTCCAAACCCAGACAGAGCCGGTCACAGGCAGTGCTGGGCTCTACCGGTGTGAGCTACAGAACTATGGAGAGGGGACATCAGGCACAGGAGCACCTCCCTGCCGTCCTCCCCAACTCCACTTCCCCCACTGAGCTACACAGGGCTGCTTTAAAAAGCAGTAGCGGGAAAAAAAAAGCTCAAGCCCTTGGTCTTTCTGGGTTTCTGACACGACAGTGACGGCAGCAGCCGGGCGCATGAGGGGACTCAGCCCTGAGGCACTGGCAGCAGCGCTGCGGCAGCAGAGCTCACACAGCCAGCCCGGGGATGGCTCTCACCGCTGCTGTCTGCCCATGATGGATGAGGGCATAAACCTTTCAAGGATGCATTTAATTAGCTTGAAAAAGAGCCGGAAGGTGCACACGCAGCAGCTGGCGGCGCAGCTCCTCTACTGCCTCTGCCGGGCACAGGGTGCCTCAGGGAACTGTCACCTGGGGCAGGACACAAGGGACCCACAGAGCCCCAGGGAAGAGCCCCGGGCTGTGGGGGCTGGATCCAGGCACCGCCTGCCTCGCCCCGGAGCAGGGCACAGAGCCACCACAGCCAAATGCTGCAGAGTACTGATCCAGCCCAGCACCCATCAGCTCGGATTTCTGGCAGGCTACGTCCATGCTCACAGACTGTGCCAGATGAGACACTGTCTGTCCTCCTGCAGCTGGCACCATGTCAGCACCGGCTCCCGACCGGCCGTCCTGGCCAGTGACACGATGGCACTGCCCACCCCGACCTGCACTGCGGGCTGGCTTGCTCCGAGTGGCCCCGGAACAGGCTGGAATGCAGAGCCCTGACCCCCCTCACCCTGTGTGTTGCTTCCACAGGGACCCAGAGCCAGGGTCAGCCCACCACGGCCCAGCCCCGACAGAGCACAGGCACAATACAGCTGCCTTTCTTCCAGGAAAGAACCGGGATAGAGTCGTTCTCAATAGAGCAGAGCAACATGAGAAAATATCAGTGGGAAAAGGAGCCGCCTGAGGGTTTGTTAAAGCCATCACCACGGAGCAGAGGCCAAGCCCAGGCCGTGCACAGCTGAGCTCAGCTGGAGGACCTGGAACAGCATCGCCATCAGCAGTGCTGCAGGGAGCTGGGATAGCGGCAAGGTCCGAGGGAATGCTGTGGCACCAGGAGGTGCCAGCAACGCCCCACCGCCGGCAGTGCTCCGGGAGCCCCCGGTGAGGCCAGAGCAGCCCCCAGACCGTGCACCCCAAGCGGGATCACAGCCAGTGCAGCCAAATCGGGTGCCGGTCGCCATCTGCTCTGGGGGAAAACCATCCCAGAGGGCAGAATTTGGTGAGCGAGCGCCCATCGAAGGTGGCTGCCGTTCAGATGCAGAGCTGCCATCGAAAGAGGCAAGTTCGGCATCAAGGACCAAACGGACAGCAGGCACCGTTCCCCGCCAGGGACCGAGGGGGAAAGTGCTCAGCAGCCCGAGGCTGGGCCGCCGGCGGGGCTGAACGCGGCAAGGCCCCGGGGCTCGCAGGGAAGAGCCGGGGGAGGTCCCGCGGCTCGGCCAGGATCGCTCCGGGGATGGGCGGCCCCAGCCCACAAGGCACGCCGGTCTCAGCGCCCACCGCGCGTTATGGAACGGGAGCTGGAGCGTCGGGACTGCACGGTGCAGCCAAGGTAAGGACCTCGGCAGGGGGAACGCGCTACCGGGTCGGGTCGGGTCGGACCGGACCGGGCTGGGCCGGGCCGGACCGAGAGAGAACGGTGTGCCCGCACCGAGCGCCCGCTCCCAACCCGGTCCCGCCGCCACTTCCGCCTCCCCGTCACGTGACCAGCGCAACCCGGCGCGACGCCGACGCTCAGGGCCCGGGCGCCGCTTCCTGACGCCATGACGCAGGGTCTCACCACCGCCGACCCTTCCGCGGGGAAAGTAGTCCCCGGCGGGGCGCCGAGGCCTCTCCCCTCTCGCGGGGGTCGGGCGGCGCCGGGAGGCGCCTGAGGCGGCGGCCGGGGCGCAGAGTGCATCTCCGCCGCGGCGAGCGCTGCAGGCGGGGCAGGGGCTGGGCGACGGTNGGACCCCGCGGCAAGATGGCGGCCGAACGCCGGGTGGGGCCGCGGGGCATGACGGGACCGGGGGCGCCAGGTGGCGCCGGGACCCCCGCGAGGGTGCTCGGACCGCCGGGAATGGGCCCGCGGCGGCTCCGGGGCCCCGCGCCCGCCCAGCCCGGACCCCCGCGGGGGACGGGGACAGCGGGAAGCTGGCGGGGGCCCTGACGGCGGNGGCCCCAGCCCACAAGGCACGCCGGTCTCAGCGCCCACCGCGCGTTATGGAACGGGAGCTGGAGCGTCGGGACTGCACGGTGCAGCCAAGGTAAGGACCTCGGCAGGGGGAACGCGCTACCGGGTCGGGTCGGGTCGGACCGGACCGGGCTGGGCCGGGCCGGACCGAGAGAGAACGGTGTGCCCGCACCGAGCGCCCGCTCCCAACCCGGTCCCGCCGCCACTTCCGCCTCCCCGTCACGTGACCAGCGCAACCCGGCGCGACGCCGACGCTCAGGGCCCGGGCGCCGCTTCCTGACGCCATGACGCAGGGTCTCACCACCGCCGACCCTTCCGCGGGGAAAGTAGTCCCCGGCGGGGCGCCGAGGCCTCTCCCCTCTCGCGGGGGTCGGGCGGCGCCGGGAGGCGCCTGAGGCGGCGGCCGGGGCGCAGAGTGCATCTCCGCCGCGGCGAGCGCTGCAGGCGGGGCAGGGGCTGGGCGACGGTAAGTAGTCCCGGCGCGGGGCCANGGGGGTATGGCGGCCGCCGTGGTGCCGGCTCCGGCGGGGGCGAGGCGAGCCCGCGGCAGACCAGGTAAGGGCGCGGGTTGGCGGGCGGGCGGCGTCTGCGGGATCCCCTCTCCCCGGCGTGGCGGGGGCTCCCCCCCCCCCGCGGGCCCG
>VWZV01014002.1:0-14746 GCA_013397155.1 Irena cyanogastra | reverse complement strand
GGACCCCGCGGCAAGATGGCGGCCGAACGCCGGGTGGGGCCGCGGGGCATGACGGGACCGGGGGCGCCAGGTGGCGCCGGGACCCCCGCGAGGGTGCTCGGACCGCCGGGAATGGGCCCGCGGCGGCTCCGGGGCCCCGCGCCCGCCCAGCCCGGACCCCCGCGGTGGACGGGGACAGCGGGAAGCTGGCGGCGGCCTTGACGGCGGCGGTCCTCCCGCAGGTCGACCGTAGCGGGCCCCGGCAGGGCGGGCATGGAGGAAAATGCGGTGGAGAGCAGCAGCGACGCGACCCCGCAGGACTCCTCCCTGCAGATGCGGGAGGAGCCCACCGAGAGCGGGCAGGGCGTCGGGAGCTCGGACGCCGTGTCGGCGGACAGCAGCGATGCCACCGCGGGGCCCGAGCTCCTCTCCCGGGCCGATGACTCCTGCGTGGGGCAGAGCTCCGACAGCAGCGGGGTCTCCTTGGTAGGTGCTGGTGGGAAGGATGGAGTGGCAGGGAGGGCAGCCGCGGTTCTGGTTCCTAAGGGTCTCTGTAGACATTTCTGACAGAATGAGCTTTGTGGCCTTGGCAGAATCCCTGTTACGTCTCTGGTCCAGCATCTGCTTGGCAGTCTGAGGAGCAGAACTCCCCTTGGTAGCAAAAGCAGCCCTGGAGGTCCAGGTTTTTGTCAGTACCAAAGGATTTGCTCTGATGCTTTTCCTGGAAGTTTTGCAGTGATACACCGGGCCATTTGCATAAGCCTCAAGGGCTTGGACTGGCAAAGGTGTCTCACCTGAGGTCTTCTGGACTCTTTTTATCTGCTAGGAAGAGGTCTCAGAGAGCAGCTCCAGCACAGATGCCATTCCAAGGATTTACCTACCAGACTCATCCTCTATTGCCCAATCCACCTTGGTCTCCAGTGTCTCTACTGTGAGCCAGTCCATCATGGTGTCAGAGTCCCCACAGGTCCTGGTCCACTCCAGTGTCATCACCGATGGAGCCATAGTTGTGTCAGACTCCACTGCATCCACTTCCTCAGACCTGGGTTCTGCCATTGACAAAATCATCGAGTCCACCATCGGGCCTGACATCATCCAGAGTGAGTGTGTGCTCCCATGTGGAGATGGCTTGGTGGGCTGGGGAGGGAGCTGCCATTACACCACACCTCAGGAGGTGGGGGAAGTATGGACATGAAATCATTAAGGCTGAAAAAAGCCTGTAAGATCATTGAGTCCAGCTGGTCAGCTGGGTTTTCTCTTCTTGCCTTGCTGCAGTGACTCAAAGGTTTGATGAGGAGCTCATGTTGCTGGACAGCTTTCCTTCTGTCCAGCTGCTCCTTCAGCCTAGGGCAGGCTCCACCCCAGAGCCAGACCCTCCTCACGCCTTGCGGCTTCTGTCTGAACTGGGAGAGCCCCAGGGAGCCCCAGTGACTCTACAGCCCCTGGATCTGGCAGTCACCACTCTGCTCTCCTCTCCCTGCCAGGATGCATTGCCGTGACCAGCGCGGAGCATGGAAGGGCAGAGACCACGCAGTACCTCATTCTGCAAGGCCCTGATGATGGTGAGGGAGCTCCCTGGGCTGTCCATGGTGGTCAGCTCTGCCTCTGAACCTTGTGCCTGGAGTGGGTGTCCCATCTGTATCAGCCATGGTGCTTGTACCAGAGTGCTGTTGGGAGCCTGTTCCTGAGCTTGTGTTGAGCCCTGTGCCTCCTGTAGGGGTGCAGCCTTGGATGCAGGTGAGGATCTACCCCTTGGCTGAGTGGGTTTTGGTGTTTCAGGTGCCCCCATGGTGTCCCAGATGGCCACTTCTGCTCTAGCCAATAGCTTGGCAATAGAGGCTGTTGGTGATGGACCTACCTCCACGTGCCTTGACCAGCCTGGCCCTTCAGAGCCTTCCAGGCCATTGGAAGTGCTGAAGCTGCCTGCACAGCCAGACCAAGCCCAAGAGGCAGATGGTGGGGAGGAGCTGGACCAGCCAGACTTGGAGACCCTGGAAGAGATGATGGAGGTGGTGGTGGTGCAGCAGTTCAAGTGCAAGATGTGTCAGTATAAGAGTGTCTCTAAGAAAACACTGATAAACCACATGAAAGAGCGTCACTTCCAGCCAGGTGTGTGCCAAGGGCTGAGGGAAATCCATCTCACTGCAGATAGGCTCTGCTCTCTCCTGGGAAGAAACAAGAGAGGAGCTGGAGCATAAGGGCCTGTTCTGGCACAGTCTGGTAAAGAGCTTTCATCCTGTTGTCTGTGGCAGTGGGTTCAGCTCTGGCTCTGAAGAAAGGACGACCACGAAAGGTGGGAGCTGCTCTAAAGACTGAGGATGAGGAGGCCCCAGAAGAAGATGATGACGATATTATGGATGCTGGTGCTATTGATGATCCTGAAGGTAGGACTCTCCCTCCCCACATCTTACGTTGCTTAGTCTTTTGCCATCATCTTCTCTGATGTTTTGGGGCACTTTCCTGCAGAGGACAGTGACTACAATCCAGCTGAGGATGAGCCCCGGGGGCGACTGCCCAAGTATGGCTGCGCTGTCCCCACGTCCAGTGAGGAGAGGCCACGTCGACGCCCAGGGAGACCCCGCAAGCTGCATCGTCTGGAGAAGACGTCTCAGGACATGCCAGAAGGTGGGAGGCAGCAGCCCTATTCAGGGGTGAAGCAGGGAGTGGTGCGCAAGCTCTTGGAGCTGCAGTGAGAATGCAATGGAGCTGTGCTGTGTTCTCTTGAGCAGGAGGGGAGGTGGAGCCCTTGGTGACATCCCAAAGCACACCAAGCCAGGAGCTGCAGAACTCGGAAGCAGCCAGTTCCTCCGGCCTGGAGAATGGGACTGGCGAGAACCTGGCGGAGCCCGGGATCAGCCAGTCCGACTCCGAGAACAAGGACCCTTCCTCCAACACCAGTGCTGAGGATGCAGACGTCATCCCTCGGCGGCGCGGGCGCCCCTCCCGCCGTTTCCTGGGCAAGAAATACCGCAAGTACATGGGGCGCAGGTGAGGGGTGTGCTGGGCCCTCTGGCCTGTGCCCAGGGCTGGTCCAGCCCATTTGTCACTGCAGCTCTGAGCCCTGCTCTTGTTTCTGCAGGTACTACTACAAGTCCCCCAAGCCCCTGATGCGGCCCTACCTGTGTCGGATCTGTGGCTCACGGTTCCTCACGCATGATGACCTGCGCTTCCACGTCAATTCACACGAGGCCAATGACCCGCAGCTCTTCAAGTGTCTTCAGTGCAGCTACCGCTCCCGGCGCTGGTCCTCCCTCAAGGTGAGCTTCATCTGCCCTGCCTCAAACCCACAAGCTACCTGGCAGTCCCAGGTCTCATGTCCCTGGTCTGCCTCTTACAGGAGCACATGTTCAACCATGTGGGCAGCAAGCCCTACAAGTGCGAGGAGTGCAATTACACCAGCGTGTACAAGAAAGACGTCATTCGGCACTCTACAGTGCACAGCCGGGACAGGTGAGGGCAGCACAATCCTGGGGACTGAACAGCACTGACACTGTTCTTCCTGTCTTGGGAGGGTGGCCATGGCTGCCCCCTCCCCTGACCCTTTCCAGAATGGAGAGTTTTGGTGTCTAGGTGTAAGGAAGCTTGGGCTTGGGATATGGCTGACACAAGGGGCTTTTCTTACTTCTTTTTCAGGAAGAAGAGAGCTGATCCGGTGAGTTTGAATACTCTATTGACTTGAATCTCAGCACTGTTATATGGAAAGAGGCACAGCTGGGTCTTCACAAAATCTCAGTGCCTCATTGAGGGCATTATTTCTGCATCTCTTGAGGAAAGGCAACTCAGGTCCTCCAGAGGGGAGAGGGTAAAGAAACTGGTGAGCTCATCCAGGTGATCTCATCTTTGTGCTCTCCATCCAGCCACCAAAGCTGAACTCCTTCCCATGCCCTGTCTGCAACCGTGTGTACCCCATGCAGAAGAGGCTTACACAGCACATGAAGACACACAGTACAGAGAAACCACACATGTGTGACAAGGTGAGGTGGGGACCGCCTGGGGAGGGGCTGGCAGTGGGTGAGGAAGGGCAGGGGATGAGCGCTGCTTCACTTTGTTTCACCACAGTGCGGGAAGTCCTTTAAGAAGCGTTACACCTTCAAGATGCACCTGCTGACGCACATCCAGGCCATTGCCAACCGCAGGTAGGAGCCCGGTGTGCCTGGGCAGAGCCTGTGTCCTGGTCCCCCTCAGCAGGTGTGACAGGTGGCTTTGTCCTGGCAGGTTCAAGTGTGAGTTCTGTGACTATGTCTGCGAGGACAAGAAGGTCCTGCTGAACCACCAGCTGTCGCACATGAACGACAAGCCCTACAAGTGCAGCGTCTGCAAGTATTCCACCTTCCGGGAGGACTTCCTGGTCTCGCACATGGCAGTCAAGCACACAGGTGAGGGAACCTGTTTCACCGATGCCCTGCACCCCCGCTTCTCCAAGAGACAGTCAGAGTCTGCATACTCTCCCTGCCATCCCCTGGGGACTTCCTGCCTGACTCCCCCTCCCGGGCCCTGCAGGAGGGAAGCCGTTTGCTTGCGAGTTCTGCCACTTCACCACCAAGCACAAGAAGAACCTGCGCCTGCACGTGCAATGCCGCCATGCTGATTCCTTTGAGGAGTGGGCACAGAGGCACCCCGAGGAGCCGCCCTGCCGCCGCCGCCCCTTCTTCACCCTGCAGCAGATCGAGGAGCTGAAGCAGCAGCACAGCCAGGTGCAGGCACCGGCTGAGCCAGAGGCCAGCCCACCGGTGAGTGCCGTGCCTGGCCCCAGCTCCTCCTGGTGCTCGCTCCCCACTGTGCTGTCAGCTCTCTCTCTCACACAGGCACCTCTTGGCCCCATCACTTGCCATACGGTCCAGGCTGTCACAGGTGCAGAGCCCTCTGTTCTCTCGCAAGGTTCCCTGGAAGGGGCCACCATCATCTATGAACAAGGTAAGTGAGCACTCGGGAAGGGGGTGGGATGAGGAAGGAGGTAGGTGAGCTCCTGCCTGACCCTTCCTATCTGACCCCCCAGGTGTGGCTGAATCAGCAGAGCTGGCCACGCAGACGGCCCTGGATCTCCTGCTGAACATGAGCACCCAGCGGGAGCTGGCCACTAGCTCACTGCAGGTGAGCAGAGTCAAGGGGAGCCAGGGGCTGGCACAAGGAGGCTTCCCAGCCCTGTTCTGCTGCAGGGGTGTCTTGCAGAGCCTTGCCCCCTTGGCTGAGCTGTTGTATTACACAGGTGGCAGTGGTGAAGCCAGATGATCCAGAAGAAACACCAGGCCCCTGCGAGCTGCAGGCACAGGAGCAGGAGACAAAGGTGAACTCTAAGGAGCAGCAGCAAAAGTTGGTGATGCTGCACATGGCAGAGCCTGGGCAGACACTTGTGCAGGAGGCTTATGGGGAAGCAAGCCTGAGTGGCTCGGAGCTGCAGCAGATCACCATCCCCTTCAGTGGAACAGCAGAGTACAGCATCATTGCACCCATCAGCGAGGAGATCCAGGCTCCTGCCACGCTGTACAGGTCAGCTTTATGGGAGGAGTGGGGAGGGGGAGGCACTTCTGGCCTCCAGTCAGGAGGCTTTAGTGGTGAGGAGGATGAGGAGGCAGATCATCCCTGACCTGGTGCTCTCCAGCAGTGAGGAAGAGAGTCCTGTGGAGACCTCCCACACAGTTGTGGTGAGCGAAGCTGTGATGACTGAGGAGGCGGTGAAGGACCATAGCAATCACTACATCATGTCATCCAGTGTCCCAGGGAGCCAGTTCCAGACCATGGAGGTAAGGATTTGAGCCTTCTCCCCATCCCGAGCAGCAGTGTGAGCAGATGTGACTGGTGTTTCTCTTGCAGCCCCTCAGTGGGGATGCTGCCTTTTCCTCACCTGCGGAGGGCCAAGAGGCAGAGCCCGACGGCATCAAGTGGCCTGTGGTGCAGTGTGTCACCAGTCTGGTCCAGAAGGACTCGTCTTTATCCCCAGCATCCGAGATGCTGGAACTGTCATCCCCAAAGATCAAGTGGCCTTCACTCCAAGGCATGGCCAAGAAGCTCACATGCAAGGTTTCCCCAGCCAAGAAACTCTCATGCAAGATTTCCACGGCCAAAAAGTTTTCATGCAAGATTTGCACAGCCATGTTCACAGGGAGAGCGGAGATGGAGAGTCACAAGAGAGCCCACATTGGGCCCAGCACTTTCAAGTGTCCCGACTGTCCCTTCACTGCCACACTCTGGCCAGAGGTCCGGGTAAGTTTCCTGGTGCAGAGCAGCCCTGGGAACAAGGAGTTTGGAGAAACGGGGGTTTCTGACCCAGCACTTGTCCTTCTGCCCCAGAGCCACATGGTTCAACATGCCAACCTCCGGCCACACAAGTGCCCCCACTGCAGCTTTGCCTCCAAGAACAAGAAGGACCTGCGCAGGCACATGCTGACCCACACCAATGAGAAGCCCTTCGCCTGCCAGGTCTGTGGGCAGAGGTGAGTGATGGAGCTGGGCTAATCTTGCTTTGAGGGATCCTATAGAGCTCTGCAAGGCTCAAGAGGAGATACAACTCTGCCAAGATTCGCTGCCCCAAACCTTCCCCAGGGTCAGCCCATTAGAGTGGACAGTGCCCTTGGGAATGGTTCCTGCTGCAGGTGGACCTAACTTTGTCTCCAAAGAACCTCTGCATAGAAGGGTTCAGTCCCTGGGCACTGATGGGAGCATGCTGGGAGAGGGGACAGGCCATGTTGTAGGATGTACTTATGGGGCCCGTGGCCTGCTGAGAGCACAGGATCCTATGCTGCCTGTGGCACACTCCACCTCGCTCTGCCTCTCCATAGGTTCAACCGTAATGGGCACCTCAAGTTCCACACGCAGCGTTTGCACAGCTCAGAGGGCAAAAGGCCAGGGCCGGCTGCTGCCCAGCAGACCATCATCCTGAACAGCAACGAGGACACCCTGGCCACCCTACACAGTAAGACGTCCCCAGGACCAGGGCTGACCTGTGGGTGTCCTGCATCTGGAGCCCCATGCAGGATTCACCCAGTTTGTGGGTCAGGTGGGGCTGAAGGGGCAGGAGGATCTTCCTGCAGTTGGGATTGCTGATGGAGACAGAGACCAATGGGCTGGGCACAGGCAACTGTGTGGAATGAGAGGGGCCTGTGTTCCCTCCAGGCAGGTCCTGGTAGATCAGTGCATGTGGGAGCAGCTCACACTGGAAGCAGAGTTGAGGGTCTGATATGGAGGATGTGGTCTGCCCCTAGTTGTTTAGCTCTGACCCTGTGTGAGCAGAGACCACCGCATGCTTTTCACTGGGGCAGGTGTCAGGCAGCGGCCACTGGGGAGCGAGGCCATTGGTAGCCCTGGCAGTGTCCCCAGCAGCATGCCCACCAGCTCTCTCTCCGTGTTGCAGCAGCTCTGCAGGCCGGCCAGGCCGTGCTGGCTCCCGAGCGGCTGCAGCAGGCTCTGGGGCAGGAGCACATCCTTGTTGCACAGGAGCAGAGCGTCACCAGCCAGGTGAGTTGGGTCCCTTGGCCTCAACTCATGTCCTGTGTGGCTGCTCCTCGCAGTGGGGGCCTCTTGGGGGGCTGTGGTCAGGCCCAGCCCCCTGACCACACCAGGAACTTGCTGACATTTCAGGAGGAGGCAGCCTACATCCAGGAGATCACGACTGCTGATGGACAGACAGTACAGCACTTAGTGACTGCTGACAACCAGGTGAGGGAATGTGGCCCACCGATGGGAGACTGCCCAGTGGGAAGAGCTGGCAGCAGTGGAGAAAGCAGGGCTCCGTAGGGAGAGCTGAAGGCACCGGGGTGGTGGAAACAGGCAGAGACAGACCAGATCCAGCTGTTATGATGGGGGGTGAGTAGTGGTGACCTTTTTCTGGGTCTGAATTCCCATGTTTGCAGGTTCAGTACATTATTGCCCAGGAAGGTGTCCCGCACTTGCTTCCCCAAGAGTATGTTGTTGTCCCAGAGGGACATCACATCCAGGTGAGCTTCAGACTGTCTGCTCCTATCACATGGTGGGTGGGGCTCATGGGGTGTCATGTGTGAGGCTGGGACCCCTCCTGGTCCCTCTTGCTTACTCTGGGTCACGGCATTGTTGGGGGCCTGGACACCCCCAGACCCTACTGTAGCCTCCCTGTTTGTCCCCAGGTACAGGATGGTCAGATCACCCACATCCAGTATGAGCAGGGTGGCCAGTTTCTCCCGGAGTCACAGGTAAGGAGCCAGGCATGGTGGCAGGAGCTGGAGGCTGGGTCTGAGCCTGCAGTTGGAGAGGGATATGTGAAATAGAGGGAGCTCATGGGCTCCAGGAGGAACCCTCCCCTCAGGCATTCCCTGTTTTCCCCTCTGTAGATCCAGTACATGCCTGTGTCATCAGAGCAGCAGCTCGTCACCCAGGCACAGCTGGAAGCAGCAGCACACTCAGCTGTCTCAGGTAGTAGCAGGGCCCTGTGCCAGAAGGGCCTGTCCTCCCAAGATTGGGGTGCCAGTCCTGTTGTTGGTGTTGGCAGCAAGTCATGCAGCAGTCCTTGGTGGGAGGGCTGGGAAGATCACTGTTTTGCTGCCAGCCATGGTGTGCAAGGGCAGATATTTGCTGGTCCCTGCCTGTCAGTTGTGGAACAGGGTTAGCCAGAGCTGGGCTCCGTGCTGGAGCTCCACGTGGGCAGGGTTTCCTTTTGTCCCTTCCCCGGGGACAGGTGAGGAACATGGAGGGGAGCCCTGCGTAGCCAGTGGCTCCCCCTGCCCTGGGTCAGAGGCAGCACTGACCCCCTCCCCTGCAGCAGTGGCGGATGCGGCGATGGCCCAGGCACAGGGCGTCTTCAGCGCCGAGGCCGCAGCCGAGCAGATCCAGCAGCTGCAGCCGGCCATCCACTACGATGTCATCACGCTGTCGGACTAGCACCGGGCGGGGCCGCACCCTGCTGGGCAGGCGGTGGCAGCAGCCGCCCCAGCCAGCAGTTGCCTTACTGTGCCGGGGCTGCGAGGGACGCACCTGAGCCGTGGTGGCACAGACACAACCAGGGACACGCTGCCGCTCGGCCCTGTGCCGTGGGGGTCCTGCATCTCTCCCCAGAGACTGCTCAGCAGCCACGGGGGCAGCCCTTGTGTAGACGGTCTCTTTGACTGTTGCACTTGATGGTCTGAAATCCCTTTGCCTGGACGGTCTGCGTGGGCAGCCATGGATCAGCGTCTGCCCAGCACATGAGGACCCTGGGGAGGTCGTAGGGCTGGGCACAACTGTGTGGTGCCATGTCAGAGATGAGGAGTGTGCAGCCACAGCCACTGCTCTCCACAGCTGTGGGGCCAGTGGTCGTAGTGTGCCAGCAGCCAGCCCTCCTGTGGTATCTCCAGCCTGCAGGCAGGCAGCAGCAGGGCTCTGGACTGGAGGAACCCAAGGAGAAGGAGGTGGAAGATGCTCTATTTTTCTTCTGAAGAGGATTGGACTCTGGTGTTAGTCCGCTGGTGGTTGTTGGTGGGGTTCAGCTGTGACATTCTCAAGCTTTGACTGTGCTTATGAATAAAAAGGGATGGAGACCCGTGTGTGTGCTTGCTTAGGGGTCCAGGGGATAGGGATGTGACAGCCCAGCCTCAGCATGGCCCTGGAGCTGAGGCCCACAGGTCCAGGAGCCCAGCACTGTCCTGGGCTGGTTGCTGCTGGCAGATGCCTTGGGCTATCAGCTGCCTCCCGGCCGAGTGACCTTGACTCTTGAGAAGCGAGCCAGGCAGCTGGGACAGCGGTGGGCTGGGGGCTGGAATAATGAAATTAATCGAGTGGTAAACAGCCTAAATCCCGTGTAACTCTGTCCCGAGCCACACACCGCCCTCCTGAGCGGCTTGTCTGGGCCTATTTACATGCGATTATAACAGCTAATCGCAGAGTTTTAGTTCTCTGCTCCTGCATTAAACTGATTATCCACAGAGGAGAAAAAGGCCGGGAACCACCCTGTTTCGGTGAGAGCCTCTGTGAAGCCTGAGCCCCACGGGGGCAGGGTGATCTCTGCTGGGCTCTCCCTGCCCTCATTCCGTGTACGGCGATGGCACCGGGGCCGCTGTGGGACGCTCCCGCTGACCACCGGGGCAGGGAGCTGTGGGTGGCCCCACGCCTCCCCCGGGGTGGCTGCGGCTGATGTGGCTCTCCCAGCTGTGGCTCTGTCCTGGCCGTAGCTCTGTCCCGCTGCCTTCACAGCAGCCTTGGCTGTGCGCAGCAGTGTTGGTGTGTGGCTGTGCCTGCGCGGCTGCGGCTCGGTCGGGCCCAGCTGTGTCCGCCTGCTGTGCCGGCGGCTGGCCGTGGCCCTCCCTCTCCAGCTGTGCTGTGCAGGGTCAGGGTGCTGCGCGCAATCCGCAGGCGCTTTCCTAGATTACAGCCCCATTATCTAATCAAGCAGATCCACGGTGCTGATTAGGGCTGGACGAGTCCCGTGGGGACAAGGTTATGGGGCCACTGCGGGGCCATGGTCAGGGCTGCTCCCAGCCAGCAGCACCGGTGTCCTGGCTGGCTTGAGGCTTCCACTCCTGTGGCTGCCCAGAGCACACCATCAGCCCACTGTGGGATGGATGGGACCAGAGCTCTGGCTGCTCTATGTTGGGAGCTCCAGGTGCTGCTCACGCTCTGGCCATGGGGTAGTGCAGGGACATGGAACCTCTGGGTGCTGGCACCTCAGCCCTGGCACCTTCTGCTGTCACCAGGGCCTGCAGGGATCCAGGGATGTGGCCGGGCTCATTAGCACCGGTGACCTTCGCCTTCCTGTCCTGGCCAGCGCTAAGCGGGTTTGTTACATATTTAATATCCTGAGAGCGTTATTAGTCGGTATTTAATGACGGATACAACCTGTGGGATAATCCCAGTCTTAGCGGGGAGGCGTGGTGGCAGGAGCAGGTGGCTCAGGGGGTCGCAGGCTCTCGGGCCCCCTCACACAGCTGCCCACCACTGCCCTGCCCACCCACTGCCTCTGCTGTGCCAACCACGGGACCCCCCAGTGCCTTGCAGGGGTCCCCACCGTCCATGGGGCTGCGGGACCCTTCCCTTTAGGCATGGCAGTGCTGGGGCTTGGGTGAGGACCTGGCCAGGCCAGAGGACGAGCAGGATGGGGCAGCATAGGTTGCTGTCCTCTCACCAGGCTATAGTTCTTCCACCAGCCCCCGGCCCTACAACCTGCCCTTCCACAGCATGGGGGCTCCAGCACCCACAGCCCCAAGTCAGGGCTGGGATCATGGGCGGGACACAGCTCAGCACTGCAGTAATGCCCCAGCTGGGCTGTGTGCTTGTGGCTGTGGGTGTCCGTGGGGCTCACGGTGGGCCCCATGTGCCAGCCCCGGCGTGCCACTGTATCCCATCCCTGGGAGCTGTGCTGAGTTCAGGGGCTGGGAGGGACCAGGGCTCTGGCTGGTGGCAGGCAGGCAAAGACGGTCCCTGCAAGTCCCTGCCCAACAGTAGCTGGGGAAGGGGGGGGATCAGGTGCCCCAGATCCTGCTGCTGCTCTCGTGGGTGCTAATACCCCCTAATCAGCTGTCAGTCACTGCAGACCCCAGCAGCTATAAAAGACCCGGGAGCAGCTCCCCGGCTCCTCTCCTGCAGTATGGCAGCACCTCGGGGTGAGAGGAGCCCAGGACAAGAGCTGAGGGGTGGTGGGGGGCCTTGGGGGACCCTGCAGGGGCCACCCCAAGCCCTACTGCCCTGCCCCTGCCCCTACTCCTGCCCCTGTCCCGTTTTGGCCGGGTACAGCCTCCTGCCACCCCCTCTCAGCCTCGTGACGCCCCTGGTAAGTGCCGCGCTGCAGCTCCGGGGGAGGAACGGGATGTGGGGCTTTCCCAGGACCAGGATGGGACTGTGTGGGGTGGTTGGAATCGGGGCTGGGGTTCTGCTGTCCCGAGGCCCCTGCCCCTCCCCGGCATTCTCTTGCCCCCACCCACACACCCTCCTGCACTTGGCGCTTTGAGTGCACACGGGAGAGGGAAAGGACGGGCAGGATACAGCCCTGACCTCTCCCATACACAGAGGGCCGAGCCCTGAATCCCACAGCCCCTCTCCTCTGGCCGTCATGCCCCCCTCTCCCACCGTGACACCCCTCTGCCCCAACAGGTCTCAGCGCCCTATGAGGTGCCGCTGGTGCCCACAGAGCCCGGGCGGGCGAAGCCGGCGGCGATGCGAGAGAGCACCGGGGCACTGAAGGCTTGGCTGGCACGACACCCCAGGAACCCCTATCCCAGCAAGGGGGAGAAGGTGATGCTGGCTGTGGTCAGCCGGATGAGCCTCACCCAGGTCTCCACCTGGTTCGCCAATGCCCGCCGGCGCCTCAAGAAGGAGAAAAAGGCGAGCTGGGTCACACCCAGTGCCTCAGATGGCGAGGACAGCGAGGGCGAGGGAGTCCCATCGGGTGCCGTCCCCATTCCCAGTTCCAGCCCCGTGCAGGATGGGTGTGGGGGCAGCCCCGAGGTGAGGACAGGCCCTGGGCAGGGCAAGCAGCCCCAGAAACCCAAGATCTGGAGTGTGGCAGAGATGCTGGAATCTCCCCCCAGCAAAAGCGGGCATTCCTCGGGGGTGCCAGTGGTGCTGGAGCAGGTATAGGGCTCAGACAGTCATGTCCTGTCCCCAAGGTCATGACAGGAGAGACAGCAGCTGCCTCGCCAAGGAGAGCAGGAGATGTGGATGGGGAGGGACACAACACAGTAATAAATATGACTGTCTTGGGTCTCCTTGTGCTGCCTGTGTGTGGTGGAGATGATGGTGGGGATGCAGGGGTGCCAGCAGAGATGTGAGTAACTTCACTGCCAGTGCTGCAGTGAGTAGCTCCTGTGGAGCAGGACAGGTCCAAGGCAGAGATTAAAAATAGACTTTGCTCTTCTTGATAAAGGTAATGAAGTGGTTAGCAGTATTAAATTAATCCTTACAAAACAAAACCCAAGGAGGTTAAATAAAGCCCAGAGGCTCTGCAAAAAAACTCACAATGACTACAAAACAGCTGCAAAGACATCTTTACACACCAAAGAAACTCTTCTCTGCTCCTCCCCTCCCCAGGACACAATGTCAGCGAACACAGGACTCACACATGAGAAAGAAACACAGATGCGATGGGAGCAGCCCCACGAGCAGCGTGGGCGCCACAGACAGAACTATTTACACTATGGACACGGAGCCGTGCTGGGGCCAGTCCGGCCGCAGGAGCCCCCGGGCTCTGCCCGTCCCTCTCCTGCCGGGGCCCCTCCGGCCGCGGCGCTCAGCGCCCAGCACTCGCGCTTGGGATGAGTGTCCTGGCTCCTGCTCTTTGTCTGCCGTGGAGGAGAAGAGCTGAGGTCTGGCCCAAATGCTTGTAGGCTGCAATGAGCTTCTGCAGCCGCTCCAGCCAGTGTGAGCACCCACATGGAAAAGACAGTGCTGTTCTGCATGGGAAGGCACCAGGCACTGAGCTTCTCCCCATGGTCCAGGCAGAGCATGCTGTGGGTCAGAGGACATGTGTACCTCAAGGGACAGTGCCCCAGGGAACCCACATCCTGCCTGGCTCAGGCACAGGGGTTGGCTGTGCAGGGTCAGGAGTGGGGGAACCCGAAGACCTCCAGGCACAGGCACTGGCAGACGCTGTAGACAATGCAGAGAAGGAGGGTGGAGGGCACAAGACTGACCAGGATGATGCCCAGGCTGTGGTGCTCGATGAGCAGGAGGTAGATGCCGAAGGGCAGGGAGCTGAAGTAGAGGAGGCAGAGGACGCCCAGAATGAAGCGGGGGATGGCTTGCCATCCCCAGGAGCGCCACTTCTGCCCGGGGCCGTGACAGGGCAGTGCACCCAGGCTCGTGGGGCGGTACAGCCGCACCACCTCCAGCCTCCCCAGGCTCTCTGGTGGGGCTACGTCTTCTGGCACCTCCAGGATGGTGACAACCAGGCAGTCGGGGCTGGATGTGGGCTCCAGCACACTGGGGCAAAGGAGTACCTCAGGAGATTGGGGTGGACCGCGTTTCTTGGCCCGTTCACGGCCTGTCATCAGTGCCAGTGCCTCACCGTCATCCTGCAGCTGCTGCACGTCCCCACCCGGAACTGGGCTGTGCTGGCGGCAGAAGGGGCAACGGAGCTGGGGGGTTGAAGTGTCCCCCGGGGGAACAATCCTGCGCAGGCAGCGGGCACAGAGGCGATGGCCACAGCGGAGCAGCTTGGGCCTGCGGGCATGGGTGTCGAAGCTGCTATAGCAGATCTGGCACTCCAGCTCGGGGGACGAGGGTGCCACCGGCGGCGACACCAGTTTGCTCTCTGGCTGGGCCATGCTTCTGGTGAGCTGCTGGGAGCTGTCCGGGCTGCAGGGAGGCACCGCTGTCAGCCAGGGCTGAGGGCAGGCCCCGGGCCCGCTGCCTCCCACGCGTAGGGTCCCAGCTCCGCTGCATCCCGGTCATTGTCCCGGTCAGACCCCGGGGCTCGGTGGGAGAGCAGAATGGTGGCGACAGCCCCCTCCCCGGCCCCGACTCCAACCTCCGCCTAGTGCCTCCGGCGCTGGGACTCGCCGTCATCCCGGCCTCTGCTTTGCGGGGAAAAATCGCTCCCGGGGCCGGCACCAGCGGAAGGGCAGCTCCCGGACACCTCTTCGGCCCTCACGGTGCGTGCGGGTTCTCTGGGCCCCGGGGCTCGCATGGCTCCGAACACGGCTCTGCCGGCGGCGGGGACCCCCACCCGCACCCTGCTCCCCGGGCGAGCAGCTCTCGGTCCGTACTCCCCGCCCCCGCTCCCGGCCCGCACCGCAATCTCTCCCGTACCTGCGCTCCGCGCCGCGGCTCCCGGCGGGGACAGCGGCGGGTCGGTCCCCGCCGCCGGCGGGCTCGGTGGCACCGGTGGGCTCCG